>VXAB01000029.1:494453-565231 GCA_013399175.1 Odontophorus gujanensis
CCTCCCCTCCTCTCATACTTAATTTTGTGAGACCCAGCTTGCTGATGAGCTGCTGGCTTGTCCTCCTCACCATATATCTCTGAACCACTTTGTCACCGGCATATGCGAGTGCAAATGATCTCGTGGTTGCTTCCAGAGTGTTGGTGAAGACGTGGAGTAGTGCCAGTGTGTGTTGGTACAACCCCTCCTGTGGGGCACAGTCCTGGCAGACAAAGCATTCATACCCACAGCTGACATCCCTGTGCCCTATTTGTCCAGCTGTGTCTACATGCTTTAGGCCAATAAAGAGTCCTTTTGTCTTCAAGGTTTTGCTCCTTGCTTTGTTTTACTGAAAGGAAGGAAATAGAAAGTCCACCTCTACAGAGGCTCATAAATTTGAGACACAGACACTTCACAGCAAAGTGAACACACAGACAACCCTCATGGTGTTCGAAGAGCCCTCATCTTCTTCTTGCAGGAGGATACCGGACAAAGCAAATCAGTTCATCAAACCTCCCAAAACATAAGTGCCCATCTGGCAAATCTACAAAATTGGAGAGCTTTGTTTCACAGCTGGACTGTTAATCTCATTATTACATTCACTTGTCACAGCGTGTTAACATAACCAAGTGAAAAATGTTCCTGGGCATAGGCTATTGAATACTTAAAATGAAGAATTGAATGACACTTTCAATGCATCTAAAAGACATGATGGTAAGCCATGGTGGATCTTAAAGAAGAGTTGAGTACCCTTTATGTTTTTTCAGATTCTACTTTAATATAAATCAAATGAAAATCAGTTAGGAATCGTGTTCAATGAGCACATCCTATGTTTTTCTTTCAAATCTATCCATCTTTATTGGTATTATTGTTGTTGATGATGTGAAGGATAGAAGAAAAGTGGGAACTGAGCGTGAACGAAGTTTAAGCTGAAAATTTGGTGAAGGGGTCTCTGCAGGCAGAAAGAAGAAATTAAGAGATTAAAAACTTGGTAGGTAAAGCCATGCTGAGTTTTTGTGTTATATCTCTGCAGGTTTAAGCCCTGAAGCCAGGGGAAGGTGTGCAACTAAGTTCTGTGAGTGCTCAAACTTTTACTCAGCTAGCACAACAAGGCCATACTCATCCATATGAGCATTTATTGTCCTCCATAAATACTCTATTTTAAACGTGTTTCACTTGAGGTGTTTAAAAACTTTTAAAGCCACCAATAACACAAAATACCTAAATGTACAGAGGTTCAGTGAAGCTGTTGGTTTGGATAAGCAAGAAGGCTTTGCCAATATGTTTGGATTCAACATGCAAAACTCAGATTCTGACCCCATAAAGATTCCTTTCTCCAACATAAGAGTTCAGACCTATACGTCTTCTCTCCAATGGCATTTGTAGGGCTCAGCAGGAGGAGGTGAGTAATGACACGCTCGCTGCCATTTATCTGCATGGTGGGGAGGCTGAGGAGCTGAGGAGTGCTGGCTCTCTGGTTTGCCTGGGCAGCGTGCAGCTCACTGCTTCTGGGCAGCACGGAGCCAAGGATGCGGGCTTGGGATGGTGCCTATGGGGACAGAGAGATAATAAAGCCATTATATTTTCTCCCCGACTCTCAGGCTTCAGAAGAGCTTGCTAGCTTGGAAGCAGCACCAGATTCAAGCTGCTCCTGCATTTCTGTGTTGTTCAGCCCAAAAAATACTAGGCCTTCTGTCAGGAGCCTTGCGGGGCAGGGCTCAGGGCTAGTCAAACAATTCTGCAAAGGCAAAAAGAATCCAGATGGAGGCCAATTTTCCAGCTCAGCACCAGCTGTGTTGGAGATGGGCTGGCTCAGGGCGAGTCTGCTCCAGTCTCTACAGCTCAGAGAGTGATAGCAAGGAGCCCAGTGCTCTGCAGATGGGCAAACTGGCACCCACACGCTTGTCCAGGGACACTCCGTGGGTTGGTGGCAGAGCTAGGAGTAAAACTCAGATTTCCAGCAGCACTCTGATGTCTTGCTTTATCCATTAGTCACTAGGACACATAGCTCATCCTTCTGTGCTTTGTGAGTTTCCCACTCACACACGCTTAGGTGTCTCTGTTACTTATCACTCCCTTTCACAAACAGAGCCACTTCAGATAACCCTGTATTGCTAATTTAGTTTATACATCGGTGGTTTCCCTGGCACTTGGTTTTAACTGCCAAGATCAGGTTTCCTCTCCTTCACCCTGGCCCTTGACTATTAGTGAACATAAGACACAAGTCTGTCTTATTTATTTGTGCAGGTATACCAGCACACCATAATATCAGAACAAAACACAACTGTGAATTAAAGGAAACATCAAATCTTCAGTGAGGTTTTATTTCCCAGGAAAACAGGATTAAACACTTAATGAGAGATTTCTGACTGGGATTGTTCATTATAACCTCACTGCAATTCTTGTGTCCCATTTCCCTTTTGGGAAGCACCGCTCCTCCCTTCGTCCCCCACAGTGCATTAAACCATCAGCCACTAAGTGAAACACCATGGGATCCCAGCACGTTCCAGCTGCAGGGTCTGGTTGCTGCTGGCCTGGTGGCACTGCAGCGTGCTGGGGGCTGCCAGCAGCATGCATCATGCACAGCACCCAAGGACTGCAGTGGGGGAACTTCTCCAGCTGCTGCCTGGACAGATGGTGAGCAGTGTGCTGAGCAGAGAGCATGCAATAGCTTGGTGCCAAGTGTGGGACTCGGTTGCCAAATCTCCTGTGAAGTAGGGTTGTGCAGATAAAATAGAGACATGAATTATAGTTTGTTAACGTTCATTAAAACTTCAGTGCTTGTAATCCTACTGAGATGAAAAATTCCACGGCACATAGAAATCCTGGGGACCTCACCAGGTTTTATGCAAATGTCTCTTTCAATTCCTGAGTTACACACACCTTCTTTCCCCAGAATGTTTAACTGCCAGGTGGTCAATGGCCTCGGGCTCCTGCCTGTTAGGAGATGGAGACTAAGCCTCTAAGTGTAAACCAAAGCCTGACTTCAGTAATAAACCTAGAATTATTTCTACTCATCCCACTTCACCATGCTCCTGCAGGCCTGGAGGAGACACAGGGTAATTTGACAGACTGTGATAAAAGCAGTAATAAATATGTTACTATTTATACCATCAAAGTGACCAGATAAAAAAGTCAGGAGTGTAGTCCTAATCTGACTTCCAGTATGGAAAACCTCTCTTTAAGCCCCTTTTTTCGGTGATTCTGGCTGGGAACAGTGCTCTGCTTTTAATAGGCAAATCCCAAGGTCCTCTGCAGGCAGGAGGAGGTCACTAAGGGAACACCCTGCTCTTTTTGTTGGCATTGCCCCCAGTTACATGACTTTGTGTGGTATGCGGTGATAGAAGAGCCTACCCAGAGATGAATTCTTCAGATGTGATAGAGAGCTGTGTAAGCAGAGCACTGAATGTCTTTGAGAGGCATGATGAGTAATGGGGAGGAGCAGCGATTCCCCAGTTGGATTTGGGAGCCCAGTTGCATTGGAGATGACTGGCAGAGAACATTTCTGCTCATTGTCCGTGTGAGGAACTTAGAAAACCAGGTAGACCTGCAGACAACCTGCAGCTGGATAGAAGGAGGATGTTTTGATGTGCACACGGGAGCACTTTAGGAATGTACTGTTGCAAGCTAAAAATGCGTGGTGTCCAGTGATTAGTTCAATCCTTTGCTTCTTCTTATTACTTGAGTGTTATATACTGAGACAAATGGAATTTGGAATTGACTCTGTATTTCCATCTTTAAATGTAACAAGGCTTCCTTGGCTGCTGGTTCTGGCTTTGTTACATGTTTTGGCAGATGGTAAAAAGCTTTTCCTAAACGTTAATGTATTTTTGTTGGTTTTTGTTTGTTTGTTTGTTTCAGTGTTGTTGGTTTTCTGCGTGTGTTTTTGTCTTTTTGAAATTCAGTCACTGCCTGCTTTCCTCTTGGGCTTATTTTCCTTCTTTATTTCGGCATTTAAGGCTCAGTCCACCCACCAGAGCAATAGGAGTACTTCCCACCACAGGAACAGAAATGAACAATTATCTCAACCACTGTGGGAAACATTCTGTGTGCTCCAAGCAGACATTTTTTCCTCATGGAGAATCATCCAGTGGGGTTCCATGCTCTAAAGCCATTACCGTTTCCATACAAAACAAGCTATCCTTTTGATTTGTTGCCCTTCAGAGCTCTCCGGCAGGGAAACAGTTCTGTGTTCAGTAGGGATGCTGCAGATTGGAACGTGAGGCCAGATTTTGAATCCCTTCATGTTTCCATTTCATAGAGGAAACGTGTTGTCTCTGGGTTTTGGTGACATAATGGGAGACTTTCAGGTACAGGAGATAAAAGTGAAAATTCCTTAAGTTGGATGCAAAAGGAAAACCCTAATTTGTGTCACATTTTATTAAGTTCAGTCGTGCAAATATATACAACAGCTGTCTTTTGTTGTGCTAAGTTTGATGGAATTGGCCACTGAGACACCATTGCGAACTGTTTCTGAAAATGCCTTATCACTGCCCTTTCTGCCCATAACAACCATCTGGAAGAAACCATTGCCCATATTGTCTAGTAGAAAACAAAATGGTAATGGATAACATTTCCTGTGCTTTCTTCAGTCTTTCTAGTTCATTGCCTTACTTCTCTTCTACCAGCAGGCATGGCCAGGCTATGGTCTCCTTCTCGGTCTGTGAGTGTTAGAGCTCTGTTGAACTGTACATTTTGGCTGTTCCAAACGTGGTCTTCAGCTGCCCTGTGCTGGAGGTTAGAGCCCCAGCAAGCCATGACAGAACAGCCCGTGCACTTCACAACCTGTGCTACTGGAGTGCTTGGAAACCAGTGGCAAGGGAAGCTACCTGGCAGGCTGTAACACACGGCAGAGCAGGGCAGACCTGCCACCATTCTGTCACCAGGGCAGTGACAGCTGCCCAAGGCCCACGTAACCTCTTCATCTACTGAGGAGTTGTGGATTTTAGCAAGGTATCTATAATTCTGCCCACAGCAGGATATTAAATGCATTCATGCAATAGTTTTTGAGTGCCTTTCTGAAATGAATAACAGATTTCCATGCGATTGAATGAGACGCAGAGTTTTGTTGTACAGAAACAGGCGTTGGTTGGGCAGTGTGCCACAGCAGTGTTGAGTAGCAGCATGTAGTGCAGGAGAAGAAGGGGACTTGGATGACTGCTTCCATCACCAAGGTTGAAAAAGACATTGAAGTTAATCTAGTCCAACCTGGAAGAAGCACAGCCTTTCTCCAGTCAGGGCTTCCTCCTTTGTGCTAAGCCAGTATTGCTGGTTCCAGAGCATCAGACAACTGCTTTGAGGAACATTTCAGTACACAAACATTTGCCTGTGTGAAAACAGTAAATTGTTTGTTCAGAGAAAGTTACATTTCTCATTACCTTGGGCTAAACCAAATTGCAGAGTAGAGGAATTTATTACAAACATGATATTTAGTGGCAGTTAAACCCATTTACAGGCTGATCTGGAAAGCAAAATTCTGTAATTGCACACATGGTTGTTTACAAGGGTCTTGGCATAGAAAATAAACTGAAGAGGAAAACTAGTACGGGCTGAGTAGTACTTGTTACGAATAAATGTGAATAGCTGAATAATGGGGTGAGGTTATATTAGCAGGACTTCTCTAACTTAATCTCATCTTGCAGTAAAAGAGAGACCTATCTGTACCACCAGCTACCAGAACTTTCTACTATACACTGAGAAAAGGCATTTACTACTCATTTAATCTGCATTCAGATGAAAAGACATTTGCCTTATTATTTTTAATTCCATCATAAATATGGAATGATATTGCTTCCATGACCTTGTTATAATTAGCAGTAGCTATTTCTTGTTAATGAGCTATTACCTGCAAATCCCCATAATTCATCTGACAGGCTGACAGCCTGACTAATTAACAAGGTTTGACCAGTATCTTGAGCCCTTTGCAGAAGATTTTCTCCTCTGACACTAAAAAATGTTCTCTGAGGTTTCATGTATAAATATATCAAGCACTGTAAGTGGTTTCTGCAGCGAGGTTATAAAACCGCCCTGCCAGGAAGCTGCTCTGTAACATTCATCCTGAATAGTGAACATTCCTTAAAAATCCTATTTTGCGCCACGTTTATCCTGTGTTTAAAACTGTGCTGACTACAATAATGGTTATAAATCCCAAACAATCCATAGTGTCACTTCTACATGGCTTGCAAAAAAAACCCTAAAACTTTGAGAACATGGGGCCACCCTACAAAAGGAAGCCTTGAGAGCTCTCTGCTTGCAGCAAACAAGGCTTATAAGATGCACTTGCTTGTCACAAACAGAAAGCTTTTGATGATGTTGCTTTTAATTTCTGTAGAAGCGACTTTTCGACAAACACATGACTGTGGCATACTCCTTTCCTCATACAGTCAGTGAGGCAGTTTTATCAGTCTGCTTTCTCTGGTAAGTGCCATTCTCACTGTAGGACCTAATGATATGCTGCAGTCCTGCTGGGAGCTGTCCTGTTGTAGTGGTGTCCATACAGAATCCCTCTGAAGTCAGTGCTTTCTCTCACCTCAATCCAGCTAATCACAGAATCATAGAATCATTAAGGTTGGAAGGGACCTCTAAGATCATCCAGTCCCACCATCCACTTACCTCCAGTATTCCCACTAAACCACGTCCCTCAGTACAACATCTAAATATTTCTAGAACACCTCCAGGAACGGCGGCTCCACCACCTCCCTGGGCATCCCGTTCCAGTGCCTGACCACTCTCTCAAATAAGTTTTTCCCAGTATCCAACCTGAGAAGTTGTGGTGTAGCCCTTGTCTGTAAAAGGATAATCTCTGTTACGTGTGAGAATTACAGCACCTTCTCCTCACAGCACTTCTGTTGGCCTAACATAGGAGTCTTGATGTAGACAAGACCCATTTTTGCAATGTGACATAGCCCAGGGTCTCCATGTAGGTCTTTGAAGCATGCAAGTACACCTCTGGTATTCACACTTAAATTTGCACCAAATATTCTGGTGAGTGGGAGCTTCAAAGGAAGTTATTCTTGTATGAAATAGAAGTCTTGTGAAACACTGTACAGTATCAGTGAAAATATTCTCATCTTTCAAGGTTTTTTAAAATATTATTTTATTTAATTCTGGAAGGATGGTGAGCAGCTTTTGTCCTTGTAGACTGAGCAGCACTCTGACCTCATGCAGACTGGGTACCCCCCTTTCTATCTAATAGTGGGAAGATTTCATCTTAGGGCACTGCATTATTTATATGAAAATCTTAGGCATTGGAGCAGTGGGAGTGTGCTCCACCATGGGAACCACTCTGTCCTCAGCTGCAAAGGCTCTGAGCATTGCAGATGACATGCAGATTAACTTGAATGCAAGTGAAAGCAGCTCTGCTGATCACGGAATTGTAGGGGTTGGAAGGGCCCTCTAGAGATCATGTAGTCCAACCCCCTGCCAAAGCAGAGGTAGGAGGCAACAAATGTGTCTTTCACCAGTGATTTCCAATAGGTAGAGCACGCACTTACAGTACTATTAGGTTATGGGAATATATTGTGGAATAGATGAATTTCTCCTTATGATAGGGGACAGTGTGATGAATGGGAGGCTCACTGCTGATGGCTACTAGGACTGAGAGCACACTTCTTGGGTAAATATGCCATTAATCTTCTTGCAAAGCACGTTGCTCTTATTGAACATGAGACGTGTCTGCATAGGAATACCATCAAAATCCAAGCAGTAAAAGCTTTGAAAGACAAGCAAGCTATGGTTCTAGCATGGCTTCCACCTCCAGTTTCAGCTACCTACTCAGTGAGTTATCGTTATTGTATTTGTAAGTAACTCTGCAGACCATTTACATCTTAACCAATGCAGCACGTTTGCTTTGTGACAGCTTTAGCACCCTGTTTACGTATAATGTGTTCAGACCCCGGGGAAGAGCTGCTGTGCTGTTATTCTCTCATCACTCAGGCACCCCTCTGTCTCTCACGCTCCTCTGAGCAGGCAGCAGCAGGGAGCAGCCTCGCACTCACACCCTTACCCCTGGCTTGTGAAGGGAGCATCCCAGGTTCACGGCATGTCTTGGAGGAGTCTACTTGTGTTTGTCACAAGCCAGCTTGTGTGTGTGTGACTTTTGGTAATGATTATGCTTCTGTATCCGCAAGGAAAGTGATCATTAACAGAGCAATTGCAATTGGATGATACTACATGCTGCTGTTGGTATTTATGTGCAGTTGGTCAAAAATCTCAGGTGATAAAACAATTCTGTTCCCATAAGAGGGTCACCAGCAGTGACATGGGATGCAGTGTGGCCTGCTGCTCGGGGAGTCCTTCTCATGCCTAGTGCAGAAGGGATGGAGTGCACTTCAGGGGAAGGATCTCTGTTTTCCTTTGGCATCTGTCCTAGTTACTGTCAGGGAAAGGATAGGAGGATGGATGAACTTCTGGCCCAATCCAGTATGGCAGTTTTTAAGTTTCAAGGATACTGTTAATTATTCAAGAGCATAGAAAATAGGCTTTAGAATAGTACAGCATCAGTGAAAAATGATAATAGACTCGGACAACTGCACAGGTTTTGATTGAGGTGCTGTGGATTTAATAAGCAGTCAAGACCTGGTGGTGTTCCCTGTCACTCCAAACGCCCTTTTAAAGTGTGGCTATAATTTTGGTGTAAGATCTTTTCCAGACTGCGAGCAGTGCCCCGTATCATTTGTTAGCAAAGTGCCATGTGTACTGGTAAGTGCATCTGTGAAGAGCTTGATGTGGAAGTGAAAGATGGCAAAGACTTTAGTAGCATTAATGAGTTGGAAACAGGTCAGCAACGGAGTCCTAGCTCGTTAAAGATGTCCTCTTGGTTCATAATACTTGCCAGCGTATGCTGGGCAGACATTCTCAGAGCAGTGCAACGGACTCAGATGAACAGGAGAATTAGAAATGGATCACAAAAGGTCCGCTACCCTCTGCTGCTTGGAGGAGGACGGGGAAAAGGCCATTTTTAGCATTGCCAGCCAAAGTGATGCTTTAATATTTGTACAGCTTTTTAAAATGCTAATCTCCCCTTTAAGAATTGGCTCATTTATCTAAAATCCTTAATTGTATAATTTGATTGGGCTACATCTTCAGCCCAATTCCGGAGAGTTTTCTGTTTACAGCAAATGGAAATCTGTCTAATTTATCTTATTACTCCGCTAAGAAAGCAGCCATACCATTCTAGACCTTCCCTCAGGCCAGAACTACCAAGAGAACTCTGAAAAAGGGACAATTTACTGATAAGTGGATTTTCATTCAAGCCTGGGGACCACTTTTGTATTTGTTTGTTCCTCAACTTAACCTAAAACTAATTTAAGGAATTCCATGTTTTATATTTTGAATAACTTTTCTTCCGCTGATAAATTGCTAAAATGACCCTTCCCCAAATCCTATTAGTGACCTCTGCGTTTAAAGAGTAATGATGTTTCTTCCTATCTGTAAAATGGGGAAAAAATCAAACAATATGTGTAGAGGCATGAGAAAGAAGATGTCATTATATGTGTGAAATTCTAGAGATAAGAAATACGTGGTGAGATTAGATTTGGACAACAGCAGATAAGTAGTCAAGTCTGCAGAAAACAAGCAAAAACCTCGCAAAAAACAAAGACATTAAAAAAAAAAAAGAAGTATTTTTGCTAAAAGTCTTCATAGGTACCCCGCGTTTAACTAAATTAAGGCATAGTTCATCGTGCATTGTTTAGGTGCAGTATATCACATAGATGATATCTACTGGGAGCAGTTACCACTAGAACTTGATGCAGTCATACAAATTCTCCTTTATCTGAGTATTTTTCATGCCATTAATCCCTTCAACATTAGTCCGTAGATTCTCAGAGCTTAAAAAGGATTGTCAGTTCACTCGACTTCATTTTTCTTTCTAATTTCATTAGAGGCAATTGAGTTTTCAGTAACCCTCTGTGTTGAGTCCAACACAATGCGTTAAAAAAAATGGTATTGTTCAGAAAGTCAACAGGGTTTGGCCTAAGGCTGTTGACAGCTGGAGAATTCACTGTTTCTCAGTAACCTGTTCCAATTATTCTTCATGTTCGCTGTACCACCTCGGTGCATTCTTTGCAATGAGAACTACTTGCTTCACGTTTCAGTTATTTAAATGTCTTCTCTCTTCTTGGAGCGTGTCCAGAGAAGGGCAGCAAAGTTGGTGAGGGGTCTGGAGCACAGGCCTGATGAAAAACAGCTGAGGAGCAGAAGATCCCAATCCCAATCCCTCTGGTAATCTCCCAGTCCTATTCCCTGAGCACCCCTGCCCACGGAAAGGGTAAGCCTGAGCTGCTCAGCCCCACGGGGAGGAAGGGAAGGGGACGCCCCATAGGGCAGCGTGCGGTGGCTCCTGCTGGGACCGGGATCCAGGAGCAGCTCCCAAAAGAGGACACATTGCTGAAAACCATGGAAAATGCATGAAGCCCACGAGCTGAACCTGAGCTTCAAGACCAAGTGTTGGGTGCCGCTCTTTGGCCACAACAACCCCAGCAGTGTGAACCAGCAGTGTCCAGGCAGCCAAGAAGGCCAATGGCATCCTGGCTGCCCATGGAGGTGGTGGAGTAAGAGACCCTGGAGGTGTTCAGGGAACATTCAGGTGTGTTGAGGGATGTGGTTTAGTGAGAACAATTGGTGATGGGTGGACAGTTGGAGTGGATGATCTTGTAGGTCTTTCCCAGCCTTGGTGATTTTGTGATTCTGTGATTCTATTCTGCTGTACTTTCACTCTGTTTTGTTTCTTCTCAGTGAAATCATTGTGTGCCATAGTGCAGCAGCTTTTGGTCCTCCTTTTGGTGACCTGACCACAGTGGTACTCAATGTCTCTTGTACGGTCTCTCCCTGGCCCTGCCAGGGTATTCTACCTGATTCCTTTTATTGGCTGCACCAACGTCTCAAGACTTGGTGACTCTGACAAATGTCACTGCTTCATTAAGGAAATTTTCACAGAATCATGACCAAATGGTACATCGAGAACTTGGCTCAGTAGGTAGAGTGGCATTCACTGTCAGTTCCTATCAGATACAATGGGAGCTGGACTTTGCCTCTGCACAGGCGAATAAAGAGGGGAGACATTGTTCAGCACTGGATGCTGCCAGGCAATTTCATTAAATTTGCTACAGTCAGCCAGTCCACATTTGGCATACAAAGAAATTGCACACAACTTGCTGAAATGTAATCACTGAGTCACATCATTGAGTGCTTAATCTCTAGGAAAGTTAACTTTTTCGGCACAGGGTAGAGCACATCAGCAGGATTCTTTCTTGTTTATTCCCAGGTGCTGATAATGCCTTCTGCTTCTCTTGCAAGAGAGATTGTGGGCAATGCTACAGGAGTTGCTTTGATGTCATATCACATTGCTTTTACAAACACATCAAAAATGCAAAAGCACAACTTGTTTTCTTTAGCACAACAAAGGGATGAGTACACTTACATCAGAGGACTTGCCAATAGCAGCATCTAAGTTTGTGCACTTCGCTATTAGCTAGATCTTTGGGGGCTCTTTGGGGCCATCTAACAGAACCCTCAGGTGCTGCAAATGCACCCATTCCCCTGAGAGTAGTTGGCAGGAATCTGTTAAATCAGCAGCTCTTCCTTTGGCAACTGTGCTGGTAGGAATAAAATGAAAAGGCTGTGCCAGTGTTTACTGACCGCACAGCTGCATCCTCAGGCAGTTACAAAGCGAGTCCCTAACGTGCCTCCTGTGACAGCTGGGCTCTGGCTCAGCCTCCTGATTTCCTTCGTGCCCTCTTCTCGAAGTGTGATGTTCCTTTGAACATTTATTTATTCGTTTGACAGTTGCAGTGTCAGTGACAAGGAAACAGAACAAATGGCTGTAGCTTTGCGAAAATGAGTTGGAACTGAGAAAGCCAAAGCCCTCATCAAGCTTTGAATGGTCTGGTCTCTGCACTACTCCAAGGAGCATTGAGTTTTTACCCAGCTGAAGACATCAGAAATGTCCTTGCGTACTTGGGTCATGTACATTAGAGGGTCATTGTCTGTCCTTCAACGTTAATGCTTTTTCTGACAAATCAGCAAGGAAATGGGAAGACTCTAGCCTGTAAGGCATCAGTGGTATTTTTGCTTCAGTCACTTGATTTGACATTTGTTTTTCTGAGAATCTGTCCAGAAATCCATTCCTGCTCCTCCCCTTAGCCTCTTTTGACTCCAAGTAGAGCTTCTCACCAGTATTTCTGTTTGTTCTTTTTGATAACCTCCACAGCATCACCCTGGAAAGTGAGAATAGGCCTGTCTGAAGGAATAGTTTCTTAGTGATTTCGCTGTCAGTCTGAAAGGCATCGAAGAAGCTTTCCAAAGTCCTTTATCACTTCAAGCCGGTCTCACCTGAGCCACTCAGAGTGCTTGCATCTGCAGGCAAATCTTCTGGTGGTCTTCAGTGTCCGTGGGTCATGGAAGAGGATCGGAAGGGAATGGAAGAGGGCCAGAAGTGAATGAAGTGACCAAGGAGGTGTGACTTAACGCAGCCTTAATTATGATTACTTAACTAAGTAATCATAGGAGAACTTTTATCTTGTTCCTCATGCTTGAGGCTTAAGGATTTTCTAACAGCCAGAATGGATCGAGGGACTGTTAACATAGCCAAGAGATTTGTGTATCAGATTTCTGTTCACCTGCAACTGGACAGTCATTATCTGCTTTCGAAACATTGGCAGCTCAGCTGATGAGCCTCTTCTTTCAGAGAAGAAAAGGAAATCAAGCTGCATTTTCTACATTCTTAAATCCTTTCAAAGTCCCTGATGAAAAATGCAGAATTTCCAAACTACTAGCAGTTTGGAAACAGGAAAACAGGATAATGCTACAAGTAGCCAACTTGGAGGAGAGTAAAGGTGGTCTCATGCACAGCTTTTGTGCCCACTCGTACCCTTCTGATCATAGAGGCAGCAGGTCAACTTCTTTCATAAGGGTGATAGGGCTCTGGTCACTAAGGTCAGTCCTGAAGATGCAAGCAGAAGTGAATGAGAAATGCTGTGCTTTCCTAGATGTCTCAGTACTTCAGAAATATTAGTTCAGAATACTAACGCAAATGTATTTGATATGATTCTGGATTTTGGAAAAACAGCAATCTAGATTTCTCTGTTATCCCCCAGTGACAGGCTTTATCAGTTTCCTTAGTAAATGGGCTCCTGAAGCGCTTGTGTAGATTCCCAAAGACAGCTGCTGAATGCAGTTGGTACTTCATTGTCTATCCCAAGAAAAACACGTACAAACATTATGGTGGAGCTGAAATAATGATAATAACGATTAGTCCAAATCACAGAAGAGATAAGCCTCTGGAGCAGCTCTGAAAGTCAGCATGAGCTTCGTGCATGTGCTGAGGGTACAGATAACCTGTGGCCAATTGGTGTGTAAACACAGTGTGTGTATCTGTGAGTACATAAATTCCGGGGGAACTGTCAATAACAGTGTCAGTGCACCCTTACTAATAGCCTACTAATTGTTTGCTGGTTTCTATCGATCTTTAAATTGCATAAAGTCAAGATCAATTTCCTGAGTAATGCTTCTGACATTTGTTAGCAATACCCAATATAATAACTGATCTTAGGTTATCTTGCCTGGAACTAACATTGTAAATGTCCACTGATCAATACATTGCCAAGTAGTGTTTCAGTAATAGCTCTTGGAAAAAGCTGTTTGTCTCATAGAAGCTCTATGCCCTGCAGGAGCTCTTCTGAAAGTGCAGAATGAGGAGGCTCTCTTTTCCTTCTCTTCCCCTCACATGTATCCATCCAGTCCCTGCTGAGCTGTTGCATTGCCAGGGTCTGTTAAAAATAATAATAATAATAAAAATAATATAAAAAATATGAAGTTGTTCTTGTATTTAAGAACTGAGTACCATAGAAGAGCCTGGTGTGGATTCTGATGAATTACAAGAGCTACTCAGAAAGTAATGCCTCCTATTTTATTCTGTTGGCCCACGATGTCAGAAGCAGATGTTGGTGGTACAGCAGTAGAGGTTGAACATTCCCACCAATATCCCATCACACTGTGTGGCCATGAGATAGATGACAGCAGAGGGGCAGTTTGATAGAGTGGTGTCTGATATAAAAGTGTAGATGAGGGAAAGAAATGGAATTGAATTCCTCCAAAAACAGCACCCATTGACATCCATCGAAGTGCTGAACGCTGATGGAGACCAAACAGTGGATGTGAGCGCAGTGAGGCAGAGGGTGGTACATATCAGCAGTGGTGATGGCAACAGTGGTGACCTCCACTGGTGCAGATTTGTATGAACATGGTGAAAATACACAGCTAATGGTGGTGACTATGTTGAAAAACAGTGTTTTGTATCTGAGAATTTGTTCTATCCATTATGGTTACTGTGCTCTTCGTATTTGTTGTAGTTTCCAAAGAAATAAGTAAATGCCGTTACATTTGAAGCGGGCTGTGTATCTTCAAAAAATGCATATTGGGGTTTGGACTAGGTAGTAAATCAGATTACAGTACACTGTGGGATGTTCATAGCAATTTTCTCAACCAACACCACCTTGGCACAAGTTCTCTTCATCCACAACCATCCACTTTGGCAATGGAGAGGGGAGCGATCAGTCATGATTCCTTCTGTAGACCCATTCCGTAGCCCCCAGGCTGATTCTTTGCCAGCCGTACTTCCTTGTAGGGAGCCAAAACATTACATTATTCTTTTCTACTATCAGTAACTCAAAGAGTTAAAAGAAAACGCTCAAAAAACGCGTGAGATAGTTTGAAAATATATATAAATGCCAGAATGGTCTTCAGGCATTGCTGGGCACTGCTTCATACTTCAATTAGATCACTGAACTTCAGATTTTCCTGTAACCATCAGGATAAAACTTAACATTCTTTTCTGGATTTGTGCCTAAAGGAGACAGAGCGCCAGAGTACATGTCTATGCACACAATACAGTTGCAAGAATTGGCATCGGTACTTTTTGCTCTTCTGAAATTTCAGCATCATTGGATGCTCAACAGAGAATGTGATTTAAAGCAGAGCTGTTCCTGCTCACTTGCCCCCAGCTCTGGCTGTGTCAGCAAGGTGGATGAAGGAGAGGGTGCTCCCCGGAGGTACCCAGGAGTACTAAGGGAGCTCTAGGCAAAGTGCTGACCCTGCCTGTTTCCTCCTCTCATTTGATGCTTTGGATGCAATGGTTTGGTTTTCTCCTAATGGGAGAATAAAAATTGCACATCCGGACAGAGGTTGAAATACTTCTCCCGGCCCAAATGGAAGGACCCTACTGAGAAAGGTCTGTGTGAAAATGTTACACTTTGAAGAACATAGTAGCATGTATTGAGGACACCACTGGCTTCCTGAGGTGGTTATGTAACACCATGTACTCATGACAGGGAGGTAAGACCAGCATGGGTCAAAGCACATTGGAATAGCTTGTTTTCCTCAATTTCATGCATTGAGAAGGAACTCTCAAAGCACTGGTGATTTGCCATAGGCCATGTTCTGCCTCAATGAGGATCTTTTTCTTCTTGCTCCCTCTCCACCACTACTCCCAGTAGATCAGGTTGTATGCGGGATCTGGGCATCTCACAGCACCAAGTACTTACGAATCAGAGCTTGATGTTCTGACTCCCAATGTTGCTATGTATAACGGCAGTCATGAATGCCTCAGCACAAAGGTACTTGGACTTGAAAACCTACCTCTGGGAAATGCTGGTATGGTAGACATTAGGCTTGCATCAAAAGCAGTAAGATACTTCTATTTTCCACTTTATGTCTTAAAAGCAAATGAGGTTTCGAAAAACAAGGATCATTACAACTGGTCACTGGTCTTCAATTCCCGTTATGCCACCATGCCTGCTTGATTCTTAGCAAGGACTGTGACACAGGGCAACAGCTGAGTACGTGGAAAATTCCCCCAACAAGAAGTCAATGGATACTAACAATAAGTACAAAAAAACTATGTCATCTGGTGACACGCTGCGTGCAGGATTGGTTTCTCATTACTATAAACCAACTCATGTAGAACTTGCAGTTTGCCCTGTGCCGTAATTTATCCACTAACGCTCTAAACAGATTCATAAAAAATGGCAACCGATCCATATCTATCATGTTTTATGTCTGGGTGAAGAATATGGGTATTAGTTTTATTAAGTTTCATGAAATATCTGCTCTTATATTCCAAGTGATAGATGGCTCTTTGCCAGAGTTGTTTTTTTTTGTTTTTTTTTTAAGGTGGTGTAGAGATGGAGGGGTGCTGAAGGAGAGAAGAGATGATCGGGTATGATTTTTATCTTGCTGAGGACAAAGAAGCTATAAACCCTTCTTGCCTTGGGGAAGTGCATGCAAGAGGCTTTCTGGCATAGCCAGAGCTATCTATAACAGAGCAATATTTTTGCAGGGCTTCTTGAACGCATAGTGCCCAAGTAAACTGATCCTGACAGAAGGCATCCTGTCACAGCTAAGCTCTCTCCTGGGCAGACCTGCCAGCCAGTTTCACCCCACAGCTTTTATGAGTACTGGATCAGTGATTACAAAGCATTTCCCATTCCCAAAAACACAGAGACTCAGCCTCTTTCCAAACGTGCTCTTGACAAAGCACAAATTAACAGGCACAGCATGAGGGTCGGTAAGAAAAGCATTATGAGCAGGGACAGGGAGAGGTGGTCTTCATGGCCCATTCTGGCCTTAAAAATCCATGATGCCTGCAGAAAGTCTGCAGCTACCAGGAGAGCAAAGCAATGTGAGCCAAGTGAATCCTGGCTGATACTGAAACAACACCAATTAAACAGCAGGAGAGAGCTTCGGTGTTCTGCATGAATCGTGATGGCTTGGAGAGGCAGTGTGCTTCGTGGTGGGCACCAGAAGATTTCCAGGACCTCTTTTTTTCTATCAGCCTGAGCATCAGTGCACTCAATTCTTGTTCTCTACCCATTGTGTAGTTGCATGGGCTGTCACTGTTACTCCTGCTTTACACCACAACATGTGGAAAATTCAGGTCAGCATCTCACAGTGCAGCAGCAATAGGACCGCTCCATCTGGGGTTATTCAAGGAGATGCACAAAGCAACATGCAGCATCAGTGCGTGTCCCAGCACTGGGAATGCACACAGTAGGCCAGTGTGGACAAGAATAAAGTTCAAATTTGCATTCTGTTACAAAATATGAGGTAAATAAATAAATCACTAAGTCATTCTTCAAAGTCGTAAAGCAATATAGTATCTAAGATCCTAATCTGAAAATGTGTCTCTGTATACTTACTGTGATCTGTGGGATTATATGTGTGTTTCAGACTGCCTAGGTGCATTAGCTTTGGGAGGGTTGGACTGCACAGGAACAGGGCCTGATGGTTACTGAGCGTGCAGTGAGAACCTCACACATCCTTGGGAAAGCATTTTCGGAGTCATTTACACATTGGTTCTCCTTTGCTAGTTGTTCTGAAGGTATATAGCTAATGACAGGTGTGAAACTGTATTTTCACCACATTTTCGGGCTCATTATCTTAAGAGGTTTAACTGTGCCTGTTCTGCAGCCCTTTAGAGAAGGCTACAGTGAATATCAAGTTGTCTGTCACATCCTGCAACCTCCCACCCATGTTTGTGTGCGCTGCACATGTGTTTAAAGAGTCTGCACAAAATGTGCCATACTAATCATTGTGCCAAAGCCAAGTGGAAAGCCTTCCTCATGTCTGCAGATAATCTTCAAATCCTATGTAACACATAGCATCCACTTTGGGTCAGACTTATTTCATGTAATTTTTTGTCATTTTTGATCAAAAGGTAATTTCCTGCAAGGCATCATTAAAGTAATTGAAGGAATTTGTTAACTAAATCTATTAATTGTGTAATGATCTGGGATAAAAGCACAAGTGTGCCTGCAGCTGGTGGCCCCATGGTCCCTGCCAGCCCATGCGTGGGCAGGGAGCAGTGCAGTGAGGTGAGCCAGCAGTGGGGTCATACAGCAGAGCTTCAGTAGCTTGCTGGCCTGTCTCTGGTTTCCCACAGCTCTTACTGACCCTTTTCTGCTGTAGCTTGGCCTCCTTTCCTCCTGCTTGATAGAATGGTTAACGAGGAATCGTTGATCTGTGATTCTGTGACCCTCGGTCTGCTCATCATGCCTCAGTTTACAGTTAGAAGCGTTTGCTATGTGTTTCCATCCTGGCCATGTCCTGGCTGTGAGGGCTGCTTCTTCCACAGGCTGGGAACAGCTCCTGGAAGTCCCCTCAGGAAGTGGCCTGGAAGCGGCTCCCTGGCTGCATGCTGGGATGCTGCTGGAGCCCCCTCCAGAACTTTCTCAGCAGCTGGGAGTCTCTGGTGGGAAATGAGGTCCAGGAATGCTGGTTAAAGAGGAGACAGTGTCCTTTGTCTTGCTTTTGTGTTTGCTTCCCATCCCATCACCTGACGTCTGTAGGGATGAATTACACATTCTGTAACATCAGTGTTGTTGAGTGCAGGCTGTTTAGATTCCCCACCCTATTCTGAGAGGCCATGATTTTTGTAAAGTCCTCTAAAATTTTAAACAGTGGCAATTAGCACAAAGTGGAGTTTCGGCTAGCAACACTCAATTGAAGAAGGCAGCTTCACTGCATCTTGTCTGACTCCGAATCCCAGCACTAAGCATTCGTAACATTCAGGTGTCCCTTGTGCTGACAGATAGCTCATTAAAGTGAAAATCCGGTATGTGAGCATTGCCTGAGCCCCACCAGAACACAGGAAGGATGTGCATCCCACAAAAAAATGGAGGGAATGGTTCCTCACAGTGCTTCCTAACTGCTGCTTGCTGTAAAACAGACGTAAGGCTGCTGGAGGGGACACGTGTGCCTGCATGCATGCCCAAGGAAGGTGTTCAGAAGCACAACACTGCCTTTGTGCTGCTCAGTAGGGCACGGGGGCTCTCAGCACTCCCGTGTGCTGACTCCCCTTGCTGGCAGCACATCATTGGGGCAACTTCAGAGAAAAGGGAGAACAGCAGTGCTGGGGCTCTGTGCTGCTGCAGGGCAGGTTCAAGAGCTGAACCTGAAGAACCAACGTGGCCCTGGCAGAGTGGTTTCCATGGTTAATTTTCTCTTTTGTGTTCCTGAATTTTCTTTTCATTATGTTTGAAATTGACAGGGCTTTGTTCAACATTTGTAGCCAATAGCAATAAGCAGTAGAGATGGGACTTCGCAGAGAGATAAGGCAGGGGAAAAGAAAAGGTGTGAGAAATTGAAATGGCAGGGTCATGGTGAGGACTAGAGGTGTGGGGGAAGGAAATTTGTACCCAGTGTGCTTTGATGAGAAGTTGTAAGAGGAGACCATGAGAGTCAGGGAAGCCCTCAGAGACCAGGCTGGCTTGTCTGGAGCATAGCTGGTGCAAAACAAAAGAAAATCGAACTATTTCTATGTCAGATTAGTGTGTTTGGGAGACAACTCTGGTTTTCTTTCTGGAGTCAAAGGCATCTGAGCATGTTTTCATTGAGGAGGGCACGATATGCACTGCCACGCACAAGTGTGTGTCTGCACATAGGATGGGAACTAGCAGCACTGGCTCATGGCTGGTCCAACACTGTTGTCTGTGGTCATGGCAGGCCTCACTGCTCAGGCTTCCATGGGGGGTCAAATCCACTGCAAGAGGAAACTTAGCATTCAGAGGCTGCATGCAAGCAGAAGCTTTCTTGCCTTACTACTCTGTAATGGTTTCTCCCTCCTTTCTGTTCAGCTGTTGTCCCAAAATGCAAAAAAAAACCAACAAAAGATTAAATAGTATTCTTGATGCTGGGGAGCAAACGTTTTCAATTTATTAAGAAAATAGGTTGGAGGATGCATTAAAAGAGTTGTGCAAGAAACCACCTTCCCTTTACACAGAGTCAGAGGGAGAAGAAAGAGAGAGATTGCCTGTATGGATGGTTGCAAACCATCAGGGCTGTGGTACACACTGCAGCCAAGGGTGACCTCCTTGCATCCCTGCCTCGTGCTCAGGTTTCTCTTCACAGAAGCACAACCTTGGCCCAGGGCTGGTCACACAAAAGGTGACTGCAAGGTTGGAGAACTCCCCGTGGTAAACAGCCGCTGTGAAGCCCTTCACAGTGGTCATAGACAGAGAAAGGGAAAGCACAGCCAAAAGCAGAGCAGCCAGCTTCTGTGGGCAGCGCAGATGCTCCTCTGATTGCTTTTGCATTTCAAGTTACATAAGCCTTGTCTTCTTTTAGTTCTGTGTGAAATTACTCTCTGTGAAATATCCTCTCCTCAGGCACCAGGGAGGCTGATGGTCTTACGTTGGGTGGAAGTGCTACTCTGTGGTTCTGTTTGTCCCTCTGCACAGTAGTGTATGTCACTCTGGCTCTGACTTCACTTCCATTTGAGCAAGCAAAAAGCACCATGGCACAGGCTCCGAGCAGCTTGCAGATGACTCAACATGACAAAAGCAAAGTGCAAGGTGCCAGCAATCAGGAGCTCCCACAGCCTGGCTGTCACATTGTCCTCTGCTGTGCATCTGAAGCCAGGCAAAGCGTGGGCCAGGCGGTGTCAGGGAGCGAGGCTGTTTGGGACCCAGGAGAGCATGGAGCCCTGCAGCACTGCTGTGCTGGTGGTTGTGCAGGTGAGCTGCATCTCCTTTAACTCCCAGAGAAAAGCCACACTAGCTCCAAGCATGGTGGCACCTCAGGTGGCCCATCTGTGGGTCAGGCAAGGCGAGATGTGAAGACCAGAGGCAGGAGATGGAGGACCAGGGGACTGTGGGTTTCTCTGAGCACTAGAACCAGGCTGCCAGTCCTGTGGCATGCTCTGTGACTGCTCCTCCAGGCAGTGAGTGTGTCCTTGGACTGTCATCCCTCTCCTGCCAGACACATCTTGACATTTTTCATCAGCACATAGGACAGGTTTTTCTCTGGTCTCCTTTGAAATGAAAGAACAGGCCTTTTTCCAGCAGCTGAAAGGCAACCTGCTCTCATCAGCCTCTCTGGGGAGCTTGGGTCTCTGTTTGAGCTAACTCTTGAACTGCTGAGGCTGCTCTGGGATGGCTCTGACAAGGCACAGGTGAGGATCTCCATCTCTGTCCTTGCATTCTCCCAGCTGGGGCTTTCTTGCTGTAAAGGCACATTCCCTATCCCAGCACATACCCTTATCAGACGCATGGGAGGTGTTTCCTCTGCTGAGGTTTATTGCCTCCTTTCACTGCAGTCCCCTTTTACTTCCCACCTATTGAAGCCATCTCTCTGAAGCCTTTTTGGGGTGTTGGAAAGATAAAAAACACTGGAACTGAAAAAGCACTGCAAAAGAAGAAAAAAAAGTAACTTATTTCTGTTATTTGTCCATCTGTTAGCAAATAAATATAGACACTGTAGGGTGGAAAACAAAATGAATAATACTGAATGGTATTGTCAGTCAAGATATTTGATAGATGGTATAAGTTAGAAAGATTATAAAGATTATAAAGATGGCAAAGAGACAGTCGATAATAAGGGAAATGCTCACCCCATCTCCAAAGTTCGAGGCACACAGAGGAAAACTCCACAAAGGCTCCAGCCCAAGGAATAATTGATGGGTAAGGAAATAGTGATATTTTTGACAGAGAAATGGAGGAAATTATTTCAGACAAGTTGGTCTTCAATGTGATGCAGCAGAGGTTGCTCAGTGAGAACACAGTAGGCAGCCTGTCCTGTCTCCTGTGCTCAGAGAAGAACCTCTGACTGCTCCCAGAGCTGTACCTCAGAGTGCTGGAGAGCGAAGTAAACTCAAAGCACTGCCAGCCTTTCACGTTGCCCTGTGCATGAAACAACAGTGGCTTTTCTGAACCTGAAAATCCATCCAGGGCTGCAGGCAGCAAAGCTTTGCTCTCCCTGAGAGGGTTTTTAAGATCCCTCCCTGAGCTCCCAAGGTACTGCCTTATATCCCAGCATCACCATGAGCAAGACATGAGGAGGGCAATCCGAGACTCTAGGACTGTAGGAAAGAAAGGAAAGCTGTGGGCTGCAGGACAGGCTCCTGCGGCCTCCATCCCCTGTATTTTAGAATAGTGAGTGGCCTTTTTAGGATCAACCGCATAAACACAGGCTAAATTCTCGGGAGGTTGCTCAGATTTATAGGAATAAATGGAAACAAGGTCGTGGAGTTCTCTGCAGCAGGGACGTGGAGCTTCCCCCTCCTCAGTATATTTTAGATTCAAATTCGGAGTGTCTTTTAAGGACTTGAGGAACATGAGACGGACCCAACATCTGTCTCTCCAGGAGGTGTCTGTGGGATGGGGTAGTTAGTAAGAATATCCTCTGTAGCCACACAGACTCTGTTCTTGGGGTTCTGGGGCACAAATTGCCATGAATTCGAGTAGGGCAGTTCCCCTTTGCAGGGTCTCTGCTCAGGCCAGCAAAGTATTCTTTGATATTTAGTGTTTTAGTCACCATCGCTCAGCAGTGGAGAGGAAAGGGTGAGTTGTTGGTCTTCCTTGTGTGTTGAGAGCCAGCGGAGGAAGCAGTGTGGCAGAATGTAGTTCTGAGTAAGGCTTCACAATCTGGCGGTCACCCAGGGAAATCTGGGGTTGTTAGACTCCTGTGCAACCAGAATTACATTTAATGTGTGGTTAATGCGAGGGCTATCAACTGCACACAAGGCATGAGGCTTAGAGTAATTCCACGTCCTCACCACTAATAGGTTTAGGGCAACTGGTCTACTGACTCCTGTAAATCACATCTGTCAGGGAGGAAAGCAAGGTCGTTCTCAGTGGTGCTTACCTGAGCTGATAGATTATGACTCAAGTCACTGAGCACAGGGGGGTGTTGCTGTATCTCTTTGGGAAGGAATCCTTTCAATGCTGGGAAGTTGTCTGAGTTTATAATATTTCTTAGGACTCCTTCCATCGTTATGGGCTTGCAAAATTCTTGCTCCTGAGGTGCAAGACTGTTGTTTATGTCTTGTGTCTTGATGAGAACCCAAGAAAGAAGACATGAAACCACTCCTATTTTATTGAGATTCTGTTGATCTTTTTCTAAAAATACTTCTGACCTTAATGTTACTTCTTGTTTTTTTTATCGCTACTTTCCTTTTAACAAGAAGGGCAAATAAACAATGCTCCTTTTTATTTTGACAAATTCAAGAGACGTAAGTTCCTCGTAAGTTCTTTATTGGGTAAGTGATGGGCAGTATTGATTCGCTCAATGAGCAAAATGCAGGTTGTGTTTATTGAATGGCTTGACATTCCTCCTCTCCCTGGATGTTACGTCTAAACTTAAGGAAACAACAAATAGAAATCATTCACTGGAGTTAACTTGGAGAAAATGCTGATCTGTGGGGCTGCTGCTTTTCTTTTTGTGGTGTTTTAATAAACACAGTGTTAAACACTGACCATTCCCTGACTCAGCACAGCACTTAGATATGCACTTGAATTTAACGAACAAGGAGACTTCTCCCTGTTCAGCAAGATGAAGACATGGAAATGAAAAGAAAGGAATGGAGAAAAATACTGGAGGGCAAGTTGGAGAGCAGGAGTGTCCCAAGACTGGCAAAACACAGCAGGCTGTGGGACAGGTCCTTGCCTTCTCCATGAGCCAGCAGATTGCTAGGAGGAGACAGGAACGTCTCTTCATGGCCCATCTCTTCATGGCCCATCTCTTTGAGGTTGAAACAAACATTGGGCTGCTTCCCCTTCTCACTGTTCTGGTGAATACTTATTCCCTTCCCTCTCTTCTCCTGAAGCAACACACCTGGAGGCTTTGAGGTGAACTTCTCTTTTGTTGCACTGACTTAACCTCCTAAAGCATTTATGCTGGAGGACTTTGTGCAATTGCTGATGCTTTTTTGTGCTATTTCAGAAGAGTAAATAGGAATGACTGCACAAGGATGAGGGGCAGGTCTTGTATGGAGCAAAAGGACCCAAGAGTAGGCAAAAATGGGAGATAAATTTATGTTAGAAAAAGGAGGCAAGTTGCTAGCAAAGAGTCCTCAAACAAGTATCCATGTTTCTTGCAGGCATCAGATGGGAATATGAGACCTAGCCTTCTGCAGAATGCAGTTATGGAAAGGAAACCCATTCTCCCATGCATTGCTACACTGAGTGAGAACATATCCATATGGGGCAATCCTGCATCAGCTCACCGAGAGCTTACATTAGGCCATCAGGGAAGAGCACTCTGGTTCTGGATGCCAGTGACGGGTAGTAACAGTCTGAAATCAAACCTCCTCAGCTTGCCTGTCACTCAGCACCACATCTGGGAAGCTGGCAGAGCCAGACATGGTGCCTGCCACGTGCAAATTGTGCAGGGCTGTGTTTTAGCTCCTGTGCTGTTCTCACAGAGGACCTTCATCACAGCAATCATCATATCTCTATTCCTAAAAATGCACAGAAATGAGATTCTCAAAGGGATCTCAGTGCTGAGCGCAGGGTATTCAGTACAAGGCAGCTGTCAAGCTGCTTCAGGAAATCCCACTTAACATCTATCTTCATTGCAGGCGAGTAACTGACAAGCTAAAATCCTTGACTGTCATTTATACCTGAGCTCTCAATGACCAAGACCTTCGAAAACTGCCCTCAGGACAGTTTTGAAAAGGGGATAAAGGATTTTAGATGGTTCAGGTGAGGTTTGGTTAGATGGGGAGCTGTTTGTGGATGTCTTTCTGAGAGAAGGTTGCTCTAGGAAATTTGTTTGCCTTGATTGATATGGGTTTTTTTTTTTTGCTGTGTTTTCCTAAAGGCACTAGCAACGTCTGATAAATTTTTATCAGCTGAATTTCAGCCCTGTGTATGCTTTAGTTTTGTTTTACTATTTCTGTGAGAGCCACAGTCAAGCCTACAAGCAGCACTTGCGCTGGGCTGTGCTTGTGGTGTTTAAATTAGAAATGATTGTGGCTGTGTGGAATGACAGCACATGCGCTACTTGTGTTCCTGGCAACAAACTGTCTAGAGGTTTAGTTGGGTTTGTTTCATGTTTGGGTTTTTGCTACTTGCTGTTAGTCAGTACTGTTTTTATGTTACTTTTTATATATGCCATTTGCTCACTTCAGCGAGGCAGAAGAGCACAAATATCTCGTGGCTGTGTGTTCTGTGATGTCTCAGGGCATAAGAAATAAGAACAGGGCACAAAACCAGGTTAGAATTAAGATCATAAATTGCAGGGGACAAAGCAAGACCTGAAGATGTTTTGCACATTTTTTGTCAAAGTTTTTCCTCGGCTCTTTCTTCTCACTGAAGACTTTTACCTTAGAGAAAGTTTTTATTTGAGAGAAAAGCCAATTTATTGTATGTCATGTATTGCCAGCTGAGAGCTGGGGCTGTGCAGCATGGGGAAGGGAAGGCTGTGGGGAGAGCTGGGAGCGGCCTGGCAGTATCTAGGGGGGCTGTGAGAAGGAAGGGGGCAGACTCTTGAGCAGGGTCTGCTGTGGCAGGACAAGGGGAAATGGTTTCAAACCAAAAGGGGGGAGATTTAGATTGAATATAAGAACAAGTTCTGTGTGATTAAGCACAGGCACAAGTTGCTCAGAGGTGGTGGTGCCCCATCCCTGCAGACACCCAAGGTCAGGCTGGATGTGTCTCCGAGCACCTGATGGAGCTGTGGGTGTCCCTGCTTATTGCAGGGAGTTGGACCAGATGGCTTTCAAGGATCCCTTCCAACTCAAATGATTCTATAATTCCATGCATATGTTTTTAAATTCTGCTAAACTGATTTGAAATGCCTGGAGGCTAGGTAGATTTGATCTCACTATAAATTTCTCTAATTAAAGCAATTATTATCACTGCACAAAGCAGGTTTCTTTCCGTATTAATTTTATTTAAAACGCTTTCAGTTCATTAATTTCTAGCTGATCTTTAATTATGCAAATGTTTGTGAGGGTCATATTCAGTCATAAATCTCCTGGCTGCTGAAATAGAACTTTAGAAACACCATAGAATTTTCTGGTTTGTTTTGATTTTTTGTTGTGTGGGGTTTTTATATTCATTTGATCCACTAATGCTGGAGATAGCCACTGGATTCCATGAGCGTGTTATCTAAAAAAGGATAACATGTTTTAGCACACAGCTAGGCTTGTGTTCTGTCGAATAACTAAGTAAAAGAGGAGGTAAAATAAGACCAGGTTTGGTAATTAGCACTGACTTCGTAAGTCTTGCTGTCCTGAAAAACATACAGACTTCTTTAGGAAGTCATCCCAGCTGGGTCACGGATGAGGCACAGCAGCATCCTCCTGTGTGCAGAGCCAGCTGGGCAGCATGGGATGATGAAGCAAAAAGAGAATTTCAGTCAGACCTTGAACAGATCAGTGGTCTCAGAGCTGGCCTTGTCTAATTGTAATGTTTCTGGGTAGACAGAAGATTTCAGGTGGAGCAGCCAGCAAGGACGATTGAAAATGTGTTTTAATTGTGTTACTCATTCCTGTGAATGGGACGACAGTTAAATTTGAGTGGTCGTAAGTTTAAATGGTACGTGGAGATGCCCTACTAGGGTGTGCACACCAGCTCTTTGAAAGTGCCAGTCTACCAGAACGTCCAGAAACAAGGCTGGAATACTGAATTAGGGCAGTCTTCTTACCTGGTTTCTAAACTTTTCAACATTAGCATTCATTGCTTACCACGTCAGTTCAGGATAAGTGGACAAGCAGCAGTTTTTTAATCAAACACAGTACTGAACCGTGGCAGACATATCCCATGAGGTGCCACAGTGGTGTGCCGCTGGCTTCAGCCCATCCCTCGGAGCAGCAAAGAGGATGTCCTTGCAAGGGACTTGGAGAAGACAGAAGTTCTCTGCAAAGCAGATAAAAGCCACCACACACAGAGAGAGTATTTTTCATGAGTCAAGGTCTATGGTGCGCCTGGCATTTGTTTTGTGGATAAATTGCAGACAGAAGCTCTGTGTCCCGTATCTTCTTAGGCAGGGTGGCTTTCTGAAGGAAAAGAAAATGTGTCCTTTACTCTGTGGTTGTATACAACTCAGGCTGCCTTACCAGAGGAATTTAAATCACTCTGCTGCTCTTTGGCCAGTTTCTAGTGCTTGTAAAACACATTAGAGCAATAATGTTCTTGTCAGTGACACGGTGATTTGCCTTACAAGCCTAGAGAGTCAGAGCCGATCCTGCTGGCAGCCTGCAGAGTGCACTCACGGAGCTGTGATAAGCAGCCTGCCTTCCTCACCCTATGCATCAGCAAAGTGAGGGAACAACGCCTGCAAAGTGCCTGTGTTACAACTGCTTGTGAGGGGTGGGGAGCTAAGGCAGCTGCTTTGCAATCACCTCTGTTGGTCTCGTAGGGAAAAGGACACGGCAGTGGTAGCAGAGGGCCTGCATAGTGCACGTGCATTGTCGATAGAGGCTTGGAGTAATGGGATGTTTTTCGGTGGCATCAGTGTGCTTTTCTTCCTTTCTGTGTGTGCACATCATCCAACCCTGCTGCAGAAGGACCAGTGATACATTGGTCCATGCTGGTGGAGCTGCTGATGGAAATCCAGCTAGCTCTGTGTGCTTGGTACAAGAGGAGGGCCCCTATCTGCCATCTCCCATGCCCTGGAGGTGCAGCCTGCCAGCACCTCTGCTCCTCTGCCCAGTGGCAAAATCCAGCTCAGCCATCTGATTTCTCCCAGAGGATTAATGCGTGTTCTTGTGGTTATCACCCCACAGTTCTTTGTTTATTTTCTAACTAGCTCTGCTTGCTTCATTTCAAAGCAGCGCTGATGGGCAATACTGGGCCCAGGCTTTCTCCTTTTGAGAGTAATTGTGTAGTGCTCTGACAGTCAGCACTGAATTTGGATGTTTGGAATTGTGAGAGAAGGGGCTGCAATGGTGTCCCCTCTGTCTTCCATTTCTGTTGGTGCTTCTTTCTGTTTCTTACGGGGTTGACAATAGTTTGGGGCTGTGATTGATGATCACAAGCTGTGCAGGGATGCTGAAGCCTGGATCAGGCTTGTTGTGAGTGGTGCTGTGTATGATGCAAAACCACAAAAGAATGGGAAGAAAACCTGAACGTTTCATGCTGTAGTGAAAGACCAAAGAAGGGTTCACAAATGGCTGTTGCTGTTAGGTGAGGTGATTTGCTCTGGGAGTGAAAGCCTGATCTGCTGCAATAATGGAGCAGCAGCAGGACTGTGCATTGCGGCCCTGAATCAAAGCTGGCAAATAATAATTAAAAAAAACAACAACAATAATAATACATTTTCTTGTGCAGAAGAAGTAAAGAAGAAAAAATAATCAGTATTGTAAAAAATAAAAAAAGACTGAAAGTTTGTTTCAGCATAAGTCACATCTTACGGTCTGTGAACAGCTTTTGTTTTTGTGCTGGTTGGTCATCTAGCCTTGGCATTTATGTTTTTAAAGGGTTGAAGAACTTCTAGGTATTTTAACCTTCATTTCTCTGATGCTTGGAGCATGACTTGTTTCAGAAAGCCTGAGCTGCAGTATTTGTCATTCTCTTTCAGAGCATGTCAGACCTGCAGTAAGCACACCCAGCATCGTGCCTGGCTGAATTATTTTGCAGATTCTTTTTCCACCCTTCCCCAGGACTCCTACCCCCACCAGGCAGCTCTTTTGCTTGAATAATTGCATTCCTGCAGAATTACAGAATCACAGAACTGTAGGGGTTGGAAGGGACCTCCAGAGATCAGGGAGTCCAGCCCCCTGCAAAGCAGCTCCCCAGGTTGCACAGGTAGGTGTCCAGGTGGGTCTTGAACGTCTCCAGAGAAGGAGACTCCACCGCCTCTCTGTGCAGCCTATGCCAGTGCTCTCTTGGTCAGAAAAGAAAAAGAAGCATAAGTAATACCCATTGCCAGTGGTTGTGTCTTACCAGCTGGGAGCTTGCAACAAGTCTGCCTGATGGACAGAGGAGGGAACAAAGCTCGGGCTGAGCTGTCTGCTGGAACCTGCGGCGTTCCTGTCGCAAGGTGACCCATGGAGCACGAGACCCAGTGCTGTCTGTGAGCAGCAGCCTTTTCTAATTCCTCCCCTCGTTTCTTTAAGCATTCTCTTCAGCGTTGATCCGTTAGAAATCTCCCTAGTCATTTTCTCTGTTTCTCAGCAATTTATTTTATTAATTGAAATTGCAACTGAAATGCCTATCTGTTTTAAACAGAAACAGTTTATAAATGGAAAACTTTCAGGATAGCAGTCATTCTAGGAACTGTGATGTGGTTAATTAAGTGATGCCAGGGGGAATTCTGCTTTAATAAGAACAGTCAGTAGTGGAGCTCTTCAGTGCGGCGCAGAGTGATGTCCAGAAGTGTTGGGCCTTCCATGTGATGAGCTGCTGGAGTTGCAGGTTGCCTGCCCATTCTTCTTGCTTCTAGCAGTGCCCCCTCTGTGCCAGGAGTTAGCCCCAGAGCCAGGACCTGCAACAGGCACTGTCTGTGCTCAGTTTCTCCTTATCTTCTGAACTTAGGAACGGGGGAATTTGGCCGCAGTGTTGGAATTCCATTCTTGGGCTGCAGTGCAGTGAGGCACACCCTGTCCTCTTCTAGATGGGAATTGTGTGCAGTTGCCAGAAAACCACTAAAAACAGGTTGCTGCTGTCACCAGCTGTATCCTATTGAAGCTGGAGGAGGACATGCCCCTAGCTGTCCTTAAGGAATCTTCTTAAGGAGATAGAGAGCTTCTGCAAGGAGGAGCCCATGTTGCCTTTCCTGACTTCATCCTGCTGGCTGCTCATGGATGCCGTGTCTGAGCTGCAATTCGTGCTCAGCTTCAGGAGCTACAGAAGGAGTGGGATGTCCCAGTCTGCCTGGGGATGAGAGGAGTGGTGTGGGAGGGCTGGGATTTGGGTGGGATCTGGAAAAATCATCAGGCCACAAGCTCTTTCCACCTCAGGACAGATCAGCGGGACCCAGATGATGTGTGTCATGCTGCTATTGAAAGTTACTTGTCCCTATGAGGCAGCCACTTCCACCTCCCTCTGCCAAGTGATGACTGTGCTGATGGGACAAGATGGGATGGGATCATAGAATCATGGAATGGCTTGGGTTAGAAGGGATCCCAAGGATCATCAAGTTCCAACCTCCCTGCCACAGATCCAGTACTAGAGCAGGTTGACCAGGGCCCCATCCAATCTGGTCTTGAACACCTCCAGGGATGGAGCATCCACAGCCTCTCTTGGACAGCCTGTTCCAGCACCTCACCTCTCTCTGTGAAGAGCATCCCCCTGTCATCCCATCTAAACCTTCCCCCCAAGGGATGGGATGGGGTGGGATGGGGTGGTTCAGGTGTGACCAGTCCCAGTTTCAGAGCTGAACATACTAGTTTCCCCTAACAAATGTTGCCATTGGTTGTGTCAGTTTATTCTGAGGGTTTTCGCTGGCAGCAGAACTGGGAAGCAAATCTACCTGGGCAAATTCAGATCACAGAGGCTGTGACAGGAAGGGCTCCTGACCCCTCATTTGTGTGTTATGGGAGCTGTGTACCAACAGCTGTTCTGGTTGTTTCTCCTTTTTATATAGAAAACCTTATTTCTTCAGAACAGAAGTATTACCTCAGGATATTTGCTCTGCAAGTGTAGAAGTTTTAGGTTCACCTTGGAATATTTTCATTTCCTCGGGGATTTGTGGGGCTTTTTTATAAGTGAAAAAGCTACTGGTTTGGGAAAAAGCACGCCCTGTGGTATATCTTGCCTGCAATGCTTCGTGCCCATCACAGTGTGCCAAGTAAAGGGCATATACCGTCAATGCTGACAGGCCATGTCTAGCCTTTTTGTCTTTTTCACATTGCTAAAATTGTCTTTTTCCATTAAAATCAAGCATGGACTGAGCAGCTACATGGTGGGAATTGTTAAGTGGTATTTAAATAGATGCTTATCACACCTCGGAGGCAGGCAGCACCAGCCCTCACACCTGGCACTGAGCGTGCTGGGAGACACAGCCTGGGCTCCAGCTCTCCCCTCCTGCTGGGACAGGCAGTGCTGGGCAGTGGGCTAGGAGCAGGAGAAGGCAGGTAGCTCCCAGCTCGTCCTGCAGCACACTGCTTGTGTTCTGGATGTTGGAGCTGGCTGTGTGTAATCTGCAAGCACCAGCATGTGCTCAGTGGCCAGCTGTGGGACCAGAGATCACAGAGAATGGTGGGATAATGAAAGATTCTGTCAAACATCCTCAGGATAAACATTCTGATTTTCTTTCCATTTTTGTCTTTTGATATTTGAGAAACACAGAGACAAGTACAGTCTTCAAACCTTTTCTTGCCGTATCCTAAAGTTTCAAAAGGACTTGTAATTTTGGCTCTTGACTTGGAAACAATTTAAAGGCGTCTGATTTTCAGTGGCTGGGAATGCTACTCTTCCTGAATAATCAGACTCTTTTGACATGTCTTAAATTGGGCACTGGAATAACGGATAGGCAGATACAAGTAGTTGACTTAGCACAGCTCTGTGGGGGTTTAGACAAAGATGCTTAAAGACACAGCTCTGATACGCTGTGATATTCATGCAGCTGGTTATCACTGCTGAACAGATAAGAGGCCCTGATTAAGGCACAGAAATTCCATCGTGTGAGACCATTACCCCATGATCATCCAAGTGATGTGCTCCAGATGGGTAGCCCTCTTTGAAAAAAAGTGTAGGCCTGTTCTTATTCGAGTGTCAGAAGAATCTCCTGCTGGCACTAAGAATGACTGGCATGATAAAACATTCCTTCTAACTACAGCAAAATGCATTACTTGAACTTTCCCCGTCTGATCGTGGCCCTGGAAGGTCCAGCAGCAGTTTCCATTGACATGAGATGTGGCCTGTGTAGGTTGGAGATCCTATGTAGGTTGGTGACTCTACAGCTGCTTTTGTGACCCAAACTACTTAAGCTGGGTAAAAAGAAAAGGTGGGTACAGCAGCAGCCGTATGTGCACACTAAGGAATGGAGATGGTTCTCTTGAATTTCCTGGTTTATTTTTTCTCCTTTGTCTTCTGCAGGCAGACAACCATCTGTCCTGGCATAAGCACTGCAGTGTTTGACTAGCTAGTACAGCTAAAGCCATAGGCAGACAGAAAACCATGTAAATGCTGAATTCTTGGAAAGAAAAGGAAACTCATTAGTTTCCAAGTTTTATTTTCTTCCTTTATAAAGTGTTTTTGAAGAACTGAAGGGGAGAGTTCTTTCCTGTATTACGTGGACGATGCTTTGAAGTTTGGTCCTTTGCCAAAAGCCTGTTGACAGTAATACAAGAGTTGCTGGTGCTTACTGGCACATATTACTTGGGGATGTTTAAAAGCCCTCTGAGCATCTTACCAAGACTTCATTAACATCTAATTTCTATCCAAGTGGCAGTATGCAGCTTTGGTGATTTACCTGCCTTTTAGGGCACACCCTCCAGTCCTTGTAGGGATTCCAGGAGTCTGACGAAGTCATCTTTTTTTTTTTTTTGATTATTTTTATTTTTATTTTTTCTTAATAAACAATTTGACAACTATGTACATTGTCACCATTTCCATAGCCTCTCACTGCTCAAGTAGTATCTCTCTGGGAAAAATGAAATGAAGTGTAACCTCAGAGTTTCTTTTCACAGCAATTTCCTCTTAGCTGCAAATCCACAGCAGTGTTTTCCTTACATTTTGTAGTTAGACACCATTTTTTCCCCCAGTTTTATGTGGGGAGGTTCATCAGGTGCTGGGTTTCCTCAGTCATTCTCTCCATAGCAGCTATGTCAATGCTTCTAACCATCTCTCTTCCTGTGGTCCTCAGGCAATCCTCTGACTGTGGCCTGCAAAGCTTTCTTTGGGTTCAGTGGAGAATCTGGCCCCATGATCTACTGGATGAAAGGGGAAAAATTCATAGAAGAATTAGAAGGTCACATTAGAGAAGGCGAAATCAGGTACGTTTTGGAGTGTTTACTTTTAGAAATGTGTTATGTCCCAAAAACCTGTTTGTGGTTTGTTTTCAGAACACATTTTTAATTGGAATTGGGAACAGTTCTCTATCTAAAGACCGATGAATGACTTGGAGGCAGGGCAGCGTGAGATACACTCTCTCCAGCAAATAAATTTTTAAGACATAGTAGCTACCTAGGTGCCTGAAAATCTGTCACCACGTTCGCCTGACAGTAGCTGAAACATCTCTTGTTAAAGACCCAAAACAACTTTGGTTTGTCATGGAGAATTTTGGTGTCTGTTGCTATTGATGAAAAGTGTGATGGTCTCCAGAAGAGGCAGTTTCCATGCAAACAGTTCTCTGGGTAATTACCTGCCTTCCCATGTGCCTTCCACACATCTCTGGAGAAAAGATTTCATTTTGGTAAATAGAATAAAACTAAATTAAATCAAAATAAAATATTTTTATCTGTAAAGCCATGTTAGACTGCCAGCAGAGCTGTGTGCAAGGTTGAGTTCACAGGCTTCAGACTGTGAGGGCACCGTGCACGTTTTGTTTATCCCCTGCCGTATTTTGCAGCAGAACACTAACAGGATCAAACGAATCTGGCAGATACATGACGTTACATTTCCTTGTTCAAAGGACCAGTCACTTTCTTGAGCAACTGATAAGAAACTTTTCATGAAAAGAAGGGCATTTTATTTTTAGACTTATGCCGTCACTGGGAAAAAACTTGTGTTTGCATTGCATTATTTGTTGTGTTCATGTTAGAACGATGACATGAAAAGACTGTACCTCTGACCTGAAACTCACTACAACTTTCTTCTCCCTTTTGGTGATTTTGTTTGTCTCCTCTGTCTTCTCAATGGAGCAGAGAGCTCTTGTTCTTGATACTGTCCCCTTTACAATTAGGATCTACACTGAAAAAAAGAGGAAAATTCCACAGTAGCATAGCTCCTTCCATTGGTTTTCAGGGCTGCATTAAAATGGAGCATAGGACATAGCCTTTAAAATGCCACCTTACAATTTGCTTGGCCGTGCATCTTTACTTCTGTGGAAATTGAGTATTATTTTAAAAGAAGACCAGGTTTTTGCATGTCAATTCTAATGGAGCTGAAGAAGGCACATGCAGCTGTTATACTCATAGCCACTCTTCCCACACTAGCATCTCCTCAGCACAGACATGAGGGGACAAAAAGGGGTTGGATTGCTGTGAAAGTTGCTCCCATGAAGTCTTTCAGGCCACCCTAGCCTCCTTCAAGTTCTTCTCCAGAACTGTGAGGAAGCCTGGAACATTCTGTACCATGGCTTCTGGGAATCTCCCCCCCTCCCCCTATTATTGTAGTTAAAAGAAGGTTGCATGTTTCCTTCCAGACTCCTCAGAGAACATCTTGGAGAAAAAGAAGTTGAACTGACATTGATCTTTGATGCTGTAGAGGAGGCAGATCTGGCTAACTATACATGTCATGTGGAAAACAGAAATGGACGGAAACATGCCAGCATTCTTCTGCGCAAGAAAGGTAATGTCCTTTATTTTATTAGCTGCACTCCCTCTTGCCTTGGCAGCTGTGGGTCAGCCAAACTAAAGGTGCTACTATGCTCTTCTGTTTGTAGAAGTCATTACCATAAGGCATGTAACAGACTCTCATTACAGTTCTTACCTGCTTAGTTCAATTACCTCTTCTAATTATAAGTACAGTGACATTTAAATTTGTCTGTGATCTCTTTAAGACAGAGTGTCTCAGTACTAAAGCTGTTGGGAAAGCAAGGAAAAGTTGCACGTTAGTGTCAGTTAAAAAGCAGTGCACTCTGTCATCACCCAGCAGAGTTATCCTCACAGATAGCCCTCTTTTAAGGTGTAAATCACTGTTGGTACCTGAGCGTGCTGCAGGCTGAGCCTAGGGTTAGAGGCCACCATGGGACTGATGAACTAAGAGCCAGGAGACTGAACAGCAAGACCAGCCAAGGTATCTCTAGGTGGGGTTGAGACCTTGGTTCTGGAAGACAATCCTAGCCTGTGGTAGACCTAGAGCCATGCTGCAACTTAAGTGCTGTGCTTCATGGCTATAATTCATGCCCTTGGATAATCTGTATAAAATCAATTGTGAGGGAGAAGTGGTATTGGTTCAAATCAGGGCTACCGGGAAGAGAAAATACTGGGGTCAGTATCCTGTTTTTACTATTTCCTGTCACCCACAGGTTATATATATGAAGGTACGTTACCAAGTCCTGCCAAAATAGGATCAGTTCTGCTTAAACACTTTCCTTTTCATGCTAGAGTTTGTGCCCTCCCAGAAAGAAGACTATAACGTAGGATCACAGAATCATAGGGGTTGGAAGAGACCTCTGGAGCTCCCCCAGTCCAACCCTGTGCTAAAGCAGATCCCTCCAGCAGTCACACAGAAAGCATGCAGGCAGGTTTTTAATATCATCGGGGAAGGAGGCACCACATCCTCTCAGGGCAGACTCCACAGCCTCTCGGCTGTGCTTTATGCTAAGGATAGGAATACAGAAGCTGCAAAACTACCCTGAAGAACAAGGGCCTGCAGCTGCGATGCGGAACACACAGGAATGTTTATTCAACATCTCAATTGACAGGATGTCACAACTTTAATTAAGGAAACTGGTCATCATGATGAAGGATTAGTATCGTTAGTGCAGAAAGCGTTCTACCTTCCCATCCATTGAACCTAATAAATATACAGCTGATATCTTTGTTGACACTGTTAAATGTTCAGCTGTGTCGCATGTATTAGAATAACAAGCTAGGTTTATTTATAACAAGAAAATGCAGACATTTCAGAGCTCTGCTGGAATTATGGAAGAAGGCACTGCTGAATACAGAATTTGGAGGTGGACAGGATCACTTCTCAGCTGCTGTTTCATTTCTATCTGAATTGTGGCTCTAGAGAGCTTATATTCTCCTCAGGCATTTTGAGTAGTTTGTTTCCATGCTATTAAAGTGCCATTTAAAATATCCCCACTTTGTCCTTTGAATACCTGTCCCATTGTCATGGTTTTATTAAATTCTTACTAACACTTGACCAAACTTTTCCCTTCTGCAGTTTGATATAGTACCTTTTCTCCTAGCTTTCTCCTGCTTGGGTTTGGTTGTAGAGTATTGATAAGCCAGGAAATACTACAGTGTCACTCACCTGTGGCAGGAGTTAGGGCAGGCAGGTAGAAGGCTGTTGACCAGTACCCTGTATGCGTGTCAGAGGATCATGGATTCTTATTATAATGTCCTGGAGTTTTTCAGAAGCTGGGAACAGCACTCAGGAACAGCAGGAGAGAAGCACAGATCTTTCTTTCAGAGAAACTTCGATCCCAAGTCCTACCTGCTAAGGGCTGCCTTGTCCCTGTCCAACACGAAGTGCTTGTGGCTCAGTTTTGTTTCCAGCTTGCCACAGTGCTACAGGTTGTGTCTGTCCTCGGTTCTGTGACTGCAGCACGTCAGGTGTACCCAGGATGGCTTTGTGTACTGTTGAATTGGGAAGGTTGGAATTAAAAACTGAAAACAGGAATAAAAGCCAGAAAGTCAGATCCAAGTTCGAGATCTAGTATAAGTTTCTAGAATTCTTTAAGGAGGGAAAAAAAAAGTGATTGCACAAATATTTAAGGTACAAATGTTGAAGTCTTTTGCTGCATTAGAGGGAAAGTGCTTTCTCAGAATACCGGAGTGCCTTCTGTACAACATTAGTGTTTTGGTAGCCTCAGAGCATGTATCATACTTGGGATTTTCATTTTTGACTGATAAGAGCTTCAGACCCACTAGACCTAACAATGCAAAGGCAGAATCAGTCATGCTGCTGAGACCTGAATACCACCGTCTGTTATCACATTCTTTACTGACTTAATTTGAGACCACACTGTTCTTTACTTTCAAGTAGTTCAAACATAAATTCTAGGCAATCCTGGCTTTGGTGGTTTTTTTCCTCCGTTTGAATTACCTGGAATAACAGTATACACTCACTTAATCCTTAGAAGTGGAAATAGCCCAGGATTCCCCTCAAATTCATTTGAAAACCATCCAGTGTTTTCTTAATTGAAGTGGCAATGCACTACAGAACCACTGTCCTGGAAACAGAATAAGGAAATGCAGAATAAACTCAAGCAGCACACCTAGTGAATAAAGGAGTGAATTAAGATAAAAGTAAATATTACAGCTGTGTCGACTCTGCTTTTGTTTTCTAGGAGACTGCCTTTGTTCAAGACATACAGGAAACAAATGAGTGTTTTTTTATATATACTAATGTAGTATTAAATGATGACGGACCTACTGAGGTGTCTTGGGCTCTAGCCACTCATGGGGTGATTTTGAGACTACTACTATTTTATAGATTATAATCCTCTGTGTGATAGGCTGTGGCTGGGTCTGTTTTATTTTACATTAGAACCTATCTGAATATGATTATTTAGTGAGTTTCAGTCACCTTAGAGCAAAAGTCCAGCTTCTGCTACTTTACTAGTATTGTGCCTTTCCATCAATTCACCTGCCTTTCCCATCAATTTCAGTGAGGACCACTTGAGGGATAAAGTATTAATCAGGGGCAGAGAGTAAGAGCTGGAGTAGGCAAGAAAACTGAGCTTTTGGGGGTTTCCTCCATTACCTCCACCTTGGAATACAGATAAGGAGACCAAGAGGTAAGTTTGGAGCCTAGGAGAGAGAAATGAGATGCAAAAGCAGATTGATTCTGCCTTTTGAGCTGCAGCTTGCATTTTTGCTCATTATCCTTCCTTTGCCCTGGCACGTGCATGCAAGTCTGCACTGCACATGACCATCAGGACACAGCACAGCAAACAAACCAAGCTTTGCTGTGGTGTGGGCAGAGCCATGGATGGGCTCCTCATTCAGTTCTGTGCCATGCAGTGGCTTCAGATGGTGTTGAACCAAGAAGGTAAAACCAAAAAGAGTCTGATGCTCTGTGGCAGAAGGTGCTGAGCGATCTGACAAGTGCTGACCTACAGGCGTTCCTTGTCCAGCAATGGAGATACAGCTGCAGTGTGGACCAGAGAGTACAGCAGGTTCCATGTGGGGACTTGATTCTGCAAGGTGGCACACATCAACTTCAGAACTAAATGGCCTTCAGCATTTTCTCTCCTTCCAAGCTGGCAGTTACAGGAAATCATCCTGATTTCCTGTAGAGAAGTTTCAGTATAACAGGAAAGATTATTTTTTTCACTGAAAAGTAATTTTAACCAACTCTTTTCTCCATTTGGCCAGATTTGTCCCCAGAGCATATGCATTATAATAAAGGTCCCTGTTCTCAGAGAGATTAAATAGCTATTGTAATAGACTTCTTCCATCTCTTAGTTCAGGGCTTCTCACCAGACATCAGAGGTACTGCAGACTGGGAATAACTGGTCATCTGATGTAAATTATTGCAATACAAGGCATGGTAAGGCAAGACTAGCCCCAGAAGATACACAACTAATTCGCTTTTTATCTTGAAAATGACACAAATGGCACACCAATAATTTCTTCAGTCCAATGATTTAGAAACTTAAAGACCACAAAAACTTTTTCTCTCCTACATTAGAGGATCTTCATGTTGTATTTATAGCCGCATATCTTTGTATTGTATTTATCACAGCATATCTTCATGCTGTCTAAACTTTTGTAGATTGCTGGGGGCAGCTATAGTCAAACTGCTGTCTTTTGTCTCTTATGATGATGTAATACGCCGAGTGGTGGTATGAGCAGCATTGCACTGTGAGGATATTTCAGGCTAAGGAACAATACTGTTAAAGCTTATTGTATGTCAGGTAAAGCACTGGACTGCTATCCAAGGTTTTTTATCTCGTTCTGGCATTGGCTTGCTAAATGACATCAGACATGTTGCTTCACTTTTCCATGCCTGTTTCCTCAGCTGTAAAAGATGGATAATTGCATCTGAATGAATTTGTGAAGTACATTGAGATAGCTTGCTTGTGACGTTTCCTAACAAAAGCATCCCAGTAGGAAATTTGAGCTAGTGCTAGTTCCCATTACAGTATAATGTGTACTAAGCAATCATGTGAGAACTCCGTTAGTAGCTACCACAACTCAAACAAAGTGGCTCTTAGCTGCCTGATGTGTGCTTTCAGCTTCTCTCATTATTTTGGGCATTCAGGATACTGAATTCACACACCAGAGACTCAGCTGAAGTCTTGGCTTAGCATCAGCTCATCCACTGGCACCACTAACACAAAGCTAAAGTTTAATGTTATTTGTAGAGCTGGGGTACAGCACACCTAGTAAACCTAACCTAAACCTACTCTCACACACTGCATACATTTGATGCTCTCTATCAAAGTGGCAGTTTCAAACTCAACAAGCTCCTTAAAAATTGATTAATCCTCGGTGTAAAATCACTGCCTAATTCTCTTCTAGAATTATCATTTCAGCCTCAAATGCATTCTGTCTGGCAATTTCAGACAGACAATAGAATGGTTAAAGTTAAATAATAGGTTATGAACAAAAATAAGACATCCTTAATGTTACAGTGGTTATAACAGGAAGTTGTGCAATTCCATGTGGAATTGTACAGTGGATTACAGCAATTAGAGCTTGGAAAGATCATAACCTTTCTGTCTTTCCTTGCTAATTTTAGATTTGATCTACAAAATAGAGCTTGCTGGAGGATTGGGAGCCATCCTTCTTCTGCTTATTTTGCTTGTGACCATCTATAAGTGCTACAACATAGAGTTAATGCTGTTCTACAGACAGAACTTTGGAGGAGACGAAGCAGCAGACGGTAAGCAGTTGCTCAGAAAACTTGTAATATATACAATGGAAATATTTCAAAGGTCCAAAGTGATGGAATTTCTAGTTTAAGTTTAAACAGCTAAGCACCCAACAGTTTAAATCTCTAACACTTTCTTTCTGAGCCTGCTGAAATCAGTGAGTCTGTTCACTGAAGTGTCACTGGTCCATTCCATAAGAAAAGAGGAATAGGAAGAGTTCTTCAGGAGAGTATTTTAGAGGTTTGAATGTCATTTTTGAACTGATAGCTCAGGAAAACTCTGTGTTTACGTGTCCCAGTGCCATATATACCCAGCATCTCTTCTTTTGAGGTCCATATATATGCTGAAATACTCAGCTACGCAGCTTGCCTGTAGAGTATGTTTAAGAATAGCATGGAGTGTTCTGTAGTACTTTCCCCCCTTCAGTAGGCATGTGTTTTGTTTAATGCTTAAAGCTAAAACTGTTACTCGAATTGAAGCTTTAATTCCTCTGAATATAGAACATTCCCTGCTCCTACAAAGCTTGAATAAGCATTGGTGAACTCAGTCCAAGTGCTTTAAATTGTATCAGCATATTGTTAATGTTTATAATATGCACATTGATTGTATATTAATTATGTATTAAAAATAATATCTGCTGGAGATCTCAGGTGTAGTAATCAAGAAAAGCTAGTTCCCATAGTGTACTGCAACGCTTGCAAGTCACGTAGGCAGTCTGTAATGGCATCTTTAGAAACAATAACATACTTGAAAAAGAAGCAGGGGTCACGTTACCCCCATTGTGCAAAAACAATGTGCATTTGCACAGGCCTGGTGCTTTCTGCAGCTAGCATCACCTCTACCAAAATAGTGATGTTTTCTGTTAAGCACTGGATAGATAAGGTGTCAAAAATTTGGCTACAATGAAATCCATAGGAGTTTTGGAGGATTGGGGGAATGACATCCAAGGGATTCTGGAATGTAGAATGATAAATAGTGGAACAGAGGTCAGGAAACTTCCTTTTTCAATCTCTGTGTGAGTGGGAAAACCTAAAATTGTTGTGTTTTTTTTTTTTTTTTTCATACTGCACAGTACTGGGCAATATTTATATTGATACACAGGAGAAAGCAAAAAGTAAGATTATATGGTTTTAGAGGTGTTTTGCATCTAATGCCTTGGGATTACACTGTCATGATTTCCCTGTTCGACACCAACCAAAAATGACCAAAAGCAGTAACTTTCCTCCAGAACGCTTTCATTCCATTTGGTCCCTTTGTTTCAATGCAAAGCTGCTACACTTGTGTTAATGGAGCTTCTTTTTGTTCTGTTACTTTTTGATTTGTGAAGCATTGCTGTTTGCTAGTTGTTCAGACCAACCCTGTGGTACTTAGAGGATTCTGAGTGCATGTTGGCTCTGAGATCCATCTCTTACTTTTCCAGTGCATTGCTTTAGAACTATTGCAGCCTTGTGAATCATTCTGCTCCTGCAGAATGAAAGATGGAGGCAGAATGTTACTGAAGTCAAAGTGTATATAAGGGTACTGCTTTCTACTTCACTGTGGAGTAACATACAGAGGTCCCGTGAGCCATCAGCTGTATAGGTGCAATTGCAGGACTGTATCCCATTCATAACAAGTATTTCCTTAAAACAAAAGATATGGAACTTAACAGATTTGCTTTATCCTATTTCTAAAAATAGCCATGTAAGCACTGCTGGGTGCATTTACTTCCTGTGTTGTCCATAGCTTTGTTTTTAGGCAAAACATTCTGGCAACAGTGAAAATTAAGGGAAGCCATTTAGAAAATAACCCCAGTGATGCTGCTTCCAAAGCACACAGAGCAACAGTGGGTGAGGTGAGCATGGGTCCTTCTGCTAACATCCTGTGTATGTGAGGCTTGTGAAGAGGGAGCTGAGGCTGCAGCAATATAACACAAGCATATGGGCCCACGGGAGACCCAGGGAACTCCTCTTGTTTGCATTGTGAATAGAGGAGACTGGAGGGAGCACTCCCATGCAGCAGCTCAGGATCTGCACGCTTACCATTCCCAGTCTGTGCCTTCCTGCCTGTGAGTGCACAGCCTCCATGCTGCTTTGTAACCAGGCACATCAGTTTCCTGGGGTTTGCTTTGCTGCCTTGCAGAGCTTTCAGATGTTTTCAGGGATGTTTGCCCCCGTGCCTCTCCCATATCTTCTCTTTAAAGCTTTCGTCAGGTTTCATTATGGACAGGATAGCAAGTTTTGGACAGGCCTCCAAAGGTGACTGGCCTTTATTTGTTTGCTGTTTGTTCTTCTGTGTTCTTTCCTTCAGTAATCACTATTTTTGTAAACTATTGATTTCATAGAAATATCAGCAAGCCAGGTGGACCTCATCCCATACAGCTACAGTGGCAGTAGGCAGATTGCCTTTTACAGATGTAGTTATTCACATGCTTCACCTGTAGCTCTGACCCTTGTGAGTCTGGCTCTGTGTCAACAATTATAAGAAAGATCCATCATTTTAAGGTCATCAGATGTTTTGTGTTACGATTAGCTATTTTTTCTTTTTATTGGAGGATATTGATGAGTTTTAACTGCTCTCATTATCTTTCATGTGCACAATTCTTTACAGATAATTGGTGCTCAGCAATCCTCCATTCGTGCAGTTTTGTCCTCACAACATTAACTATTCGATTTTTCATTTTCTGTAAATAATGGCAGCTGTGCCTTTCTCCCAAGACTGAATTGCTCCAGGTTGACTTTTTCAGTATGCTGTTTTCCATTACCGCAGGGGAATAACAAAGGCAGATGTCACTGAGACACTCTGATTGCAGCATGGATCCCAAGCTTGATAGTGGTGCCACTTCTGTTCTCAGCACACTTGGCCAAGCTCTCAGCTCTGTGTGTCAGATGCATAGAGCTGGAGACTAGCCCCAGTGCTCTGCAGGAGGAGGGCATTATGTTGTCCCTCCTAGCCAAACCTCTGTGTCACAGCCTTGCTATGCTTGCAAGGCATTGCCTCTGTCACCCACTGCCTGCCTCTGCCTTTGGGTGAAGCACCAAGGCTTTCCCTGCACCCCAGAGCTGCAGGTACCGCAGTGCAGGAGCAGTCCCTTCCTGCTCCACACTTGTTCCTGGAGTAATTGCTAGTTCTGATACTGAGTCCCATGTATGTAGAACATCCTGGGTCAAGTGACCTCTAAAATTATATTAGTTTTGAAAACAGGGAAAATAAGATCTAAGCAGTGCTATAGGTTGGTAGTGTTTGTCACTGTTTCCTGTATAGCCAGTATTCATTTAAGTCATGCGTTTCTTTCATTTACTTGTGGAAGAAAGTTCTTCATTGCGTGCTCTCTGTGACAGTGACAGGGCCTGGGGGAGCAGCATGGAGCTGTGTCAGGGGAGGGGCAGCTGGGGGTGAGGGAAAGGCTGTGCCCCAGAGAGCAGTGGGTACAGCACAGTTCCCAAGGCAGTGGGCATGGCCCCAAGCTGCCGGAGGTCAGGGAGCTTTGGGACACCGCTCTCAGCTGTAGGGTTTGGGTGGTGCAGTGTGGGGCCAGGGGCTGGGCTTGGTGATCCTTGTGGGTCCCTTCCAACTCGGGATACTCTTTGGTCACTTCTAGAAATAACACAATTTTCCAGAACTGCTATGTGCTTTTTGTAGCGCTCGTGCAAACAGCAGGCTGAGCGTGACTTTGCTTCCTTACAGACAACAAGGAATATGATGCGTATCTGTCGTACACCAAAGTGGATCCCGATGCACTGGATTGTGATAATAATGAAGAAGAGCAGTTTGCACTAGAAATTCTGCCAGATGTTCTAGAAAAGCACTATGGATATAAGCTCTTCATTCCAGACAGGGACCTGATCCCTAGTGGAAGTAAGTATTTCTGACCTTTAAGTTTTAATTTAATTTCTGACGTGTTGTGAAGGCCTGGTCTGTGCTCTGAGTACTTGATGTGGAAAACTTTCTGAAACAGCTGTAAGGAGTGGATAAGTTTCCTTGCTGCTGCAGATTTGAGCTCTAGGTTAGAGTCTGTTCCTGCACCAGAAGGAGCTGCTATTGATTTCAGTGGAGGCAGAAGCTAGACCTTTCTGCAGAGGAAGTTGCAGCGCTGCAAGCAATACTGTAATCTAAAATTTGTCAGACACAGTTAGCTAAAAATGCAACTCCCCAGAAAGATTTTGTAGTCTCTGTTTAATCACTGAAAATGGATTTTCTTGCGGTGATTTTCTTGCGGTAATTTCCTCTTTGTCTGTCTTTTTTTTCCTTACTTTGAAGTCTCGTAAATAGCTATGTTACTTTTCCTACTAATGGCACACGTGCAGTTTTTCGTTAGAGTTTTGACCAAGTGCTGCATTTCTGAGCAGAATGGTTATTGTGTAGGTAACACTGATTCTTCAGACAGCTGTGTACAGTCCTGTGACCTGCTGCCATCTTCCACTCTGACAGTGCAGTACAGCTGTCCATTTCAAATCAGCTTTGCTGCCATGTCTGAACGTTCAGCGGCATCTTTGGATGTCTGTACCAACAGTTCATGCCTTCTTAACCATGTTTATAGCATCTCATCTTTCTGATTCATTTTTGGATAAATCAAAAGACCGTGAGTTATATGCAGCATGTTGATGAAGGCACAGTAGGTTTGTTTTGGTATCTGTATGTTTGAAATACTACCCATCTGAAAAATATAGTTCCGTTTTATTATTTTATTGTTTTAACTAGTTCTGTCTGCAAACCCTTTCAATGAAAAATGCTAAAAGAGAGTATGTTGTTCTCTCTATGTATACTACTGGATGGGAAACACGAACAAGAGAACAAAGCAGCGACAGTGCTGGAGCAGATGTCTCCAAACATGAAACAGCTAGAACATGACTGCATTAGCAGCCTGCCTGCCAAAGACTTAAAACTGCTGCCAACCCCAGTGCCTGTCCTAGAAGTTGGAGCCTATTTCTTCTCTGTTTGAGGGAGCTGGAAACAGAGTTCTGACTCCAGTCCCACTGGGAGAGAGGAGTCACAGCCTAGTCTGCGGTCAGGCAGAGTCCCCTGAAGGGGCTTGACCTGACCATGTGCTTTTGCAGCTCTCAGGCTAGAGCTGCTTCCTCTGTTCCTTTTGCTCTGCAAGGAAAGTCACGCCCTGCAAAGTATGAGTTTCACTCCATTAGTCCCCTGAAACAAAAGAGGAAGGTAGCCTTTTTATTTAAGGCAGCACGAGCAAGTGGTAATGAATTATTAGATTATTAGGGAAAGTATGTCTTTTTGTGTTAAAAATCACAGAACTATAATAAATAGATGTTTCATATCCAGCAATATAGAAGTTATACATTACAGTTATACAGATGAATTACAGAGCCTTTTGGTGATAACTATAGTGAAGCACAGATTCATCTGAAATGAGCTGGTTCTTCCCAGTTGCCATACCAGCCAGCATGATATTGTATTTTTGTCTATTTTTGTCAGTCAGGCACTCAGCAAACAGTTGTCATCACTTTGGGTCTTCATTAAAACTCTCCTGAAAATGTAGGATACCTGAAAATGTCAGTTCTCATCTGTGAGCATTCACAGGCTTAATACTTCTTTTTCCTCTCGAACTCACTTTTCTAGTGTTGTGAAAGGTCCTGATTCCAGCATATGAAGCTTCAAGAGTGCTTAATCAGACATAATGACAATGTGGAATAAAATGTAGGTCTGAAATGAGTGTGATTTGCATGCTTTGGCTTCGAAAAAGATGTTGGGGATGACATTTTATTTTGAGAGGTGCTGGGGAAGGATGGAAGAGTTGGACTCAGGTATTTGTAAGCTCTCTGTGTGCATGGGAGAAGTGGACAATGGCTGTTTCTGTGTTCTGCTCAGTGCTCACCAGTCTTACAAGGGCTTAGAGTGCATAGTGAAGAGATGAGGCATCATGACACAGCACTGACCTGCCAGAAGTTTCAGAGGTAAATATAACATATTCAGATGTGACAAAATGCGTGGCACTTCAGGGCAGGTTTGTATAGAATGAGGTTTTGATCAGACTTATCTTTTTTGATTTTAGGAAATATTTCTTCTCACATGCACTGCATTTCCTTGTCTTTTAGTGTAACTGACTTTGTGTGGTGTTATGTTTTCCCACACTGCATCCTGAAACTTTCTTCTGTTCCTTTTCTGAGTACTTAAAAGTGTGATTAGAGCAAATCAGATGTGTTTTATAAGGCTGGTTATTTGGTATAATCTCTGCAATGTTTAGGTGCTGCCACAGGAGGGTGTGCATTGTTGGGCTTGCTTCCTGGTATGAAGCAGTACATGCAGCTGCTATTTGGATTTGAGAGCAAGCGAAAAATAGATTTGTGAAATAGCATTTCATTTATCTTTCTTGGACACTTCCCTGAACAAACTGAAAAGCTGACTTCAGAAAAATTCAGGGACAAGCTTGATTTTGTTTTTGCCAGCCGGTTCATCTCTAACCTCTGGGGAAGAGCTACGATAGGCTCTGTGTGTCCCTCTGCAGATGAAGGAGAGGTTGGATCCAGATGTGCCTGAGCAGGGGTTTTGCTCACCCAGCAGAGAGCTCCTCTGCCTAAGGGGGACCCTGGCAGTGTCCCTGCTGCACAGCCCAGCTCGGTGTTTTGGCTCAGTGCTGAGAACTGGCTGTTTCAAGGTGAATATGGAGCAGCTGTTGCCAACAAGAGAACAAAGATGATGGCTGTGGAGGCCAAGGCCAGCTCTTCACTCTTGGAAATGCATCACATTTGCAGTAGGCACTAGTTTCTGTGTCCTACAAAGCTGGAATACGATTACTATTCCTGCAGAGCAGTTTTCTCCTATCAGTAGAAGTGCTTGGAAGGGCACTGAGGGCCGTGGTGTTGCCAACCTTGCAATGGCCAGCCAGGACCTTTGCAGTCACTCTTGGTATTGTCTGAGAGCAACAAGAAAGGATCCAGCCCCTCAACCGGTGAGGTGGAAGCAGAGCTCAAACAGCCACTGCTCCTCTGCTCCTGTTCATGCAGAAGCCCACGTGGCTGTGGAGGGTGGAGGAGAGGCAATGAGATGTCCATGCAGTGTGCTGTGTAAGCAGCACGACCAAGTTTGACATTCATGGCAGCATTTCTTTCTTAAAGAGCTTTCTTTGGTCTTAATAGAGAGTGTTTTTCGTTCCTTAAAGCTGACAGCTTAAGTGCCTTAGGTGGCTAAGCAGCTGAACTTAGCTGCTTAGGCACCTAAGGCATAACTGAATGTGTTAGTCTGCATAAGGACACTGTGATCACTAACAAACACTTGCAGTTGTTACTGAATTTCTTAGCTGTTACCGTTTCTTCCATCCTATTTGTTTTCAGGGCTTTTTTTAACACAGCCTTTCCCACAGCCAAGCAGACCCTTGAACCCTGTGAGCTTTTTAATTCAATGGTAGGAGACCATAGGAGACTGAATTGTTGAAGGGAATAAATGGAAATACTTAAGTTTTCACCTGATCCATTTTCTCTCTCATTGATGATGGTGTTTCTCTAAAGAGAATGATTTATTTGCAGTTGGCTCTTCTAAAACTGTATCTACGTCAGGGAAAGATATTTTGCTCCCATAGTTTCTACGAACTCTTTTAAATTCAGAAAGTGAAGAGGTCAAGACTCAGTCTGTATTTTTAATATCAGAAATACAAAACTATTAGAGCATCATCTAGTTGTTTTCTAAGCATACTTATATTTGATGTTGGCAGGATCAAAAACACACCAGCAATTTGCTCCAGCTCAGCCCAGGGTATAGAGATCAGGCACTGAAAAGATCTGTACTCCAGGGATGGAATTGCTTTTACTGGAAAGCAAGATGTTGGCAGCATAACAGGAGAGCACCTAAGGCATGTGATAAAAAGCACCCATCAGTCAATATTGTGTATTTTGTAGTTCTGTCTGCCCATCTGTGGTGGATTTCTTTTTTATTTGGTTTGGGTTTTCTTTTGTTGGTTGTTGTTGTTTTGTTTGTTTTTGGTTGGTTTCGGGTTGTTTTTTTTTATTATTATTATTTTTCACCTGGCAAATTCCAGCTTTCTGTATTCCTGGATGAAGAAAATGGAGAAAACCCACACAGGCAGTGTGCCAAGGAGTGCTCATTAGGTATGTGACACCATTTACGTGAAATGGAAGTAGAGTGCTCAGCACCACAAAGTCCTTTCATAAGTCCCTCGTTGTCTGCTCAGTATGAATCTCACAGTTAATGACAAGCATGTAACAATGAAATACAGGGGAATGGCAGTTGAAAGAGGAACAAATATGAACAAACTTCCCAGCCGTCTTTAGAGTCAGCCAAGACAGACTGGCCCCCCTGGTCTTCTGGAGGCCACCAAGATGATCAGGAAGCTGGAGGGCACATCGTAAGAGGAGAGGCCAAAAGAACTGTTTTTCTTGAAGAAAAGACCAAGAAATAATCTTATTGTTCTCTTTCTGATGGAAAGCACAGAGAAGATGGAGCTAGGCTCTTCTTAGAGATGCACAGTTGCTGAATGAGGTTGTAACAATGAAAATCCCAATTAAATCTTTGGAAATGGTTTCTTTCCATGAGGGTGATCAGACACCAGAAGAGTACCCAAAGTTGCTAGAGAAGAAGCATCCATCCTTGAAGATCTTCAAACTTCTGCTGGACAAGGAAGGCCCTGAGCAATCTTAACCTGTTCCTGGGTTGGACAGGGCTGACCTGAAGACCTCCTGATCCCACTTCTAGCTTGTGTAATTCTGCAAACCAGATTCTAAATACCCAGAATTTTGATTTCAGCATCTGCCACCATACCAGTGTCATCACAGTCACCAACTTCAGTTGCTTCAGTCTGCAAGGAGGCATCACCAGAGCCATCTTCTTTTCCTCATCCTTAGCACTCGGGGTATGTGTCAAGCTGATCTGTGTTACTTGTTTCTTTCCATTGTATTAATCAGTTGTCCTTTAGCTTATATGAGATTATGCTCTCTCTGGGGCAGGGCTGTCACTCTGAACTGTGTTTCAGCAGTGGCATCTGCATTGCTCTTCTAGACAGGGCTAATAGAGACGATAAACAATTTAAGAAATAGGAATCTCAAGATGTAATTATTTTTGTTGTATTAAAGTAACCCAAGTTAGGGTTTGGGAAACATTCAGCTAGGAAGCTAAGACTGAATTATTCTTCTATAAATAATTCTTCCTCAAGTAATAGTCATGTTGGCAAATGCATAAACTCCAGTTGTTTTCAGAGCACTAGGAGCCAGCCAGTATGGTTGATGGTGCATACTTTTGGTCTTCATGGTGCTGCAGAATACCCTTGTTATAAGTATACTTAAGACTTGACATATTGCTGTTCTTTTCTTTCTCTCAACTGCTTCTGAAGAACATCTGAGTCTAGTTAGTCAGGCTTTTCTTTGTGTAAGCAACTCTGTGTCCGTGGTGTTAGTTAGTTTTCTTGATCTTGGACTATTTGCATATTTGGTTGTCCAGGTTTACTTTCAGCCTGTGGTTAGCATAGCTGGTTCCAGACTCAGTAGGCAATTATGCTTAATTACATTCTTGCAGATAGGACACATATCTTGCGACTTCAGTGCTCCAAACTGCAGTTCTGCAGTGCTACATGTCTAGTGCATATTTATTTGCTGTCAGGCTGTTTGTCTTCATTAATGAGGGTAATCGTGCAAAAAATGTGATTGTTCATGGCTGTGAAACTTCGTCTTGTTCGTACTTCCTTGGAGTTCACACTGTACGCGATGCAAGTAAGTTACTGATACAGCTACCTGAAATGCAAGTTGTTTTGACCTGCGAGAAATGCTAACATTTTGAAAACTGTTTTTGTCCAATATTGAAAAATGGTATTTCAAAGAAATGATGGTAGGTGGTGTGAATCCTGAAGTCCTTGCTTAATATTTTTTGCAGAAGTGAAACTGCCATTGCCTCACATTTACTCTTTAGCTCACTTGAAAGACAAAACCATCTCACATTGCACTGTAGCTCAACCTACAGGTTTTGGAGCAGTCTCTGATTTGGAAGTGAAGGATAATATAGCAACTCCGTAATTCATATAGTCAGTCTCATCCCACTGAAGTATGAAGTATGAATTTCCACAGGCTTTATTAAGACAGGGATCTGTCCTTCCTTGCTATTCCTTGCAGAAATGTTTGATGTACATGTTGGATGTGCTGTAGTTCGCACAATGGAAGCACATGCTCCAGAGAAGCTGTCACTTGACTTAAGTAATAGTCCCAGGCTGAAGTTACTGAGAGCATACAGTGCTTCTGGGCCAGATGGTTGGAAAATGTGTTTACTTTTCATTTGGGTTTCCGTTTTTCTGTAACACAGTGTATTTTGTCTTCAGTGTGCCAGCAGACCCCTGAACATTCCCTGTATCTGTCATTGAATCAGCTGCAACTTGGAATGTGCAAAAGCACCTAGTGGTCATTTGTCAAGGTTCCCATTGAGTTGTCTGTAGAAAGAGCTCTAAATTGTTGCAATGTCCGTCGAGTAAGCTGTGCATAGCAAAGCAGGGGAGAGGCACAGAGGGGAGAAGTGTCCACCTGTGAAAATAGGAAATTTTTCCTGTTATCTTCCCACCTAATTTCCTCATCAACTAAAGCAAAGTCTGGTGAGTTTTTTTATTAAAATGCTATAACAAATAATGGAGGAATTATTTTTATTGAAATTATTGCTGCTGGATGTCTGAAGATACGAAGAGGAAGTGACTGAAGTGACTTTTTTCCTTTGGAATTGGATGCATATAGGACATGCATGGCTGTGCTTAGCTCTAAACTGGATATGTGGTACTGAATGGTATTGTGTTCTGCAGAGAACTGTCTTGTACATAGCAGTGTTCTGAGTTGTTTGGAGGAGGGGTGAATATGTCTCAGGAAAGATGCATGATAGTTTGTTGTTTTACTGTATCTTGCAGATTCAACCTCTAATGATGAAGCTTCCCACCTAAATTCTTTCTTTTTGGGAGCAGAAAGAAAGGAAGAAAATGAAGAGTCTGAGCTGTTGATACATTGGGATAATCTCTTTCCATTGTATTGAACATTTCTACCTTTCTTTAAGTTTTGTTTCACCAGTTCTGCTTATCATTTTCTTATTGTTGCTGATTCTCTCCCTTCTCCGCTGCCTCTCCCATGGATCTTAATGTTGCAGTTTTTCATTAATGAGTAACTATTTTACACAGAGCAATGTGGGGTTTTTCCTCATAAAATATTTTAAGAAAAGCAAAATCAAGTAACTGTAAATGCTGCATGAATTTAAGAGTCACAAAACATTAACTAAAAGTCAGGATTGTTGCGTAGAGATTTGTAATGTATGTGTATGTCTGAAATTTTTGTTTGTCTGTGGGATGTTTACAATTGCCTCTTTTTTTCCCATTTGTGAAAGAAATTCTTCTTGCTGCTAAGTGGTGAAATAAAACATTGGTAAAGGCAGATTTGATGCTCACTATGCCTTCAGTCTCTAAGCTATTTTAGAATGTTCCTGTTGGCCTATTTTGTAGCTATTTGCTTTACTGGAAGTGGTGTGAATAAGCATGCTGTGGTATGGTGCCTGGGACTATAAAAATGAGTCTTGCAGTAACAGATGTTGATTAATGATGTTATTTGTAATCATTGTTCCTGCTAGAGGGCAGTGTGTGTAAGAGAGGCCCTGCCCTGTGCTGAGTAAAGATCTGTTCTGTGCAGCTCTTGTGTCCAAGTCTTCATTTATAACACATGCTTATCCTCTGTTGTCAGAGAGCACATTCTGAGTAGCATGGTCCAGAGGGTCACATAGTTCTAAAGCAAAAATAGTGGTTGTATCGTGTCTGTAAGCTTGCAATCACAATGCTGTGCAACCAGTGAACACTTTTCTGATCTTTTTTTTATTTTTAGTTATTTTCATTTTCCTAGTCTTGACCCAAAACCCTCCGAAATGTGTTGAAGTCTGGTCCTTTGAATGGGTTTTGGATCAGGTCTGTAAGTAGATCTCTTTCCCATCCTGTTCCATGACAGAAGAATACAATTGGCATCTCTTGCTAAGCTCCTGGGACAAATAAAATTCCAGCTCAAAACCCCAAGTTCAACTTCAAGAATATTTGGTAGATCAGTAAGCTGACATCATGGAGCTGATGATGGGGCTGGTATTTCTGTTTACACTGATCATTCACAACTTCTTGGTGTGCATGAATGAAAGAGGAATACTATTTTCTTTGTCACTGATGTTTGAGCAAATAAACACATCCAATACGCTTAAATTTTCCATTTGTTCCCATCACTTGTCAAGTTTCTGTTAATACCTTGGGGTACATAGAAGCACAGGTTTGCAAACAGACTGTTGGGTCACAAGGAATGCTATTGTGTTTTTGTGGCCAGTACTCAAAGAAGAAAGAGCTGCCTTGCTGCTTCTATGCAACAGCACAATTTCTGCATGTGTTGAGGGCTGATTTCTTTTCTTCTTGCTAGTTACAGTTTCCACACCCCGCAGCATCCTCATGTCCTTCCATCCGAAACACAAGAACTGCATCCCAGAGCGTGCTTCCCTCAGTGTGACATTAATCATAACCAGTGTTAACATTAAAATTTACACAAGTATTACATTGATCTTGACCTAGAGTTTCTCAGTAAGCGAACTGTGTATTTTTAGTCACTAATGCATCTACACAGCTAGGAGATTATGTAAATGTCATTCTGTTGAGATGAACAGAGAAAAACGGTTAAGGATTGAGGATGTTATTAAGGCGTTTTCTCTATCTATCCTATTAATAGAAACGTGCTGTGATACACAATCCTATCTCTATTGGAGTATGTCATGAAGTGCCCCTTGTCTTAAGTGGGGTGGATTGGTGCGCTGTAGGATTTTGTTAAGCTTAATTGCAAGCCTGATGTTTTGATACAATAGTCTTCTTTATTCTTTACTCTTTCTCTCTTTCTATGATTTGTAGCCTACATTGAAGATCTCACAAGATGTGTTGAGCAAAGCAGAAGACTCATTATCGTGTTAACTCCAGACTATATTCTCAGGAGAGGATGGAGTATTTTTGAGATGGAAAACAGACTCCATAACATGCTAGTCAGTGGAGAAATCAAAGTTATTTTGATTGAGTGTACTGAATTAAAAGGGAAAGTGAATTATCACGAAGTGGAATCTTTAAAGCACACCATCAAACTTCTCTCAGTGGTCAAGTGGAAAGGACCAAAAAGCAGCAAACTGAATTCTAAGTTTTGGAAGCGCCTAGTCTTTGAAATGCCAGGGAAGAAAAAGGAGGTGGTGTCTCGGCGTCAGGTCCTGGATTCTGCGGAGCAGGGCCTCTTTGGAGACCTCCAGACTGTACCCTCTCTTGCCGTCACAGGCACTTCTGCCACGCTGGTAGAATCGCGGGCTGATCTAACTGATTGCCATCAAGCAGATTCTGTGCAAATGAGACATTATTGCAGAGGATACGAATATGATGTGTCAGCAGCAACACTGCCAATAGCTTCCATAAGCAACCACCATACATACTGTAACATACCTTTGACTCTACTAAATGGACAGCTACCTCTTAACAATACCATGAAGGACTCCCAGGAGTTTCACAGGAACAACCCATTGCTACCTTTATCAGCAAGGGAGCTTAGCTTCACCAGTGATATTTGGTAGTGAAGATCAGGACACTTTTGAGATGCTTCATGACTGCCATGAAGACGCGTTTTTAAAGAACTTGGCCCAAACCCCATGGGGCATCAAATCATATTTGAAGCAGCGGCACACTTATTTGCTTTTCTACTTGAACTTTTTTGGTTTACATTTACAAATTATTGACAAAGGGGGCATTCTTTTGTAAGTCAGCAATGTCCTTCCTGTCTTTTAATGTACAGCTTGATTGCTTCTTTACAAAAGGGGGAGAGAAAAGCACATCCCATCATTCTACAGTAGGTTTACAATCTGGGATGGATAAAAGTTCACTGTATATGATCTCCAGCATTCATATTTATGTAATAGTATTTCAAATACACAGAGGTTGTTGGGTTTTTCAGATAAACTTGGGTACAGTTTGAAATTCCAGTATCATATTGTGCTACAAAAATTGATTATCTCCGGCACAGAGCACAGGGAGTAAATCATTCTCAATAGAAAGGAGGAGGAAATCTTCCTGGTAACATTGTCTCCCAGCTTCATTTTAGAAGATGACCAGCTGAAACAATGCAGATGAAGCTTTATCATTAAAGTGCACAGTAACACTTACTGCAGAATAAATCACCTGCTTGCATCAGCATCTCTTCATTCCTTTGTTGAGACATGTTCCATTCCCAGTGAATGGTTAGCAATGTGTTTTTGGTAAGCAACTTATTAGGGTATTGGAAGATGTTTAGCAGGATTTCAGACAACTTTTCTGTGATCAATAGATGATTTCAGAATTATTTTTTGCCAGTTTTTAATGACATTTTTAAAACTGATCTAAGTATAAATTTGTCTGTTGGTGAATTCATTGATTTGAAATGTCTTAAGATCCCCTGAGCTGTTTAAAGATTTGTAGAAAGGCAGTGTAATTTTACATGGTTGTTCTTTTTATTTCCAAAATCGATAGTTAAAATTTCAGATTAACCTTTTTCTGAGAACATCAGCAATAGAAGATCACTACTGCAGCAATATTCAGAGATGAAGTGCTGAATTATCCAGGATTCCTGGTAAACTGACTTCAGATGTAGTGATAATCACCTGAGGCAGTTCTCTCTCTATCTACCTGACGATTTATGTCCTTTTTAAATATGGCTGAAGCAGGAATATTTCCACTCTGTGCAACTAGTGAAAAGTTATATTTTTAAGAAGCTGGTAAAGTCTTGCATTTCTTCCATTACTTATGTCCCATCAGTCAAATGAGGACACTCTCATTTATCTTCCATGGAAAGCATTGAGTCTGAGTTTTCTTCAGACCAGTATGTTTCATGAGCATTTCCAGATCCAACTGATCATGGGTTGCAGTCAGACCACGGAGACAGCTGTACTCATGGAAAAAGCTCTAAATAGCAAAGGCAGAAGCCTTTGGCACAGCTTTAATGAAAACACAGTAAGCATGAGAGTTTTGTCTCAGTAAGATCTGCTGGAGCAAGTCCCCAAAAATGTTTTTACAGCAGGCAGTCTTGCCTGTATTTCAGTGTGTTTTCTGCATTGTCCTCTTTGATTGCATGAATAAAAGTTAGCACTCTGCACTCAGCTGCCTGTGGTTCCATCAGCAACCAAGTTCAGTAAATGCTTAACATTTAGCAGTGGTTCCTAAATTGTACCCTACAGTCAAAGTGAAACAAACACTGACATAAGACTTAGAGGTATCCAGAATTGGCCCAAAGGGCATGAGAACAATCTCAAACATGCAATAATTCATAGAGGTCAATATTTTTCCATTGTTTCTTTCCCCACTACTTTATTCCGTGCCCTCTTACATCAGTTATTGTCTGTAAAATTCTCCTTAGGTTCAAAACATAACGTTTCTCTTGTTGCTTTTTTCAGTGTTATGCCTTTGACACTAACACCGCAACAGTTCTCTAGCAAACATCCTAATTTATTACACATGATAGGACTATAACGTGCTCTTTTGTGAAGTTCAGAACGTATAGATAAGTGTTTAATATACATATTTTTCTACTGACAAAGAAACTGACTTTACCTCCATTATAAATACATGTATTTCAACCTCCTCTCAGAAACCTATGAAATTTGCACTGTTTTATAAGTGTTACAGACTGTGTTTACACTGGCTATGTCCTTTAATGCAAAGTGTAATTTTGGAAAAGAAAAAAAAAAACAAAAAAACAACAAAGTAAAGAAACCCCTGCATGAAGAGCGCTGCGTATGTTGAAATGAAAAGCTGTACTTTTCATTATTTTCCTTTCCACTTTACTTCAGAATCCGGTTAATTCACATAGAATGTTCAGTGAGATTTCAAACCTACTAGTTCTGTATTAAGCATGCGAACTGCAAACAAAAAAAAAAGAAAAAAAGAAAAATCCACATGCAGATTGGTCTGCTTCTTTTACTTACAATGATTAGATACGGATAGCAATTTCATTTACTCGATGGCTATCTCTTAGAGCAGTAGCTATTCCAAAGCAAAATGCTGTCATGTTTGTATTGAAGTAACATGAAAAGAACAGTTTTTCTGTTATTTTGCAAAGCACATTGTGTGTCTGTGTATCAATATATTTTAGTTATAGATGACAAGTCACAATCTGCTTTAAGATTTCAGAGTGTGTATTGAGTACAATGACAATATATACATGAATCAGAACCGCCTGTACCCCTCTGCTTTCAGTGCGGGGAAGGACTTGAGCTCAGGAGGCCTCTGTCATCTCAGCTTCGTGTAGCACCGCTGTGACGTGCCAGAGATCAAACGTCACTATAGGTAGCGATGGAGGGCCTGGAAAAATCCCGCCAGGCAGTGAAATGCATGTGTCAGTGGGACCTGTGTGGCACAGAGGCTGGCAGCCTGTCCTGCCATGCGGCCGTGAGCATCGCGCTGTAGCTGGATCAGGGCCAGGGATGTCAAAGCATTTCACTCGTACATGCAAACTTCATTAGCTGAAATGGAAAGGCATTCTGTGTTCCTCTGTCCCACCAAAGCCTCAAACTTATTCAGCTGGAGGTACAGGGAACGAAGCCAGGGCTCTGCCTTAGCAGTGCTTGAGACTGCATCCTGCTCACACGGCTGTGCAGCCCCTGCCACCTGCAGCCTGTGGGACGGCCTGTATGACAGCCTGCAGGCCTCTGTAACAGCTTCTATAACAGCCTGTATGGCAGCCTGTGGGACAGGCTGTATAATGGTCTGTATGACAGCCTGCAGGCCTGTGTGACAGTCAGCATGTATAACAGCCTGTAGGCCTCTATGACAGCCTCTACGATGGCCTGTATGTTGGTCTGCATAACAGACTGTAGGCCTGTATGCAGCCTGTATGACAGCCTGTATGATAGCCTGACAAGCTCAGAAACTCGCAAGCAGTAAATATCCTTCCTGCAGCCACACACAGCTTCTGATCTGGGGCACCTTCATTTTAAGTGCTTTGGTCATAATGTTTCTTTGGATACTTACCCTCGTGTGTGATGTGCTTCAGAAGCAATTATGGTTTGAAGGCTGTATAAAGAAATGAGCCAGAAATTGGAAACCTATTCAGTCTACAGATTTTACACTCCTAAAGAGCATTCGGAGAGAAGGCAGGGTAATTTTGATGTTAGGAACAAGACAGAGTGAATATTGACAGCCGTGGAGGGGAGAGTGGGAATGGGACTGTGTGCTGAGCCAGTGTTCTAAAAATCCTTTCTCTAGATACAGAATAAGAAAGCTGTATAAACATATTGCCATCTTCTGTCTGCAAAGTCTGCTGCAAAAACCCTTCAATCTAACAGAAACAGTTCTATCAAATGCAGTAGACCTAGAGTAAGGTTAAAGAGCCAAGCCCTACTGGGTTTAGGGGAATAAAGAGACCAAAGGGCCAGAAAGAAGTCTAGAGACTAATAAGCAGTTGCTTATTTATTCTGTCTCAAATCAAGTTTATTTTTGTCCCTGTTTGATGCGGATATGCTCCAGAACTGTCCAGCCTTGGGAAAGGAATTTTGTTCATTTCTTTGTTATAAACAAGATAAGGTTTTGGGAATAAATAACAGATACTTTTAGAACAAACCCCATGTGATTTTTAAGGACTTCTACTCCACTCTCAGTAGCTTCTTTTGATTCAATGGACTTTATTCATGCAGATGCATAAGGACATACTTAAATTCCCCTTAATTTGGTGTGAAATACTTCACTGTGTGGGGCCTAGAAAACTGGTTCATAGGCCAGTGCCTGAAATCATGGTATTTAAGCACTTCTAGAATTATGCCCTTATAGAGACTCTCCCTGCATAGACATGAGTGCTGTGGCAGAGCAGCTGGCAGGTCTTGCTGTCCTGGGTACAGGACAGACAGCCCTTGGTGCTCGCCAGCCTGGCAGTGACATTGCCCTGGAAGCTCAGCAGCAGAGTGGGGAGCAATGTCTCTTTGTCCCACTGTGGCATTGGAGAGCTTTCCCTGCAGCCTTGATGAGCAGCATGATCTGCAGGAAGCCTCTTCCTTCATCTGGTCCCATTTCAAGGTTTGTGCTGGGGCTGCAGAGTTACTGCAAGGTGCAGAGCGTGAAGAAGGGAGAGGAAGAAAAGGCTGGTCACAGAGTCCAAGTGTTTTGCTGGCAGAAATGCTGATTCAGCACAGCACAATGACAGCCCTTGAAGCATGAACACTTCATGTTTGTCCACTATTCAATGGTTGCTGGGCAAAGTTCCCCCAAACAATACCATTTTTTTTCCAGCTCACTTGCTTCAGAACCTTGTTTTGATCCTTTTAAAATTAAACCATCATTTCCCATCGGACAGAAATTTTTCTTGATGCATTCCACACGCACACACAAAAAAACCCTTCTGTCATATGTGTGTGGAAATTCCCCACAAAGTAGAAATCTGTGCCTCCTGCTGGCCCTGCGGGTTTGGAGCTCGCACGCAATGCCAGCAGTGCTGTTCAGTCACTTCTGGTAAGCAGCACGAGGAGCATGGGTTGTGCTGTGCCATGGCTCCTTTCTCTGGGGAGCCCATACTGCAAATATATGAAAGCACCATCCCCTGTGTCTTGAAAGTATTTAAGGTTCTTAATTAAGAGTGACTCAAATTGTTCCTTTCTGGCCCCAGTTAGGACAGCATATGTTAAAAATATGGGATTTTGAAATACACTGTATGTTACAGGAGGAAATAAAAATTTGGAAATGGAAAGTGATGGCATGTCACATCTGGGGAAACACAGAGAACCACGTTGGTTCGCACTTTCTTGTTGCTGAAATGTACTTTGCTTCCCTAAAGAAATGTTGTGACGTGTTTGTAGTGGTGAATGGGGGACAGCTTTGCATTGCTTACACTGCTTACCACAAAAAGACATCTGATCATTTCTGTACCGCTGGAGAAATCCAGAGGTTAATAAGGCTGCTCCAGAGAGGTATACAACAAGGTCTAAAAGAAAGAGCTATGAAGTAAAAGTACCAAGGCTTGCCAGGATTCTTGTCACTTAAATCTAAGGCAGTAGCACTGCCAATAGAAGCAGAACATGACCTGTCAGCATTTTTGCTTCATTACAATATCATTGTACAGCTATGGGCCAAGCAGAAAAACAAACAAATAATAATAGTAAGAATACAGTTTGTCAAGCTGAGCCAGATTCTCACGGTAGGTATTCTATAAACATCCCCTGTAATTCATTTTGATAGAGTGTAATTGGCTTTGCAAGATTTTAAGAGCTTTCTCTTCAGGACAGACACAAAGAGAAAACAATGTATTTTGTATTAGACGAGTTTTGCTATTCCTTTCAAGTCCATAAAACAATTTCTTTTTACACAGCAGTGGGTGATAAATGTTTTCCTGGTTGCAAGTGGATTGCTGAGGTGTGAGCAGCGACAGCTACTGCTGAATCCATCAGAGCTAATGGGCCAGCAGGACTACACCTGAGTTCAATGGGGCAGCCACCATGCTCATGCATGACAGAATGGGCTCAGCTGTTCCACTGGCTGATGGCTAGAGAATACCACACCAGTTAAGACTGTGCTGTATAGAGGGATTTACAAAGTCTCTGGTGCCCTCTTTTAGTGGAGCGATGTAGGCAAGGCACAGTGGAAATGAGAGTTGTCAGAGGGAGGATCATGCTTCTCATTTCTATTTAAATTCAAATTATTTGAGATTCTGATCATGGCTCCGGGATTTATGATGTGGAGGAGAGCACTAATGATTCTCGTCCTGGCAGTGCCAGGGGCTTTGTCTTTACTACCAAGACATTTTCCTGAGAAATCCAGACCCTGACATAGCCTAGACTTAATGTAAATTTGCCTCTTGTAAGAGGACTCGAGAAGAGGAGCTCTAATGAAGAAGCTTTTGAAGTACAATGTACTCTGATCAGTATGTGTATAGGGCTTAAAGGTAACTTCTGCCAGCACATAGGAGGGAGTGTTTAATACCTACTCCCCAGATGACATTAGAGTTTGAATTCCTTGTAGACTGTGCATAGAAAATTAGCATCTACTTCATAAATAATAACAACTTTTAAAGCCCTTAACAGCTCCTTGATTAAAAGATATCAAAGGCTTTATGATCATGAATCAATCTAACACCTAACTGGGCTGGGGAAATCTTTTCATCCTCTCAGTAGCAAATGAAAAACAAAGTCAGGATCCGTTTTGCCCGAGATCCTACCAAAAACCATAGGCAGAGATGGGGTCATGCCCTGTCACCCAGTCCCAAGCTCTGCCCAGTGGGCGACATTCCCTGGACTAGGTGGGTGATTTCACTGCAAATTGCCCCAGCCTGGCTCTGTGGCCACATCTTCTCTCAACCAACAGATAAAAAAGATTATTCCAGTCCACGTGAGCAGCCTCTGAACATCATGTACACGGTCACACGTTTTGGAGAACACAGAAGGGCTCTCCCAGAGCTGGCTGGGACACTTCCTTTGGGATCAGCAGCTCACTGCAGAGAGATGACAAGATGGAAGATAATCACCGGCAACAAAGTGGTTTTGGAAGGACACAGGCTGACAAGAAGATGAGATGACAGGAAATCTCTGTTGTAGCAAATTATTGGCAAAAGGAGAAGGTAGGGGAAAAATAGAACTGACAGATAATTTATACCTAACAGCCAGCCTGAACCCAGCTCAGAGCTCTGGCTCCTCACTGCCAATCTCAGGGAAAATCTGAACAAAGTTCAAACTTCATTGCTGACACCCATCAACATAATGAACAGAGTCAGCATCCATGATACGGTAGCGCCAGCCTGCGAGGAGGGCTTCGGTCCAGGGCTGGAAGTGTTCAGTCACCCTTCTGAACAATATCTCCTTACAAAATCAGCACAGGTATGGGTATATCTGAGCCCACAGCTCAAAGCTGCACTTCACAATAGGTGTGCATGGAAGATCAGTCACTGGCATGAACGTGAAGGACAAAAGCTTTAGTGGCCTCTGCAGCCTGCTCTGAGGCACGCTGCTTCCAAAATGCAGGTACCCAACTCCCCAGCTTCACAGGGTCCAAACACAGATAGACCTTACCCAAACTGCTCTGCTCCCAGCTGACAGGCTGTGAGGAGCAACCAGAGACTCAAAGTGGCTAATGGTGGGAACAATTACCCTAACAATTAATTGAGAAATCTGTTTAAAATCCCTTTGCTGAGCCAGCAGCTGTATGTTCCAAACTCATCATCCTCCTCATTGAAGTGCCAAAGTCCTTGAGCAGGTATTGAGACAGCACTGCAGTAGCAGGGGGCCCATGTGCGGCACAGTGCTGGGCGCAGACATTGGGTGAGGGGGGAGACTCCTTCCGTGGGAGGAAAAGAGGACATGTGTCTGCAGGGCAGCAGGGGAACCTGGAGTGACCACAAGTGCCAGGACTGGGCAGTGCCACCTCCAGCAGCAGAACGGTGGCAGCCTGTGATGAGGGCTTCTCTTGCAAAATACAGCAGTGCAACCTCTGAGCTGCTAATCATTTTTCCGTTTTGGCAGACAAGCAAATGTTGCAAGAGAGTAATTTTCATCCATTGTACCCTGAGGGTTAGCAAGCACGTATTAGAAGAGCTCCAGATTCAGAGCTGGCAGCCTCTACTTCTCCTTTAGTGTGCAGAGCTCTGCTGAATCTCAAGGATGGTGGGAGTTGCCTTCCCTTTCTTTCTTTTTTGGCTTTTTGGAGGGGGGAAGTGAGGTCACAGGAATTGTCAGAGGAGCATATGGAGCAATTACAGTAAAAGCACAGAAAACTGTTGAAGAAACTTCCTGATTTTAGAAGCCTGCTTCTTGTTATTTTACAGTAAGACTGTAAAGCACAGTCTGTCCCCTGGAGAGCCCAGGGAAGGAGCTGTGGTTTGGGTGGGCTGTAGCAGAAGCCAAGGCAGGCGTGGGTAGAAGGGGATGAAGCCACATGCCCCAGTGGGATGCCTGCGCTCGCCTCAGGCCGTGCCTGGCTGCACAGTGTGATGGCTGCCTGTGCTGTGGCAGTGCTGGTCCTGGGGCAACTTTCAGTGCATGGACCTGGGCCTCTCCCTTGGCTGCCTTTTCCCGTTGCTCAGCAAGAGGCCAGAGTGAGCCCCAAAACTGAATTCTTGTCCCAGTCAGCAGGGGAGGGGTCTGCTCACAATCGGTGGCATGGGGACATTGCCTGGGGCTGGCATCCCAGGCACCTCCCCTGAAGAAGATGCAGTGACTCTTTAACACCTCTTCATGAGGCCATGCTGCACCAAAACCTCACCAAGCCGTACTGTTTCATAGAATCATGGAACAGCTTGAGCTGGAAGGGACCTCAAATATCACCCAGTTCCAACCCCCTCCCTCAGACAGGGCTGCCAACCACTAAGTCAGGCACCAGCTCAGCCTCCCCACATCCCACCCATCCCAACCTGGGGCACCTCCAGGGATGGGTACCCACAGCTCTGGCAGCAGTGCCAGGGCCTCACTGCCCTCTGAGGAAAAAAATTCTCCTTGACATCTAATTTAAATCTCCCCTCTTGTAGTTTAAAGCTGTTCCCCCTTGTCTTATCACTACCTACCCGTGTAAAAAGTCGCTTTCCCTCCTGCTTAAAAGCTCCTTTTACGTATTGGAAGGCCACGACAAGGGCTCTTCTGTTTCTCTTTTCTAACCCTGAACCATCAGACACCACGGGACTAACACTGATGGCAAAGCTGCGTTGTCAAAATGAGTCTAAAGCATTCCCAAGTAACCTCCTCAGGACTATTTTAATTTGTAGCAAGTTTCAAGCTTCTTAAATCACACTCACAACTGGTGATGTGGAAGGCATTTTTCCACAAAGCAATTGAGGCAAGCCAAGCTCAGGTGAGCAGCCACACATTGCAGCAGATCTCACTGTAATAACTGCAAATTATGTTTTATGGAATTTGGCTTATTCAGGGACGTAATCCCAGGTGAAGCTCCAGTGAAACCCCCAGTCAGGTGGAGGCTGTAATGACACTGAGGTCAGGTGCGAGCCTGCACCCTGAGTGCTTTGCATGCAGAACAGCTGAGGTTTAGCACACTGCCAGTGGGCTTTGTAGGAACACAGCAAAACCTCTTTAATTTTGCTCTTTTCCCCACAGGCTGGAGGAAGTGACTAACTCCTGCGCAGGCAGACAAGGTCCTGCTGAGAGACTGCAGGTATGTGTTGGAAGGTAAAAGCTTCCTGGTGCTGTGTCTGGTCTTGGTGCTGTTAGTCAGGCTTAAGTCACAGCACTACACCTAAAATTGACTTCCCCAGAGAAATCAGAGGCTGCTAATTGAGAGGGAGGAACCGGTGGGGATTTTTTACACTAAGACGATAAAATAAAGGTCTCCTGCTGAGATATCCATTTGGGGAGATGAATGATAATTTGCCAGAACAGGGACAGCTGAAATTAATGATGATATTCTGCTGTAATTTGTACTGCTCTACAGCCAGAGTCAAGGCAGTGCAGTCACTGGGGAGCTGTACCCAATTCCTCTGAATGAGGACTTTCCCATTAATCTGAGCAACTTAGAAGATGGCAGTTTCACCAAGTGTTTGGCTTCTGGTGATCCAACAGCTTCTACTGAGGACAAAAAAATACCTGTGCTCTACAGGTTTTGTACCCATGCTGGTTCTTACCAGGTGTAGTTTTAGTTTGCAATCCAAAGAAGAAAACCAAGCATCCCACATCAAGAAGGCATTCAGTACTTCTCAAGCCAACCAAAAGGGCCCAGACTGAGCTGCGCTGAAGATCACAGAAGTGACAGTATAATGGCCAGCACCTCCCTGACCACAGCTGCAGGCAGGTCCCAGCTTTAGTGAAATTCAGGTGCCTCTCTGCTGAGCCATGTCCATCCCTGCAGTAGGTCCCAGCACCTGGCCCCAGCCCACCTCTGGCACCTCCAGCTTCACAGCTGCTAAGCAAGGAGGGGAAAACTGCAGAAAATGCTCTCAAAAGGTTAAAAGGAAAAATGCAACAGAAATGCTCGCCAAGTCAGGATCAGCCCTGGAAGCTCTCTCATTCTCAGCTTGAGCTTGGACATGTGGAAAAAATAATAGTCATGAAAAGACTTGCAGGCCCTCCCAATCTAAACGAAAAATAAACGATGCAGAGGGACACAGTAAAGAGGAAAAAGAAGAAGATAAATGATCATTATCCTTCCAGCAGTTGTAAAGTGGAAATTAGGACAGGGTAACAGACAGTGTAATGCCAGCATATGCACTGAAAAAGTGGAGGAGGCCTCAGGGGAGATTAAACATGGCTGAAGAAACAGCTAGCATCAGTATGGGAGAGTCATCAAATGAGCCAAAAGGAGAGAAGCGAGTGGGAATACAGACATGAGCCTCTGCTGCTTTGTTCACAGAAAAATGACCAACCCCAGCCCACAAAACGCAGTGAGTAAGACATGTCTGGGCAAGGAGAATGATTGATCTCCATGGGGTAGCACAAGTCCAGAGAACAAGAACAAAAGGGGTCAATATGACAGAGTTAAACTGCAAGTTGGGGTTTGTTCTGCTTTTAAAGAGAAAAAAAAAAAAAAACACCTACAGCTGGGGTGCTTTGCAACCACTAGAGCAGAAAGCTCTGAAGGAACGGTGATGGACCACAGCAGGGGGCATTGCTGCACGACACTGCAGCTCCTCTTGCCGTGCAGCAAGTGGGCACACAGCAAATTGTTGGCAACGGCCACGACTGCTCCCCAGCTGTCACTGAGTTGTACAGAAACACCCTCCACACATCTCTTCAAGCTGCAGGGGGCCATACAAAAGGCCTTGTGGAAAAGGCAGAGCATCAGCTCAATGCCAGCCAGCCACAGCTGTATACCCCTTTGTACAGACTGCTGGCAGCTGTGTCCCTCTGCCCTGTCAGAGCTCGGTGTGGGCCCTGGGGTGATGCCGGTTCTGCAGGCACCAGGACGGCGCCTGGCTGTGTGTGTGCATGGCCTGGGCTGCAGGTGGGTGTGCTGAGAGGGCTCTGGGAGGAGCTGTGTGACCTTGGGGGGCTTTGGATTGAAGGCAAGCTCATTGTCTGAAGTATCCTCCGCGTCTGCAGGAAGCAACTGCTGAGGGCACTCCTCTTTGAGGGGGGTGTTAGGCCGGGAGGTTTCATGGTTAGGGCTGCGGTTGAACCTCGTGACACACCGCACCCAGTGCTGTGCTGGGACACGGCCCATGGTGGGAAGCCACTGACAGAGGCAGGCTGGGCGGCTCGTGGGGATTTTCAGTCACAGATTCAGTGGTCACCGACTGCTAATCCACTGCCACTCACAGAGCCGCACCATGATCACAGCTTCTTAGAGCGAGATAATGATGTAGGGTAACTGCATAGAAAGAGTGACTATCAAAGCTGCAGCAGGAAATGTGCCGTGATTTTATTTATATATTTATCATGCAAACCTATACAATTCCTACAGAACTGCATATACTTATGCAAGATTTGTCCTACAGGAAACAAAGGGGGCTGATGATGGGTTCCCATAGGATCTTGCAATGTGGTTTTCCATCTTTCAAAATATTGCTAATTTGCCTATTTAAAAACAAAAAGAAAGAAAAACACTTATTTAAAGGCTTGATTGTAGGCTTTCATATTCAAATACCAGATGGCTGTACCAGTGTCTCCCTGCTGTTAGAACAGACTCATCCAAAGGAAAAGGGCAGGTAGGGCTCTGGGGTGGGACTCCGTGTGACTGCTGCTCTCTGGGATGTGATGCTGGCTGCATCAGTTGTGTCTGCACAACTGCACTGAGCATGGAGATGAGGGAAGTAGCTGCTTTTCCTGTACTCTCACTGGGTAAGGTTTATGTGCTCATGGGCCACCTATGACTTTATAACCTGGAACTGGGGCTTTTGGGAAGCAAAGAATTAAAGGTGAAGCTGTCAATTTCCAAACCTGTAAGCATCTGCTAGCAGAAATTAGGCTGCTGGAACAAAGTGCCTGGCGTGCACCTGGGGAGTTCTGGGCTGTGCTGGGGCTGCTGCCCGTGGCCCCATCAGAGCTCAGGTCCCAGAGAAGCAGACTCAGCTCTCACTCCTTAGAGCAGTGTCAGCATGCAAACTGCTCAGAGAAGGCATGAGGGCTCAAGGACATAAAGATGCTTAATTGGCTTATGGAGCTAAACTCCATAAAGAATTTAAGCCGTTGTGAAAGGGGAAGCTGGCTGAAATCCCCAGTTCTCCCTGCAGGAAGCTGGGGGGCAGCCTGGGCAGCTGCTGGGAGCTGCTGTCCTCGGGGGCTCTGAGCACTCCTCCTTGCTCTAAGAACCAGAGAGAGACTCAGAAATGGGAACCAACTGGTCTGTCCGCATATGCAGCCTTCATTTTTGCTTTGGTTCTTTGCCTGGTTTCTGCTTCAGCTCCTGGTTCTCGTTGTGTCTTTTGTAATTGAAGTGCCCACCAATTTCTCCTTGGGAGAAAATATCAAGTCACTTCCCTTTTAATAAGGTAAAGGTTTCAACTCCTCAAGATGGGCGCAGCAAGCTCTTTTGTCCTTGGTTATTAATGTTTGTACCACTTCCTTGCACTGAGTGCGAGCCTGCAGAACCTTCTCAAAATACACGGAGTGGAACTGGAGTAAGAACCCATCTCACCGAAGCCAAGTGGGAGCATCTGACTTCTCTGCTCATGCTACCACAGCTCCCAGTACAGCAGGGCACCAAGGTGTTCGCTGCCTTTGTGCCCTCTGGGAACCAAGCAACGATTATTGAGTGTTTGCTTCCAGGTTATCAACTGAAAACAGCAAACGCAGCCCACCTCAAACTGCTGTCGCAGTCACATTCCTTCCCCACAGTGCATCCAGGACTTGATATTGGTACATGACTGGCAGATGTACAGAGACTCAGCATGCTTCCCAAGCCACTGAACAACCTATCACATTTAATTCTCAAAATGTTTACAGGCTCAGCTGACAGCTGCAGTGCACAGCAGCAAGATGGCTGCAGCCGCCTGCCTCCACCCCACGCACCGTGGGCTGCAGCAAAGCACCGCTGCTGCCTGCTCCAGGCTGAGCACCGTGCTGCGGGCAGAACTGAAACCTGGCTGGGGGCTGTGCACTGCTTGTTAATGCACAAAGATAGCGAGCGTGTAGATAAGGCTGCTGGAAAAAGCACGGACTTATTCATGAGTTAGTGTTGGAAGAGGACACCGTTGCTCAAGGCTCACATGAGCTTCCCTATCCAGCAGTCTATCTCATGCGCAATCACAAAATTAGGCAAAGTTCCAGAGACAGGACTGCATTTGCCTTGAGGAAAACAAGACGATTTTAAGGGCTCCAACACTGCATTGGGGCACCCATATATGTTTGAAATATTCAAAGTTGACAAAGTAGCAAGATGAAAAGCAGCTGGAGTGAGAACAGAGGGGACTTTCCTGGAGATGGATTGCGGAGGGCAGGTTGTACTCTGAAGGGCTGGAGGAGGCCTCCTAAAGTTCCTCTTCTACTTTTCTTTCTAATTCTTTCCTCTAAGAAAGGAGAAGCAGGGGGTTTGGGAGCTCCAGATGTGTGGCTGGACTTGAGCGATGAGGTAAGCTTTTTTTTGTAGCTGAAGATGTGCGTAAAGTTGTGTAATTTGTGAGGCACAAGTTAGGCTTGCAACATGACAGAAAAAACTGTTCAGTTGTTCGATGTGCTGAGAATGCACGCAGGTCGACGTGTGGCACTGTGAAGTTTAAAAACATAGCATAAAGTTAAGGTTTGGGGTTTTATGTTATCCCTACTTTGAGTTGGTGGATTTTTCTTCCCTCCGGGGTGGAAGGGCACAAACCGAAACCAAACATCGCGCCCAAAAGCCCTGTGTCCATTTTTTCTATTTGGATTTTTGTAGCGTGACAGTTCCCTCAAACAAAGGGCGATTCAGAGATGAGTTCCCTCTTAGTTAACCACCAAATTTCAGTGGCCTGGATAAAAGGGAACCCCAACTGAGTCATCTGAGGTCAGCATTTGGTTGGCAAAATCAAAGTTGTGCCTACGAGATATTCTAAATGTCAAAAACCCCTCGGTCTGTCAGAGAAGTTGCCACATCTCATCTTCTCTCTCCACAAAAGGAGTTGTGTGTGTGCCACATTTTATTTTTACTGATTAAATTTAATGTGGTAGTGATTAAACTGTGCGATGTCGGTTCGCTTTGTGTTTTGTTTCTTCTTTTCTTTTTTTGTTCCTTCTCAGAAATCTGCCTGCAAAGCAGCAGCAGCTATTTTTTCCCATAATTGCATCTGTTTCAGAGAGCAGACAGATGTTGGGCTGAAATTCATTATAGTATTCATAAAACCCATTGGGATCTGATGACCCAGTAACATATAGCTACCGTTCCTTGCAAAGCTGTTACAGCGGTTGCCACTTGACTGAAGAGAAAACTTTGCAGATGAAAGGAGGGAATAACCCGTAGCTCAGCAGACGGCAGCAATATGAAATGTACGAGTTCGGTTTATTTCCATAAATCACCTTGTTCTTAATTTTGCAAATTTGCAAGCCAGGCTGCATGCACTGGTAGTTGCCACAGCGTGCAAATATGTGTTAGTGCTCAGGCATATAGTCAAGGTGAAATATCCAGTGGGGAAGGAAAGAAACAGGAGCAGGAAAAATTCTAATGGAGAGGCAGTGCAGCTGAAGCAGCTTTTACACAAGGACATGGTTATTGGTGTGATCAGTGTGTTATGACACAAAGTCAGGGATTCAATTGGCTCTGAAACTGAGAATCCAAAAGCCAAAAATGCAGAATGTCATAATTCCCAAAGCTCCGGAGGGGTTGGTGCCGCCTGGGCAGCGGGGACGTGAGCTGGTATGGAGGAACCAGCACTGCTCACAGCAGCACTGCTGCCCGGGGACTGCAGAGCTGGGACAGTGCTGCGGGGCATGCTGCCAGGGCTGGGGAAGGGGCTCCTGGTGCAGGGGTGCTGCTCGCAGGCCTCTGCTTGCCACTGGAAAGGACGTGAGCGGTGTGTGGGTCCCGAGGGAGTGGGGTGGGCGTCCTGGCCTCAATCCAGCAGCAAGAGGCACTCTTTCCACCTCGCCCCATGCATTCAGGAATCACCGGGGAAGGAAGCTGCTTGGTCTCCTTTTGGATATCCTGTGCGGCTGAACTAGCGCGGCTGCCAGGAACTGACAACGCTTATTTAATTTTTAAAGGGCTGCAAACTACCGTGCGTGCTACTGCCCGGGAACTGGCCGCTCTGTTTGTCTGTCTGGGTCTCTGCATTGCCGGCTCCCTGGCGGCAGTGGTCCTGTCCCTCAGTCCTAGCACAGCAACTTGCAAAGCACAGGGCTGAGGGCAGAGCCAGGTTTGCATGCTGCTTGTTGGCCGCGTTTGGAAAGAAGAGGAATTTTCTTTAGTTCAAATAGGAGAAAGCATGAGAAGTATTCGGAGCCTGATCCAAAAAAATCCATTGCAAACAAAGACATCTTGCTGTGATTTCAGTGCAGGGCTGGGTCCTGGAAATCACAAAGCTACCAAGTGGGCTGGGCAGGAGGAACGTTTGCTTTCACACCCTTTAAACAGGGAGGTAAGCAAGGGGGTGCCCCCGGCCCAAAGCTCAGACCTTCCTCAGCTGTCTCAAGGATGTGCCGCTGCTTGGCTGAGCTGTGAAAGTGTTCTCCAAAGCACGACAAGGCTCTGCACACAGCACAGACAGTGCTCAGGCAGCACACAGCCAGACTCAGGCCATGAACAACCCTGTACAGGTTTTGATGTGTAGACTTGTTCCTGAACTCCTTCCCCAGCCATGCATGGCAAGAAATCACACAGTAATTGAAAGAGAAGGGACTGGGTTCTAAACTGGTGGTTGGCCTGCTGAATCAGGATTGGTATCAGCAGAGATGTTGTACTCCAGGAGTTCACAGAAGCTGTTAGCATTAATAAGTGCTTTCTAGGACAGTGTTGTAAATGGCCATGAATGCAAGGGGCAGGCAGGAGCCCCGCAGGTGGGGGATGTGGGGCTCCTGTGGTCAGTACTGGGCAGTCTGGGAGCTACCAAGGGAGGGCAAGGCAGTCTGTGAGAGTGTGGGATGGGAAAGCATTGACTTTCCTTCCTGACCAATGCACAGAGCTCCTGGGAAGGGAGGAAGTGCAGTCCGGATGTCCTATGGGCTGTGGGGTCACTCTGCTGCCTCTCAGCTAAGGTTGTGCTCTGAAGTTATATCTAAAATCTCCAGGTCACACAGAAAAAGAAGTTGCAGGAAAATTTGTGAAGGGCTCATGCTTGGAAAGGAAGGTGCTGATACCTCTGGCACAGGCAGGATGTGATTTCTCTCCAGGAGGTCAGAGAGCTTCCAGCAAAGCAAAGCTCACAGGGAATGCTTGGTGCTAGGGCCTGCAGGAGTCCTGTTCTGCCTGCGTGTGGTGCTGGGAGCAGCATTTGTCCCCAGCTCAGTGCTGGGGTTCCCAGACTCCCAGTGCAGAGCTGTGGGTTGGAGCCAGGGAGCATCCAGCCCTGCCCAGCTCTGCTGAGTGACAGTTGCTCTGAATTTACAGTTCAGAAGATTGAGAATCGTTGAAAGGCATCAGTTTGCCCAGCACAGGCTGAAACCAACATTTGAGAAGCTGTTTACTTCCTGCTGACAGGAAATCCTGCTCTGTTAGGGGTTATCTATTTTTTTCCTTTTCCTGACAACCTCACACCTGTAGCGAGGGCACAAACAACACCGGAGGAAGCAGGCAACATGCCAGCCGAGCTGCTGCAGCTCGCAGCGGTTTGGGGAGCCTCTGTGGCCCTGGGGACAGTTTTCTTGGGGGGAAGTGAAGGAAGCTCAGTCTCCATGCACTGCTCTTCCCTTTCCACACCGCACACCCCACTGCGTGCGGGGCTGCAGCCGTGCAGGAGTGCCGGCTGCATGCTTAGTGACCCTTAGTTCGGGTTTAACTTTGCAACCACCGCTTTTTCCCTCTCCTACCCTGCCACGGCTTCGATTTCTTTATCATACATTTTGCATGTCTAAGTTTTGATAGTTGCCTTCGTCTAGTAAGCTCCCGCGGGGCTGAGCGACGGGGCTCTGGGGGAGGGTGGGGGCCAGCAGGGCGGCTGGGATCCAAGCACGATCCTTGCTGGGATTGTTCAGATTTTAACGTAGCCAGCTGCCCCGGCAGAAAGCCCTCACCCTGCCCGAGGCGCCGAGCGCACCTGGGCCCGACGCCGCCGTACAGCCGCGCTCCGAAGGAAGCACCCCCCCTCCCCCCACGGCCCCACAGCCCCACGGCCCCGGCGGCGCGCGTGGGGCGGCGCGTGCGCACCCTTCCGCGGGGCGGGGGCCGCGCGTGGCCGTGCAGGTGGTCCCCAGCCCGGCACGCCGCTCCGCGTCACTTCCTCGCAAAGTTTGCCCGAGGAAATGTCTCCGCTAAAGTTACCCGCGTCCGCCCGGCCCGGGGGCTGCGTCCCGGCCCGCTGAGCGGGGAGGGCGTTCCGACGCGGGCATGCCCGCCTCCCTGCGCTCGCCGGGGCACGGCCGGGCCGCCGCGGGCCGCCCGCGGGGCGCGGGTTGAGGCGAGGCGGGCGGGGGGCCCCGCCCCGGTAGCCCCGGCCCCGGCCCGGGCCCCCCCCCGCCCGGGC
>VXAB01000029.1:565241-676191 GCA_013399175.1 Odontophorus gujanensis
AGCCTGGACGGCATCGACCTGGCCGCGCTGCGGGTAAGGGCTGCGGGGCGGGGCGGCGAACGCGACACGAAAGGGGTGCTGGAGAATGGGTGTGGGGGGGGAAGCTGCAGAGCGAGCGAGTCAGCCTGTGCCTGCTGGACTCTGCTCGTCTCGTTGCGATCGGGCGCTTCTCGCCGCCGGCTTTTAACGTGGCCCGAAGCGCCCGCCGCTGTGGGACGGGCTGCCCCGGCACCGGGCGGGCACAGTCTGGCGGGCTGGGGCGGAACGAGCACGGCGAGGTGCTGGCTGAAAACAGCGGGGAGAGAGGGTTGGGAAAAGGCTTTGCACGAAATCACATGGTGGGGAGGGTGCTCCGGAGAGGACGCAGAGAGAGAAAGGCGGCGGCGGGGTCGGGAGAGCGCGCGGGGTTGGCACAGAGCGGTGCGAGGCGCCGGGCATAGCAGCTGAGTCTGACCTCGTTCAGTGAATGAGAAGAAGCCGGTGTCGGCTCGGAAGGTCCTGCAGGCTTCGTGTGCAGCCCCGTACGAGGATAAGCCTCCCTGAGGCTGCGGGCCTGGACCTCAGCACGAGCAGTGGAGGAGTGCTGGGGGGACCCACTCAGCACCGGGCTGTGCTCAGCACCCAGCGGGGCCCGGCCCGTGCACCCCGAGCAGGGACGGCCGCTTCCCCTCACCCTCAGATTCCACAGGAGCATCCTGGTGCAGCCCTGCACTGTGGCAGTGGCAGTTGCACTTTCCAAGTGTGGGTTCACGAGGGTAATTGGGTGGTTGAAAAGCCCCCAGTCCCTGCACTGTGTACAGAGGTGCCCAGCACAGAAAACCAGGCTTCAGGCACCTGGCTCCTGTTGCTGCAAGGTCATGCATTTGTTGGGGCTCCCGCTGTACCCGTGGGCTGTCTTTCTGCCTTGCAGTGGAAGTGGCTGCTGCCTTTAGAGCACTCTGCAGAGGTCTTTCAGGAAGGCAGGAAGCCCACCATATGGTGCTGTGCTTTACCGTAATTAACCTCAGAGTGATGGATGTCCAGGCCAAGGTGTTGGCATCTGTCAAATGAAGCTGGCAACGTGCAGGGGCTGGTTGGGGAAGGGTTAGGAGGACCACAGGTCCCAAATGCTAACTGGGAGGAAGCGCTGCAGCAGCGGTGGTGCTGGCTCCCAGGTAGTTAGGAAGCTGGCTGGTTTTGGGGGCTCTGCCAGCAAAGGATGCTGTTCTGATGGCCGAGCAAACAAGGGCAGTCCAAGGACCTAAGTCAGAGCCCAAATTAATATCCTTTATGACTCTTAACAAGGCTCAGTGCACTCCCGCATCCTGATTAAAAGGGAGGTGTCCAAGTATTTTGGCTGCGCTCAGAGCTGTGGAGGCTAGCAGCATTAGTGCTCCATTGGCCAGTGAGGATGGGGAGGATTTCAGCTGTATTAAAGTTAATGCTAGCATTTTTTTAGGTGATTGTTTGGGTTTTTCTTGGAGTATCTGAAATCTCCAGAAGAGAGCTATTAGGATGCTAAATCAGAATGAAATTGATTGGAGGGAGAGAGAGAAACTGATTTGAGGCACATGAAATGATTGTATTTGCATAATAAACAAGTGAGAGTGAGAGCAGAGCAGTCGGTTAAGTGAGAGGGAGGCCCTGGTGCAAAATAATGTTTCGTGAAGTCGACTGTCAAGAAGTGTAAGATGAAGGCTTATTTAACTTGAAGACAAAACCAAATGAACTCGCAGATTCCCTGGGTTGTGGAAGTTGTTGTGGAAGACTCTACTGTGTTGCCCTGGCAGTGGAAGCTGCTGCCATTCATCATGACAGTCATGCTGTGGAGGGCAGATTCTTGCTCAGAAAACGCCCACATATTTCCTCTGGGATACTCTGTAAGTAAAAATTTCCAGATGAGAGATGAAGAAGGAAATATGTATATTAAAAGAATAACATGTAAGTGGAGTGCTACCATTAAGAAAAAAAAAAATGCTCTTCATCTGGGGTCACAGAAATTGAAGTTTGGAGATAAAGGCTGTTTTTCTGTATCACATCGCTCAGCAGTACCAATAGACATTGACTGACATGACAGATTGTCGAAACAGATGTGGTTAAACTGACACATGGAACTAATAATATTTTATATACATATCGCAATGAAATCATCCCAAGATGAGCAGGACTGGTGAATGGCTCAGCCAGAAACCAGGAAACTGGTCTCTTGAGTTCTTAATGTTTTTATATAGCTCTCAAGTGAGTTTTAACTGAAGGCACACATTTCTTAATGTGCTCACTCATGCAGCAGCAAACATTTCCTTGCCTGTGCCTTGCAACGGGATGTTCCTCCGCCATGTGCAAGGCTGCGGGGTCTGGTTGCTGGGGAGGTGCTGCACTGACTGGCATTGGGGTAGCTGGTGCTAAACCAGCAGGATGTGCACTGGTTTGTGTGGCACACTGAACAATGGCACACAGGTCTTTCATGTAAACTAACAGCATTCAGGTTTGGGTTCAAAGTCAAGATGTCAGTACCTTGCTCCACTTCACCTTGTTATGTTTGCAGAACAACCAGCTGAGCATCCTCAGCCTGTGTGGTGTTCCTGTATTGCTTGGGGTGCTCCATCTCCTCTCTGTAAGGCAGTCAGGCCCGAGCTTTATGTAGCACCTTTTCATTCCCTTACTGAGGTTCTTTCATTTGTTGCCTTGCTGATACCAAGATTTCATAGCAGAGGACAGCAGCTCAGCCTGCGGACTAGCTTCATGTTTTACAGCTTACTCTGCTGCTAAACTGCATCAATTGAATGCTTATAGTCCTCATGCATCCCCATTTATTTGTTTCATCTGCCATATCGCCATGCTTTGAATCTTCTGAGTTATCTCAAGCAATTTGACCAGAAATTTTGATAGAAATATATTTCTTGAACTCTTATTTGTAAGTTATTTTCCCATTTAGTGTGCAGTACACATCAATAAGAGACATGCCATGTTTTCATTTTGATTGGGAGCAGTTATGCTCCGTTACAGTGTGTTTGCTTTGCTGCAAGTGATGTTCTTTTCTTCTGCTTTTTGCAGGACCCAGCGGGAATATTTGAACTGGTGCAGGTTGTTGGCAATGGGACATATGGACAAGTCTATAAGGTTTGGGCTCTTCTTTATTTTCTGATGGTCACCTCGATAAAGCCGTATTTCCTAAAGCAGAAATGAGCACCGCTGGGAACCGGACAGCGTTGTCCCAGCAGCAACCTGTTGTGTCTGGCTGTCTCCATCAGCTGTGCCCTTCCTCCCCGCCTGCTTTCATGTCCTGCTGCACGTCAGATGACTGCTGGCTGTGCTACTGCCTTCCCTCTGCCCTGCTTCTTCTGTCCTGTGGTTATCTTTTTCTTCTTCTAAGCTGTTTGACAGGCAGCTGGGACCACTGAAATTGGTGATGGCTGAACTTGGCCTGGGGTGTGTGAGAGCCCTGTACACACTGACACAGGGCTGCTCTTCAGCACAGAGGTGTTAAGTAGCCAGGCTACCAGGTGTTTGCTTTCACTTTTACCTTTGTCATGGTGGTGTCAAAGCAGGCCGAGAAACTGCAGCAATGAAACGTTGTCTGCCATAAATATGTTCCGTGCATTGTGCATGCTTTGGGGTATAAGAACTTGCCTAAGGAAGTGGCCTTTCCTTGTGAAGAACAATCTAAGTGATAAAGTAGGACACTGGATCTATGTCACTCTGATTTGGAGAAATAAGACAGGAAGGAAGGAAAGGGCCATGCTGCTGGACCAGGGAGGCAGAAGGGAAAGGCAGTGGCACCAGAGGAAGCTGTCTGGTGCAGTTCTCCCTCGAGTCCTGCCGCTCCAGACCACTGTGCTGTGAACCCTTGTGTTGGGCAAGCTGCCTCAGCACCAGGCCCCCAGCACACAGCCATGCGTTGCATCTCAGATCACAGCCAGGAGATGGATTCTGCTGTGATCGGATTTTGGTTCCCACTTGAAACTGTAGAAACTTTCTCAAAGATTCTGGAAGATTCTCTGCAGAAGCAACCTGAGGAAGTTTCTGCCTTCCCATATATATTTTTACTTAATTTTTTCTGTCAGAAACAGAATCCTTCTTGTGTAACTACTTGTCTGCATTGTTTGTGAGATTATCATATGAGATATTGATTACGATGAAATTAAAGATAGAAACTCGGGGCGGTTGTATAGTTTGTGTGGAGCATGTAGGGGTGCTGGGTTGGTGGAACCATTGGCATCGTTACCTGTGAGAGGTCTGGAAGCTCCCAGGCGGCCTCTGAAAGAGGCCTTTTTTTCCATGCCTAGATTTATCTTATACTGGTAGAAAAAAAATTCAATCCAGTCATCTTGAAAAGGTGTCGAGAGTGAATCAGCTGCTTAATAACAGCAGGAGCAAGAAGGCGCAGCACAGCTCACTCCTCTGCTGCCAAAGAAAATGTCCTGTGCGACGGCGTGGATCACTTAGATATCAGCTGGAAAAATGAGTAAGGAGTATCGACAACAAAGATTAAAAACTGTACCCGAAAGCTGCTCTCCACTGACCACGTGAGGACAAGGTCTGCTCACTGTGGGTGAAGAGATTTGGGTCTGGGAATGTGGCAGCACCATCAGCTGGTGCAGGAGCCCCATGGATTCTGAAGGGACCATAGAAACTTTGCTTTTCCATTGCTAGGGCTGATGGAGCATAGTAGGGAATGGTGTAATCATTTTGTAGTTTATCTAGTGAAGAGTGTGGGCTTCAGATCATAAATATTTAATTTATAAAGCATTCCTGGTTGTCCACATATATAGTCACACCATGAGGACATGTTTTCATTTTTTGGAGGTATCAGGTTCTTCCATGTGTTCAGAAATAGATAAACATGGTATCACACTCCATCAAAGGAAAACGTATTTCAGACTAAATAAAGTATGCTCAAGATTACTAAACTGTTTGCTTGGCTCAGAAGATGACTCATTAGGCTCTGTGTTTTAATAAATGCAGCTGCATAAAAATGAAAATTAAATTTAGAGGAGTTATCGTTCGATTTAGAAAACAACGTTTAACAGATTTGTTGGAGGAGGATGTTGTTGGTCATGAATGGTTCCAGGCCAGTTCCAGTTCAGTGTTCTCTAAATGAAATGGAAGGGGTATAAATTGTGCTGGTGATAACGCTGGAGCTGTCCACAAATGTTGTGAAGTCGGGATTTGCATATAATAGCTGCCTGAGAGCTAAAGGGTTTGTTGACAACTTATGCAGCAGTCGGGTGTAAACATGCCAACGCTGGCAACTTCAGCCTCTGGAAAAGTATAAATTAGATATTAAAAATTCAGATAGTTCTTAGAAGTCACGAGACTCGGGCTTTGTTATCTCTTGACATGACAGATGAGTTTTTCAGCTAATTACTCGCTTCCAGGCACCAAAGTCTGAAGAACGGAGCTGCTCGTGGAGCAGTTCTGGGTGAGACCAGGGGAAGGAAAGCTGTTCAGTGAACAGGTTTGGGACACTTGGAGAAGTATGTATATTTGCTCTTTCACGCCCCTGCTTCCTGAGGTTTGACGTGCAGGTCGGGTGGCATTCAGGCCTTGCACTATCTCCATTTGATGGCAAAAAGAAGTTCCTGGGCTTCCTGTGCTCTGCTGTGAGCTTGGAGCCGTCCTCTGGGTGGAAGTGAGATTGCTGAAGGTGTCAAACTCTGGGGTTTCGCTTCCCTTCCGAGCTGCAGTCCCCTTGCCCCATAACTGCTTCCCAGAGCAGCTGGGGGAAGCTGCAGGCAGGTGTCCTTTGGGGCAGTAGTAAAGCTGTGGGAAGCAATGTAGGAGATGATAGCATCTTTTTCATTTGCTAGTGGTTACTGTGTAACAGCACACCGCGGTGTCACCGTAAGGAGGTGCTACCTTTGCAAGCGTTGTGCAGTGTCTATGGGTGAGCAGACTGGTCTTAGCATGCCCGAGGCTTTGTCTTGCAGTGCAGTGTTGGCAGTGGCTCATCTGGATCGTCCTTTGCCCACTCCCACTACCTCCAGGAGCTTAATTATAGGAATGCTCTGTTGTTTTCCTTTCACAGTTGCACTTTGCTACTCTGAAGAGCTGGATGGTGGTCCTGTATCAGCCCTGATGTAGAACAGTCTCAACTGTGGCTCTGTCTGTGCTTGTGTGTTTATTAATCTCGTGTGTGTGTGTGAAATGCTATTTTTTGCAAGGATTTCAGCTCTGAGTTTTATACTCATCATTGTGTGTGGCTTCCATAGGAGTCTGTTAATGTGTTTTCTATCTTTTAATTTTCAGCACTCTGCTTTAATTGTAGGGTCACTTTTCTGGTGGGTGGCTGTATGGAAAGGGAGAGCTAGGCCCCTGACATGGATGTGTAGTTTGAGTCAGACATGGCTCTCGTGTCTCTTTTCCAGCTCTGGAAGAGAAGTTAGGACCCTCAGTTTATAGCTTCCGTGTTGGTTGTTGGTTTTTTTTTTTTTAGTCACCAAGATACAGTTAACAAGACAAATTGCTCCTAATCCTACTAGTTCAGCTGGACTCTGGCAGTCCTCAGCCTTCTAAGAAAGCTTTCATGGGCTGAATGAGGTCAGCATCTGTGCACACTGCTCATTTGCTGGTGTGGAGAGGCACCTGAATGGGGCTTCGGACTTCCCTTTATCATAACAAAGTGGATTATCCCTCTTCTGGGGCCAGTGACTCAGGCTGGAATGAGAAATAAGAGGCCAGTGGCTTTGACATGATCCAGGGGCTGACTTTTTGAAGTACAGTCTTGCAGACTGATGGTAAACCATGACAGATCTGCGACTGTTTGGCATGCTGAATGGTTAGTTTTTCATAGAGACTGAGGACAGGGAGAACTTGAGAGGAGTGCTGCTTTGGGGCTATGAAATTGAAAAAGGAAGATGTGGATTCCCAGTTACGCAGCTGATGGAGACGAAGCATTGCTCTTGATGGGGATTAGCAAAGAGGAGAAGCAACAGAACTATCTTGCAGTCTGTCTGTACAGCCAACGTCTTTATTTCTTTATAGTCAGATAAGATGCTGGCTGTGTAAAGGAGGCAGGTCTGTGTAAGGAAGTGCCTTTTTGTTTTTTCATACAGCTGCTGCTTGGCACTGCACCGTACTTCAGTTGTTGGTGTGAGTGATGGGTTACTCTGCTGTTGATGTGTGGTGGCAGGAGTATTGTGAAGTGCAGATATGGCTTTTCTGTTTATCTTCATTTGAAAGTCTTTGTAATAATTTTCATTGAGTAGTTGGCTGAAGTAATTGAGAGCAGGGGGGAGGGGAGAAGCAGTGTGGTTTTTTCAGGAAGATTTGATACTCTGTGGGAAGATCACAGGACCATGCTGAATGATGAAGTGTGAAAGTCTGTGGACTGAATTCAAAACTGTAATTGATGGCAGTGCCTGAGGCAGTTAAGGGAAGGCTCAAGTTAAGGAACGTTACCATTATGCCCAGTGCAATCCAGAAGGTGAACATGAGTAGGCTGAAACTTCCCAAGAGATCTCTTTGGAGTGGTCAGGAGGGGCTGCATGATGGATGCCTCTCAGGGCTGAAATGCAACTTAAAAGTCTCCAGGCTGCTGCCAAGAGAGATTACAAACATCATATCATCTCAGGGCATCTTGTTAGCGTTTGTGGTCAGTTACGCTTTTAAAACCAATCTCAGCCCTCAGGGCACTGAGATTTTGGTCAGACAAGTGGTTGTTCTCTATAGACATGACAGAACACAGCTTCTGTTTCACTAACAGTTGGTAGGAGTGCTTGTTTGTCTTTTCTTTTTCCATACTTGGGTTTGTAGTAGCACTGCTGATTATCTCATCCACCTGCAAAATGGGTTAATGGTAGATAGGAGTGTGTAAGAAGGTGCTGCTGCAGCATACCAGGTGAAGTCAGCAGGTTGGTGTGTGTGTCCTGGGCTCAGCAGTGCAAGCAGATGGTGGAGATGAGCTGCTCATCCTGGCAGCAGAAGCTTCGTTCAGGAATAATGAAGCTTAACACGCGCTAGAGCCATCATCATGAGATCTGCCGTGCTGTGGTGCTTATGAACTGAAGTTAGCACGTCTCAGAGACTGTGGAATTTTTCTGAGTGTTCCTAGAGGGGTCACTGTCCCCTTTGGTAGTATTTGGTACGTGCCAGTGCTGGAATTTTCTGTCTTGGCCTGATTAAACTATCTGAGAAGCTACTTAGGGGTACGCTCAAACTGTTTCTCATGAGTGACTCCAATGTGTCCAGTTCTTAAGGCGTCATTGTCCATCATGAATAATTTGCTGCTGATCTTATTTCCTCAATCCTCAGCTTCCTCAAAGCCCATACTTGTGTAACAACTCAGTAAGGTTTGCTTATGCTTCCAGTCCTTGAGCTGGGATGTGCTGGGAGTTGAAGAGCAGCAGGAGCTTACCTAAAATTAATTTCTTTAAATTACCCTTGTGTTTCTTGGAAGGGAGTTCTATCTAGACTTGGAGCACTCTATGCCTTATGTTCCTGATGGCTTTCTACACCTGGGAGGTGTGGACAGGACTTGTTAATCTCAGTGGATACATTATACCCAACGTCAGTGCTGCCAGCCAGATAATATTTAAGTGCCTCAAAGAGTAAGCAAAGTAGTGAAAATGCCTTTTATTTAGAAAAATATATTTAAAATAAGTAACATAGCGTGTATATTCAATTGTCAGAACCTGAGTCCAGATGCAATTTTTTTTTCATAGTTTTTATTTATTTGTTTGTTTGTTTTAATTTCTCTCTGCTTAATTGTGTGGTAATGCTAAACAATATTCAGCATGGGAATTTAAAATGATGGATCATACATGTGGAATTAATTAGCGAGTCATGAAGTCCTGGTTCTAGTTAGTGAATATTTTAGAGGAATTCAATTAAGATTCTTAAGTGTAGGGCTAGTTTATCAAAAATAGAAGAGTAAGAACGTGAAAAAAAGACCTCTCAGCTGTGGTGTGTTTCTAATACAGTAAAGGCTCTTTGAGCAGAGCAGTGTACAGTAATTAGATGTGCCACATCAGCCATTAGAGAACAGTAAAACCCTCGCAAATAATTTGATGTCAGGCCTGCCACTTCCAGTTCCTCCACATTTTCAACTTGAAAGTCCACATGGGAGAGCACAGTGCATTTTTGTCTTAAACTGGACGAGTTTTGAGTTCAGATGTTGGCACTGGGACATGCTATTCTGAAGCTAAGAGAATATCCTAAAAAATAAAAACAAAGCACTGGTGATAATTTAAGCGTGGTAGGAAACGAGTTCAGCCTCTTAATTTCCCCAGTAGCACATGTCACGTGAGGCACTGTTAGCACCTCACTGGTGATAATGGTCTCACTACTTCTGCCTGGAGGCATTTGAGGCCGGATTGAATGGCATGGTGACCCTGGGCATCCTGAGCTGGTAGATGTGTCCCTGCTGCAGTTGGGGTTGGAACTGGGTGGGCTTTAAGGTCCCTTCCAACCCCAACAATTGTATGAGTGCTCCACAGGTTTGTGCCCACCTGAAGGTATGGGTCAGTGACCAGGACTCTGCATGAAGTTTTACCATGCCTCAACTACTGCGAAATGTTTTATTGTCTGTTATTTCTTACTTAAAAAGAATTGACAGGGTTAAGGGAAAATTTAGGATAAATAGACCACATGTAGTCCAGAAAACCTCCGGGCCTGTAATAAGCTATTGGCTGAATAAGTGAAATAATGTTTCTTGATTTTTCAACAGCAAAAAGTCAGTGTGCTTCTTTTAGGTGTTAAGTAACTCCTGCTTCAGGCTGGCTTCAGTAACTGTACCTTTTGGAATTAATCTCAGGTCTTTAGAATGGAAGTCAGGTTGCTGGAGCTGCAGAACACAGCCTGTGGTTTGTTTTGCCCTCTCTGCCATCCTTTTCTGCAGAGGTGAGCCCTCATTCACACCCCGCTTGTCCTGTGGAGCAGGCACACCACGAAATCGTGGAACTGTAGGATCATTAAGGCTGGGAAAGACCATTACAGTCATCTCCCCCAACCCATCCCACCATGCCTACTGACCATGTCCATCAGTGCCACATCTCCACAGCTCTTGAACACCTCCAGGGGCAGTGCTGGTATCACCCCCCAGGGCAAGCTGTGCCTGTGCATTACCTCTCTTTTGAGAATAAATGTTTCCTAATATCCAACCTGAACTTCCCCTGGAGCAACTTAAGGCCATCACCTCTCATCCTACTGCTGTCACCTGAGAGCAGACCTCACCACAACCTACTTTCAGGGATCTGTGGAGAGCAGTGAGGTCTCCCCTGAACGTCCTCTGCTCCACGCTGACCCATCCCAGCTCCCTCAGCCACCACCCATCAGAACTGTGCTCCAGAGCCCTCACAGCTCCGCTGCCCATCTCTGGACACGCTCCAGGAGCACTTGTGTTAGCAGCTGCCTCCTTGTTACTGTAGAGATGTAATTTTGCCCTCTGGTAGCCATCCAGCAGCAGATAGAAGCACTTGTGCCAGGAAGNTTTATTTTATTTTATTTTATTTTATTTTATTTTATTTTATTTTTATTTTTATTTTATTTTTATTTTTTAAAGCCCATTGTGTTCTGATCCTGCCCTTGTAACCTGACCAGCATTGTGAAATCCCTGAAAGGTTTTGAGGTTTGTCTTAGAAGCACGTTTTCAAAGGCCATTTCTGCCTCATCTCCTTTTTCCCCAACAAAGCACAAAGTCTTACGAACTTCTGAGATCTCAGGGAGTGGATGATCCAGCAGACGTTCTTTGTAGCAAACTTAGTGACCTTCCCAGTCCCCTACGCACGTGATTGTGTTAGCTGATGTGTAGCTAGCCTGTGGTCTGCGCCCGTCCTGTTAGGTGCTACCACGATGTAAGAAAGCTACTTTTTTTTGGAGGTCAGATAGAGGTTTGACATGGGTGGCTGCAGATCAGAGGATGGAGCTTTCCTTCTTACCTCTGCCTGCCTTCTGCTCTGTCTGGGCAGTGTTTTTGCAGAGGCACTGCTGCCCTGATGGAAGACCAGGCTTTGGAGGTGAGGATGAGCGCAGAGCAACTCCTCCCATGCTGTTTCTTGTCCAGGCTTCCAAAGGATCAGCCGAGGCTCTGAGCTGCCTTGGAACTCTGGGTGCTCAAAAAGTCACGTGGACCGGGGCTCTCCACCTGACTGCAGCTATTGCCATGGAGCACTCTGTCCTTTTGTAAAGCGATTCTGTTTGAAAGGAGTTGGTATACTTGCACAGCTGGCTGGAGCATGGTTAGCAGCAGCTTAGTGAGCAGCACGCGGTTTGGAAACAGCTCCATCCTGGTCAGGACGTGCCGAGTTCAACAGGGGTGTCGGTGGCAACATTTTATGAGACGTGTTGGCTTTCATTAGGAAACTTTGCTTCAGAAACGTCAAAACATTGCATCCTGCTTGCTTCCTTCATCTGAACACACATTTTAATTTAGCGGGATGTTTAATATTTCATAGGTTGTCTTTAGTACTGCGTGCTCTGAAAGAAGGCACTGCTGTGCTGGAGCAATTTGACATCACTATAATATGTTTGTAAATATTAATAAACTCTTATATTTCTGAATTTCCATTTTGTGAGGAACGTTTACAACTGAATGTGAGAATGTTGGCAACATACAGACGTTTTGTTGAGGTTGAATACTGGAACCGACTAAATCCCATTTTTTGACTACAGTTATTTGCTTGCTGTGTTTATTTTCTTTTTATTTCCTGTATTACAAGTGGGAAAATTTTGAGAAAGAGGGCATAAGGGAAATGTATGGTTGGCTTCAGAAAATATTCATGTTACTGAACTTGAGGAACTTTCTAACATTCTCGCTTATAGCACATTTTGGCATGGATTTTTTCCTGGTATTTAAAAATAATGGCAGAAAAGTAAGCAATTTACTGATTANTGTATGAGTGCTCCACAGGTTTGTGCCCACCTGAAGGTATGGGTCAGTGACCAGGACTCTGCATGAAGTTTTACCATGCCTCAACTACTGCGAAATGTTTTATTGTCTGTTATTTCTTACTTAAAAAGAATTGACAGGGTTAAGGGAAAATTTAGGATAAATAGACCACATGTAGTCCAGAAAACCTCCGGGCCTGTAATGAGCTATTGGCTGAGTAAGTGAAATAATGTTTCTTGATTTTTCAACAGCAAAAAGTCAGTGTGCTTCTTTTAGGTGTTAAGTAACTCCTGCTTCAGGCTGGCTTCAGTAACTGGACCTTTTGGAATTAATCTCAGGTCTTTAGAATGGAAGTCAGGTTGCTGGAGCTGCAGAACACAGCCTGTGGTTTGTTTTGCCCTCTCTGCCATCCTTTTCTGCAGAGGTGAGCCCTCATTCACACCCCGCTTGTCCTGTGGAGCAGGCACACCACGAAATCGTGGAACTGTAGGATCATTAAGGCTGGGAAAGACCATTACAGTCATCTCCCCCAACCCATCCCACCATGCCTACTGACCATGTCCATCAGTGCCACATCTCCACAGCTCTTGAACACCTCCAGGGGCAGTGCTGGTATCACCCCCCAGGGCAAGCTGTGCCTGTGCATTACCTCTCTTTTGAGAATAAATGTTTCCTAATATCCAACCTGAACTTCCCCTGGAGCAACTTAAGGCCATCACCTCTCATCCTACTGCTGTCACCTGAGAGCAGACCTCACCACAACCTACTTTCAGAGATCTGTGGAGAGCAGTGAGGTCTCCCCTGAACGTCCTCTGCTCCACGCTGACCCATCCCAGCTCCCTCAGCCACCACCCATCAGAACTGTGCTCCAGAGCCCTCACAGCTCCGCTGCCCATCTCTGGACACGCTCCAGGAGCACTTGTGTTAGCAGCTGCCTCCTTGTTACTGTAGAGATGTAATTTTGCCCTCTGGTAGCCATCCAGCAGCAGATAGAAGCACTTGTGCCAGGAAGCTTTGTGGTCGGTCCTTGCACTCAGGATGGGGCTGCAGCTGATTTGCAGCAGCAGCAAGCCCTCTGTCCTGTAGGTTTTCTGGGGGGGGTTCCCTGGGTTGCTTCAGCTCCAGCACCTGGCAGAAAGCAGCATTTGTCTTCCTGCTGGGTTCTGAGCCAGGTGGGGCTGTGCCTGGCCACAGCTCAGCTATTCAGGNGATGTAAGAAAGCTACTTTTTTTTGGAGGTCAGATAGAGGTTTGACATGGGTGGCTGCAGATCAGAGGATGGAGCTTTCCTTCTTACCTCTGCCTGCCTTCTGCTCTGTCTGGGCAGTGTTTTTGCAGAGGCACTGCTGCCCTGATGGAAGACCAGGCTTTGGAGGTGAGGATGAGCGCAGAGCAACTCCTCCCATGCTGTTTCTTGTCCAGGCTTCCAAAGGATCAGCCGAGGCTCTGAGCTGCCTTGGAACTCTGGGTGCTCAAAAAGTCACGTGGACCGGGGCTCTCCACCTGACTGCAGCTATTGCCATGGAGCACTCTGTCCTTTTGTAAAGCGATTCTGTTTGAAAGGAGTTGGTATACTTGCACAGCTGGCTGGAGCATGGTTAGCAGCAGCTTAGTGAGCAGCACGCGGTTTGGAAACAGCTCCATCCTGGTCAGGACGTGCCGAGTTCAACAGGGGTGTCGGTGGCAACATTTTATGAGACGTGTTGGCTTTCATTAGGAAACTTTGCTTCAGAAACGTCAAAACATTGCATCCTGCTTGCTTCCTTCATCTGAACACACATTTTAATTTAGCGGGATGTTTAATATTTCATAGGTTGTCTTTAGTACTGCGTGCTCTGAAAGAAGGCACTGCTGTGCTGGAGCAATTTGACATCACTATAATATGTTTGTAAATATTAATAAACTCTTATATTTCTGAATTTCCATTTTGTGAGGAACGTTTACAACTGAATGTGAGAATGTTGGCAACATACAGACGTTTTGTTGAGGTTGAATACTGGAACCGACTAAATCCCATTTTTTGACTACAGTTATTTGCTTGCTGTGTTTATTTTCTTTTTATTTCCTGTATTACAAGTGGGAAAATTTTGAGAAAGAGGGCATAAGGGAAATGTATGGTTGGCTTCAGAAAATATTCATGTTACTGAACTTGAGGAACTTTCTAACATTCTCGCTTATAGCACATTTTGGCATGGATTTTTTCCTGGTATTTAAAAATAATGGCAGAAAAGTAAGCAATTTACTGATTATTCCTGCTATAGCAGATTTGTCTACTCTTGTTTTATTCTTTGCTTAAAACATGCGAACAATTATACTAAAATATGCAACAAAAACAATATAAAATAAATATGCCTATGGTTTAGGTGATGGACTCTGTGATGTATTATTTACACAGATTGTCCGTGATGTTGTCTAGTAATGTGGAAAAAGAGAAGAACCAGGAGAAAAATTCCATGCTTTAATATTTGTTTTTTCCAGTCTAGCATGAAATATTTATTGTAAGAGTCTTCATAACAAATGCTGCGCACTCAGGAGCCAAATAGCATCAGCAGATGCCGGATTCCCTTAATCAGTACCAGAGGACAGGGGTAGGTATTGTGGACGGAGGTGTCCCACTGCTGAGGTGAAGGGTTCCCATCCTGCATGTGCTGCTGACAATGGGAACGGTGGCTGGCTGTGCTTCTGGCCCTGCAGGAAAGGATGAGCAGCACCGATACATGAGGTGGGTGCACTGGACCACTCTCCCATGCAACGAGGGGTGATCTGTTTCCTGAGCCATGGAATGTGTTTTGCCAGCTTGATGGTGGAAGGCTGCCAGCTTGCTCTGGGATGGCAGGAGCACAGATAGTGGGTGCCTGGGGTGCTTCCAGCAGCTCTGAGTCCTGGGCAGCTTGGGCNAGCACTTGTGTTAGCAGCTGCCTCCTTGTTACTGTAGAGATGTAATTTTGCCCTCTGGTAGCCATCCAGCAGCAGATAGAAGCACTTGTGCCAGGAAGCTTTGTGGTCGGTCCTTGCACTCAGGATGGGGCTGCAGCTGATTTGCAGCAGCAGCAAGCCCTCTGTCCTGTAGGTTTTCTGGGGGGGGTTCCCTGGGTTGCTTCAGCTCCAGCACCTGGCAGAAAGCAGCATTTGTCTTCCTGCTGGGTTCTGAGCCAGGTGGGGCTGTGCCTGGCCACAGCTCAGCTATTCAGGCTGCAGCTGCCTGGGTGGACAGCAACAAAACCTGGCTGGACAGACGGTAATCCTGCCCTTCCAAGGAGGGGTGAGGAAATGGGACAGAAGTCAGGCTTTCACTGCCAGCTGGGTCGGACAGCTTGCTGAGGCAGTGGGCTCAGGCTGGCCCCTTGTCCTGTTGTAATGCAATTTTCAGTAAGTGATTTTAAATCATAATGTCCATAAACGTGATAAAATTCTTCCCCTATCTGGTGTTCAGCTGCCCTCAGTCTGCTGGCCATTGCTGATTTTCCTGGCCTGTGCAGAGCTGCAAATCTGGTCTTAGGAATAAAAGTGAGGAAGAAAGTATTTTTCAGCTGTTTGTAGTATGCATTTTATTTTATTTTATTTTATTTTATTTTATTTTATTTTATTTTATTTTATTTTATTTTATTTTATTTTATTTTATTTTATTTTATTTTATTTTATNACCGGGGCTCTCCACCTGACTGCAGCTATTGCCATGGAGCACTCTGTCCTTTTGTAAAGCGATTCTGTTTGAAAGGAGTTGGTATACTTGCACAGCTGGCTGGAGCATGGTTAGCAGCAGCTTAGTGAGCAGCACGCGGTTTGGAAACAGCTCCATCCTGGTCAGGACGTGCCGAGTTCAACAGGGGTGTCGGTGGCAACATTTTATGAGACGTGTTGGCTTTCATTAGGAAACTTTGCTTCAGAAACGTCAAAACATTGCATCCTGCTTGCTTCCTTCATCTGAACACACATTTTAATTTAGCGGGATGTTTAATATTTCATAGGTTGTCTTTAGTACTGCGTGCTCTGAAAGAAGGCACTGCTGTGCTGGAGCAATTTGACATCACTATAATATGTTTGTAAATATTAATAAACTCTTATATTTCTGAATTTCCATTTTGTGAGGAACGTTTACAACTGAATGTGAGAATGTTGGCAACATACAGACGTTTTGTTGAGGTTGAATACTGGAACCGACTAAATCCCATTTTTTGACTACAGTTATTTGCTTGCTGTGTTTATTTTCTTTTTATTTCCTGTATTACAAGTGGGAAAATTTTGAGAAAGAGGGCATAAGGGAAATGTATGGTTGGCTTCAGAAAATATTCATGTTACTGAACTTGAGGAACTTTCTAACATTCTCGCTTATAGCACATTTTGGCATGGATTTTTTCCTGGTATTTAAAAATAATGGCAGAAAAGTAAGCAATTTACTGATTAGCAGATTTGTCTACTCTTGTTTTATTCTTTGCTTAAAACATGCGAACAATTATACTAAAATATGCAACAAAAACAATATAAAATAAATATGCCTATGGTTTAGGTGATGGACTCTGTGATGTATTATTTACACAGATTGTCCGTGATGTTGTCTAGTAATGTGGAAAAAGAGAAGAACCAGGAGAAAAATTCCATGCTTTAATATTTGTTTTTTCCAGTCTAGCATGAAATATTTATTGTAAGAGTCTTCATAACAAATGCTGCGCACTCAGGAGCCAAATAGCATCAGCAGATGCCGGATTCCCTTAATCAGTACCAGAGGACAGGGGTAGGTATTGTGGACGGAGGTGTCCCACTGCTGAGGTGAAGGGTTCCCATCCTGCATGTGCTGCTGACAATGGGAACGGTGCCTGGCTGTGCTTCTGGCCCTGCAGGAAAGGATGAGCAGCACCGATACATGAGGTGGGTGCACTGGACCACTCTCCCATGCAACGAGGGGTGATCTGTTTCCTGAGCCATGGAATGTGTTTTGCCAGCTTGATGGTGGAAGGCTGCCAGCTTGCTCTGGGATGGCAGGAGCACAGATAGTGGGTGCCTGGGGTGCTTCCAGCAGCTCTGAGTCCTGGGCAGCTTGGGCATGGCAGAGCGTGCCATAGTGGAGTACATGTGGACAGCACTGGGCTTGCTGTGTGTGTGCACATCAGTCTAAGTTGGCCTGACGTTCCCCAGATGCACTGAGCTCATGGCTCACGTGGTGGTGAGGAGGTGTGCACGTGCACAAGACGCAGCGGATTTCTGGCTGTCCAGCTGGGATGGTTTCCTTGACCAAAATAGATTGGGTCTGGAGAAACGAAATGTCTTACAGCAACTGTCTGTAAGTGTGCCTGGATGTGGAGAAGGGATGGAGTGAAGAGAAGCTCCAGCCTTCCTCTCTTGGGCACTTGAAAGACTTAAGTCAGGAATGTTTGGAATAAAGGAAGTTGCAGAACAAAAGCTGGAAACTCAGGTCTCTGATCCTACATGCTGGAGAATAAAGGTTGGAGGGAGAGGATTTAGGATTCATCCTTCCCTCTCTTCCTGTCTTCCTTTCTTTGCTTCACATCAATTTTTAGGTGCCCATCTGATAAAAGACTTTGCACGATCAGTGTCCACGGCTTGCAAGTTGCAATTAGTGTTTTCCTGTTGCACAGAAGTCTGCACATTACAGACGTGTTGTCAGCTGGGGATTGGGCTTTACTATGTGTTTGCAAAACACCTGATGCATTCATTAGGCTGCTCAGAGGCACAACAAATTCCTGTTTTGCTTCTCTAATGTCGTTTGTCTTCTTCCAAGTTCACAGATCTCTGCCCTGGAAAGAAAGAAAGAGTCTGTCACCATGTCAGCCCAGGGTGATGCCTGGAGCCTGTGTGGTGCTGATCTGCCTGCTGTGTGGATGGGATGGGAGTGTCACAGCGAGTAGATTAAAAGCAGCTTGGCTCTCTGAGCTTTTGGGGTTGCTGTAAACAATACAGAGTTCTGGCAGGCCTCTCTTTTTTGATGTTATTAGTATAGAATGCTTTATATTGTTGAGATGGGCTCCTGGTGCAACTCTGACATGCATGGCAGAGGCAGCTCTGGGCTGGGGCTGGACTGGGATTGTTGGCCTGGAGGAGGTGGGGATGGAGATGTTGGTGTGCAATGGAGATGTCACTGTGCAAAATAATCTCTGACCATTGTTTGGTTATTAAGCCTGACCGGTAGAATCCCACTGTGTATAAACAGAGCTGGAGCTTCCAGAGGGGTTGTTCTCTCGGGTTACTGGTATATGTATGCCAGTGGTGGGTTTTTCTTCTGGCTTCCTTTGCTGCCAAGCAAGTAATGGCATTATACAGTGCCTTCTTATCTGAACTGTTCACTTTCTGTAGTCATTGTGCATTTTATAAAAAGTCCCCAGAGACTGTGTGAAGCATTTTCATTTCCAGGGACCTCTTTATAGAACAGGGAGCACGATCAGAAAGAGAAACAGGGAAGCTGCTGCTTTTGCACTTTTCACCCCCCAGGGCAGGCTGCTGACTGTGCTCTTCTCTAGGTGCTCCTAGGGTTGGCTGGGATCGGATAAGCCGTGTCTGGCTCGTGGCCTGGCTGCAGACGCCTGTGCTTGTGCATCATCACCCACTGAAGGAAGCTTCATTGGCAAGCAGGGTATGAAGCACATAGGATGACGTGGAGCACTTTGCCTCTGGACTTTTTATTTTTTCCCCATTATTGTGTTTGCCATATCTGTGTTTACCATCAGTGTAGCCATTCATTTCTGCAGACATGCTTCTGAGGCTTGGCGTTTCCAACCCACTTGCTCTGGGCTGATTTGCACGAGTGCTGCTGCTGCTTTTACATAACTGGGCATATGCATGGAGCTGATGATGGAGCAGAGCAACAGCGCTGCTGTGGTTTGGCAGAAAATAGCTTCTTACATTATTATTCTTGACTTCCCTGGCAAAAACAATAGGAAGCATTAGCAGGTAGAAGGCGGTTGCCTTGCCACAGAAACATGTCCTTGTGTACAGCTGCTGCAAGGGCAAAACCACCAAGTGCACCCACCCCCAGCTTCAACCTCTTTGCTGTCTCAGTTAGTGAGGATAGCCTTGCACCCGTCAGGCTTCTCACCAGCATTAACTGCTTACTTTCTTCCACCAAAATCTTTATTTAAAAACAGCATTAACAACAAAAAAACCTCAAACCTTGTATGGGAAAATTCAGAATCCCAGAATTACAGGAGTTTGAAGGGGCCTCAAGAGCTCATCGAGTCCAACCTCCCTGCTAAAGCAGATTCCCTACCATAGGTTGCACAGGTAGAAGAACTCAGCGTTAATCTCTCTCTTCATTTCTTCATTTGTTAAAACCACTGTGAAACTGCAGGGCCAGAGTTATTCAGAGCACTTTGGAAAATGATGTACAGTGTGGCTGGATCAGCAAAAAGGAGGTGGCAAACAGAAGTGATGCAAGCCAGTGAGCATGTCCACACTTAACAAAACTGAGCTGGGAATACATTTCTAATTTAACTGGGTCAACCATGTGTGCGAGCCAAGTCTTTAAAAATAATTATTTGGAACTTTGTTTTTTTCCAGTCCTTTTCCGGTGATGTCATTTGTTTTATTTTTTCCAAGTGGATGTAAAATGCTAACAGTTGACAGGAGGTTGCTCACCTTGCACTCATCAGGCAGATAAGTGGCAAACTTGGTGCTGGTGAGCCATTTCCTGCCTGATTTCCTGATTTCAGAGCCCCTTCCCTGTGGGTATTTGGGTTTCTTTAATGCTTCTGTTACGGTATACAATTGTTTTCTTGTGCAAACAGATGTCAAAAATACATCTGTTCTGACCTTTAGTGGTGCAAATGTGAAAGCACTTTTATAGTTAATGCTAAGGCTAAGGGTGAGAGGCCTGCGAGCACTGATGATATATCAGTTTTTTCATTCAGGGAAATCCTGAAGTTTATTTATTTTTTTCTGGGGAAGAGGTGGGGAAGAAACTGTAAAGCTAACAAACTGGAAGTTTGTCCTTCTCTACCCCAAAGCTCAGCAGTCTGATTCCTTTGCTGAGTCCCTCATGGTCTGTGCTAGCCCAAGGGCACAGCCTGGCACAGTGCGGGCAGCCAGCAGGCAGTGTGGGGCAGGGAGCCGTGCTGCAGCCCTCCTCTTTGGAAGGTGGGAGGCTTGTCTGCAGTTCTCACAGAGCATATTGGATTTTGCTCTGTCTTTGTGGCTTCTGTCTGTCAGTTGGGGTTGAAATGTGTTGACGGGTTAAAGCACGGGTGGATGCGAGGGCAGCACAATCCTCTAAGCCCAGTTTTCTCGGGAGAGCTAGAAACTTGGCTAAGCATCTGGCTTTGGTACAGGAGGAAAGCTTGCAGCTCTCTGTAATTCCGTATCCCTCTCTGCCCCCAGAAGTTCAGAAACTCGAAGGCAATAGAAACACTCAGGAAGTAGATTTGCTCATGCATTGTTTTTGTCTGCTCTTTGATTTATTTTTTTTTCCAGGACGTTTTTGTTGTTTGTGGAAACCTAGTATCTGTGATATTTAAATACGTGCATTGGCAGTGCTGTAGAGTTTTACCTGGCCCTGCATGGTTTTTCTTCTGTGCTTACTACCAAATGTACGCTAAGGAGCAATGAGCTGTTGGTGATGCTTTTCGGCATCTGGGTGTGGATGACAGAACATGCAAGGAAGCTGCAAAAGGAAGTTATTTTGAAACTGGTGGATGGTTCAATTTACAGAGTCAAGTCTAAGGTGAATACTATTAGAGGAAGGTGTGTAGGCAGGAGTGCCACTTCTGGAAGGTTATGTTTTACACATGAACCAGGTTACTGACATGCTGCTACTGATAGAAGGGTTTCTCCACCCAGCTGCCTGCATTCACTGGATGCCTTGTGGTGTGTTTAGGTTGTTTTGCGGTTCTGTTTTGTTCTCGTTTGTTGTTTTTCGTTTTTGACAGCTGCTTTGTGATGGGCTGCAGCTGTCTGGACAGGCTATTGCCATTAGAATCTACAAATGAGTAGATAGTGTTCAGGACTGAGAAAATGAGAAGTGGGTTTGGAACTGAGTCACAAGAAGGGTTGTGGTGCAGCTTCACTGACGCTTGTAGCTTTGTGGACTCAGCCTGTGGATTTCAGTCATACGGTTTGGAAAATGTGGGTCTGTGTATGTGTGCACACGTTTACCCGTAGCACCTTGGACCCCATAGTATTTGTTGTCATACAGGTTTCCTGACTGTGAAGCTTTGATATGACATCCTGAGTGATATCCATGAGTGAGGGGAAAAGAATCAGAATCATCAGATGGTTTGGTTTGGAGGGGACATTTAGCAGAAGGTTCCAACCTTCTGCTGTAGGCAGGGACTCCTCCCACTGGAGCAGGTTGCTCACAGCCCCATCCAGCCTGGCCCTGAGGGCTTCCAGGGAGGGGGCATCCACAACCCCTCTGGACAACCTGTTCCAGTGTCTCACCACCATCACAGTAAAGCATTTCTTCCTAGCATCTAGTCTAAATCTACCTTCTTCCAGTTTAAAGCCATTTCCCCTCATCCTGTCACTACATTCCCTTATACATATGTCAATGAACATATGCCTCTCTGCAGTCAGTCAGGATAGCAAGTGCTTTCTGTTTCCATCTGCCCTACATCCACAGCCATATGGGGAGACTAATTTCCAGTGGGCAGTAGCTTTGGGTTGTAAAACTTGGTGCGAAGTGGGATTCAGTGGAGAAGTTTGGCTTTTATAGAGTAAATCCAGATGCAGGGAATATTCTGTTGGCTTCAGCAGAGGCAGCAGCACACACAGAAGCACAGGCCTTGGGCCTGGGCCGTGAGCCATAGGTCTGTGCCTACTGGGTCTGCCCGATGTGCAGCCAGGGCTTCCTCTGCCTTGAGCACTGCTGGCGCATCCTTCACACAGCACGGCACTCAGATCACAGCTCGGAGATCTGGTAAAGCTCTCCTGCAGTTGGTACAGGAAACTCTCGATCCCTTTTGCAACCAGTTGGTCCTACAGTTAGCTGCTGCTTTTGTTTCGTACGTACTGGTAATTACCAGTCTGCCTTGCTTAATGATCTGTGGGGTTGGTTCAGCATTTGCTTTTTTTCTGCTCATGAGTTCACTGTTTGTTTCTCTGTCTGCCATGATAGACTTCAGTCCCCACAGAAAATTGGAAGATATGGAATTGGAAGGTAACAGCTCGTAGCTGTTGAGGAACTACTGCTGCATATCTGACCTACAGCTTGCCTGGGAGGAGAGCCTTTGCCAGGCCAAGGCTTCTGCTGTGAGAAGATAATTAGGTCATTTTAGAAAAAAATAACACCAAGACTCTTCTCAGACTCAGATTTTTCTTCAGGAAAGTGAACTTGGAAGCACTGTTCTTTCTTAGTTTAATTAGGAAAGCAAAGTGTGTTTTGCTTTTAAGAATAATTGAACAAAGTAGTGAGGTTTGATTCTGGAGACTGATTCGATACCAAAAATCTTTCCAAACTGGGAACTCATTCCCCCTTGAGTATCATGGACCATCTGGCCAATAGGATTTTGGAGGGCACAGAACCAGCTGCCTGCAAGATCAGTGCCTTGCAGTTCATCTCTTGCAGCGCTCATTCAGAAATCTGGTGACTAATGTGTTTTCTCACAGATTAATTGTACCCATTAAGTGCCTTTTTAGTGGAGATAGTGCATGAAATAGAACCAAATGAGGACGCCCCAGGAGTAGATGCTATTTTTCAATTTTCACGTGTTTGAAATATACTCTTTCCTTAGGCAGATCTTAGACCTGAGCTCACAGGCAGTTCTCCATGCAGTGCTTTGCTTTCAGGATTCACCTCAGGTAAAAGGAACCATAGGACATGGCTTGTCCTAGTGGAGGAAAGGTTCAGACTATGAGAACTCTGTGTAACGGGTTTTAGCATTGTGCTGACTGTCCTGTGCAGAGTGTAGTCCCATGCAGACATCAGTAAAGGCACACATACTGCAACCCGTGTAAGAAAAGTACCAACAGGACTGGAGTGCAAAGGTAAATCACCTTTACATTTGTTACAGCTTTCATCCTGTAGGTTGGAGCCCTCTAAGCTGTGCTCCCCTCCTTACTGTCCTTTCAAACAAACAAACAAAAACTTATAGCCTGTTTTAACCCAAACATAACCTTGTCCATGCTGTATGCTATATGGAGCATAACATTCAGCTACATTCCTCTTATTGTTCACGAGAGTACTGAAGGACTTTTAAATCATAATTGTTAACAATTCAGTCACATAATAACTGAGATCTTAGTGTACAAGCAAAGTTAAAGCCTTGCTTATTAGCACATGTCCAGGAAATCTGTATTACAGGGTTAAAACATGGATCTCATGCGCAAGGTTTGTAATTGCTTTGTGCAGCTTGACATTCAGAGCCAGAAGTCCCTCCTTTGGATGCCTGCTCCAAAACCTGGCCACCTATCAGCTGAGCTGCAGCCCTGCCACGACCTCCTTTCTGCAGTATAGGGCCAGTGGGACACCCCGACCACCCTGACTTCATGCAGCAGGGATGTGCAGCATGGAGGTTTTCTCTACTGTCCTGCAGTTCTGTAACGGATGGATGTGAGTCACTGGGGTGGAGGGATTTGTACCTCTCCCTACAGTCAGCTTCTCAACAGGCCTGCCAGCAAAGTGAGATCCTTTTTTTTTCCCCAATTTGTTTATTTTCCTGAGCATACAGGCTTTTGGCACAGTGGACCTGCTGGATGCTGCAGGTTTTGAGAAGGACTGCTCCTGGCCAGGGCTTTGTGGGCACGAGGGTGCATGCTCAGCAAGGTGACGTCCCTGCCTACCACCACAGGGCTTCTGGGCTGGAATGGCAGTGGGCTTCAACAGGAGTCAAGAGGTGTGACAATCGGTTCAGCCCAGAGTGCGTGGCAAGGCTGTTGGAACCACTATTTGTCTAAATACTGATATTTAGACTCTGAGAAGTCAGTTCTTTTGTCCCAGTAAATGAAGTGCAAGGAAAAGAAGTGGACAGGCAGCTCATCATGCCTCCCCCTTCCAGGCTCCTCTAAATGAGGGGAAGAAAAGTAGATTTCATGCTGCCCCTTGGTTTCAACTAAGTCATAGACAAGGCTTCTGTTGTCATGTTATGACTAGCGTGGTATTTTCTCAGGTTAGTGTTCCTTAGTGTGTGTCTTGATCTTGCTAATTGCCACACAAATGACCTCTTTGGGGGCAGATTTCAACATCCTTAGAGATAAATCTCTAGTCCAACCTTTTACAAGAATGGAGTAGCCTTCAGTGGTTCATGTTTTCCTTCAGGACAGTAATCTGATGAAGTGAGTAACATACTGATACTGCAGAAATGTAGATAATCAAATACGTGTTTGTACAAGGTCTTGAATTCAATCCTTTGTTCCGTTTTGTTTTCCCACTGTTCTGCAGTCAAGCACAGACAAACATTAGGCAAAGCAAACAATCTGCATTTCCACTTGTACAATGGGAGGAAATAGGAACTGCATGAGTTTAAAATAAAAACAAAAAACTGGACAGAACAACTGCATCTGGTGGCTCTTGGGTCTTGTTACTCATGAAAGCTGCGGTACAGACATTCGCAGCAGGGACAAAGGAATGTCTTTTTCCTGCAGTGATGAGGGTTGTAGTGTCTGGTGCCATAGAGCTGACCCATGTCCATGCCTCGCCTCTAGCCAGTGTGGGCTTGAGTAGAGTTTTAAGTGAATGATAAAGGTTACATGTTCTGATTTCTTCTCTGACTAATGGGCTGCTATTTTAGGTTAAGGGAATTCTTGCACCACTGCCAGCTTAGTTGCCTTCTACACTGAAATGAGTTCCAGTAATTTTTTAGTTTGTTTTTTAATTTCTTAAGCATATGACATAAATAGGGGAACAGAGAATAATTCCTGTGTTCTGTTGTTCGGTGTTGTCTTTTTTATGCCTCACTCCTGAAACTTTTAAACCTATATTTAAAAAATAAAAGCTATAAAATTTTATTTTTCAGTTTGGGTGAGTGCAGAATACTTCTCTGGGAAGATCTGAAGCCAGCACTGGCTCCAAGCAGTGCCTTCTGTTGAGCAGTCTGAGAGCAGGTCTAATGCCCTGGGCATCCTCCTGGCTGAGCTGCACAGGAGGCTGCCCTCGTGTTGTCAGCAGGCAGGGCTGGTGTCAGCAGGCTGGCAACAGCAGGCGTTGCTCATCTCATCTGAATGGCTGAGTTGAAGTGGAGAAGCCCTGTGTAGGTGGAAAGGGAAACAGAAAGATCATGACTTCATTGAGATCATGTGGAATAGGACATGGGGATCCCTGAATCCCCATGTGAAGCATTGTTTGGTTGCTGTGCCATCTCCTGAAGGCTTTCCTTGCCTGACCGGGATAGAAAGGGTGAAGAGGAGAGGGGCAAGAGGGTGGGGTCCCACGCTGGCACTGATAGCAACTGGCAGCACACCAGCAACCACAGAGCCTTGCGCTGGCTCACCCAAGATGGGCTCAGACTTCAAAGTTCATATGTGGGTTTTGAACGGGAAATCTGCTCACTGAATTCACTTTCAGGAAGAGCCTGCAGCTGAACAGCTGAGCCTTCACCCTGCTCTGCAAGAGTGGCTGGCAGCTGGCTGCAGAGGTCATCCCATAGCAAGGTCCTCCAGCTCCAATGGCCAGGCTGCCTTTCAAGTACAAACCTGAAAGACAGAGGCCGTCTTAAGAGTTGAGGCTGTGGTATCTGGGTTATGTGCAAGCAGGCAGTTTTGTGAAGGGTCACTGTGGAGTCCCACTGCTTTCTGCCTGTGTTCTGACCAACAGCATTAATGTGCATGTGTGATGGCAGAGGCGACCCTGTCAGTCCAGGTCCGTGTCACTGTGGGCTGGCCCCTCGGGTCTCCAGCAACAAGTGGCCCAAGCCAAGGCCTCAAGAATTCGTTTGGATCTAAAAGGAAAAGGCATTGTACATAACTGAGTGTGTTTTCATGTAAATACACGTAATGCAAATTAAACTCCCTTACTGGCTAATAGCTTGACTGCTAATCCTGATATTGTTTCATCTAAATAGAAAAACATATGTCTTGGCCCTCAGTACAGGGCATAAATAAATGGTGCCTGTATTGATCTGAGCTAAGAAGATAAATGCATATTCAATAGAAGTAACACCCAGTGATCTATTCCATTCCACTCAGATCTCCCTGCAGAGATAACTCACAGTTGGAGCTCATCAGAAACAGATCTTTGGCATGGTGCATCGCCTACAGACGTGGCTGCAATGACCAGCATTCAGATTTGAAAAATGTGAGTGCTGGCCCCAGGTTTGCAGAACGTTACTGCAGTGACTAACTGGCAGTTGCAGCAGATTTTACACGGAAGTATTTTCTGGGTGAGAAGAGGAATTTAGTTGGACTCGATGCTAATGGGAGAATTTCTTCCAGCTTGGATACCTCACCAAAATGTAGGCAGGAACTTCATTGTCAGAGTCCTTGAGCTTCAGAATTGTTCAAGGATGAACTCTGTATGCAATTGATAGCAGTTATTGCTCTAATTCTGGGTGGGGACATGGGTAATTTGCAGATAGCCATTGGGTGTGTTGGCTGCATTCTCAGGAGTCAAGATGTGCTCTCAAAGGGAGCATTTGGATGAAAGATAAAACTTTCTGTTCATGAAATAGGAGCCCGTTCAGTTGGCCCTCAGTTAAGTTTCTGGGTCTGGAATCAAAGCGGATTGATTTCCTTTGGTGGTCTGCGGAGCACTGCGCATCGCATGGAGGTGTGGAAGTGCAGTGCCCCTAGTTCCTCCTCACCTTCTGGGTTGAATCAGAAGGGATACATTTGGTTTGTCTGGTCCTTCTGGGTTGGTTGGGTAAGGGTTAAAGCAGCCAGTTGCTACTGGGAGCTTCATGCCAAAAAAAAAAAAAAATCAAAACACCACCTTTCTAAAAACAATTCAAACATGCTCAACCTTGTGGCTTCAGCAGAAGCAGCAGTGTGTAAGAGTTCCCATGAACCCTGCCTAACCTCTGAGATTTATTGATAACTGAAAAAATAAGGGACCAGGCCCTGAAACCCTTACTTAGGCACTAGCGTCGGTGTGTTAGCGAGAACCCCGGGGCTGAGCTCAGGATGTTTACCACTTTTAGAGATTTCAAGGAAAATGTACTTGAAACAGTTTGAAAAAAAAGAAAAGAAAAAAGAAAAAAAAAAAGTATAAAGGAGAGAAACCGGGGGTTTCACTCTGACTGCCAAATCCACTGTGGTTTGTGCATTAAAGCAGGGCCAGGCATTAATGGCTCTTTGTGTGAACACCCATACGTGTGCTCTGCTGTTTTGGGTGGTAGTGGCAAGCTGAGCCTTTCCCTTTGGCAGATCTTAAAGGTTTGATGTGTGCACGTTGGGATCATGTCAGAGAGAGATGGAAGTGATGCTGTGCACTGTGTTGTTTTTTTTCCCTAGTCTCAATGCACTTTTAAAATAATTCCTCTTAGGTAATTTTCATTAGGTTCAGATAACCTTTTTTGTGAGGGCAGCCCTTCAGCCCTCAGCATGACGGCGTGTCAGCTTCTGCATGGAGGAAGGTGAGGCTCTCCAGATCAACGCAGCCAAGAAATGTGGAAACTCTTTTACAAAAGTGTGAGAACAGTTATTGAAAGTAACTTGTCACAAGTTGAGAATTGGATTGAACCAATGAGAATGTGTCTTTGTTGCTCCTTTGCTCTCTGCTTTTTTCCTTTTGTCTTCTTGAGAAAGAATTCTAGTGTGATCAGTGCTCTCTGGGGGCCAGACTAATAAAAGGGTCTAGGAGAACGTAGGGGTGGGAACTGCATGTAATTACTGTAGTGTGCTGCTTTACGTGGTCAGAGAGTGTTTATTGCAGGTGAGCCTGTGACATGTAGGCCAGTGGGTTTTGCTCGTTGGAAAGGAAACATTGCATGGTACAAGGAAGACATTGCCCTGAGATGAGGCTCTGCAAGGGCTGAGCTCCTCTTGTCCAACAGTCAACACAGTTGCAGACCTGGGAGCTTTATAGAGAGGGCAGTCTGAGTAGGTCTTGTGCACTGAAGGAAATCTGAACACTGTGAAAACTAGACTCTGAATGCTCAGTATCAAGTGCAATGGTATTGATTTGTTTTTTTAGTAAAGAAAAGAAAGGTGTCTCTATGCAGCACTGGAATTATGAAAATCAGTCGATCCTTGCTGTAGCCTCTGGGTGAGCTGGCTCTGCCAACTGCTCCTGGAGGCACCTCGGGGTGCCAGCATGGCACACGTGCCTGCGTTCTGTGGCAGGCCCCTCACGTATTGCCATGGCATGCAGTGCCTGGAAGCATTCACAGTGGCCTGCAGCAGTGGTGTGGCAGTGTGGGGGAAGCAGGCTGCCATTCATCTTCTTCCCGTTGTCTGATAGTGCAGAAGTCCCACACTCTGCTTTTTGAGAAAAAGCTTTTCAGTCCCAGGGTGCTCCCAGAGATCGAGGGCACTTACAAATACACGAAATCTCAGCAGGGTTCAGTTGTCTGTAAAAGAAAACATGACTGTGACAGATGACTTGAAAACGAGGCATCACTCTTCTTTGATGCAGAATTGCTTAGCTGTTGGAATAACACTTGTGTGCAATTGTGTACAGATAGGACCTGAGTTTTAAAATGATATCAACCCAGCTTTTAATTTTGCAGGTGTAAATTGCACCTGCAAACCATTTTGTCTGCAAACTGCAGCAGTTCATATCTGATTTACTGATTTCCTATGGCTTACTTAGCTGATGTCAGTTAGCTATTTCAATACACAGCTTTTCAGGCACTACTATTTAAAGAACATAATTGCAGTCTTAAAGCTTGAGACCCATTTCTGAATGTTTAATGGAAAGAAGAAATTAGGATGCATAGCCAATCCACTGTCCGTGCAAATCTTTTGATACCATCCTTCAGTGTGAGATCAGTGCTTGTTATCAGGAGAAAGCACTGTGCTTTGCCTGCATGGAGGCAGTATAGCTTTGCCAGTCTTTGTATTGAGTTTGCTCTTCTAATAGTTTCCTTTTCCTTCCTTTTCCTTTCTAATTCCTTCCTTTTCCTCACTGTCTTCAAAAACTTTTGTTTCAAGAAGCAAGAAAGTTTGTACAGCTTTAGTGGCTGCACCTCTTCCATGGGAGTTGAATGGAGACCCATAAACTCATCCGATGTTACACTCTGACAGCCCTGTTAAATGCATCATGAGCTGCTGTGTGCACAGTTTGCATGCATGCTTTGCTTACAGTATTTCATTATTTTAACAGGGCCGCCACGTTAAGACTGGGCAGCTAGCTGCAATCAAAGTGATGAATGTTACTGAGGTGAGTAGAGAACCAAAAATCAAAAAGCAATTATCAAGGTGTAAGGGAAAATAAAGAATCAGGCCATGAGAATGTGGATAGCTTATGAAAGACAGTCTGGTGGTATAAATTACGATGGCTCAGCAGTGGTTTGTTTTTTGAAGTTCTGAGAGGTGTTAATGCAACCAGAATTTCAATTGTACCTGTCCAGTGGGGACAAAGCAATAAGAAATGCGTTTCTGTATGTATTCGTGCTCTAAAGTAATGAAGAGAACTCTCTTCCTGCTTATTTCTAGTCGATAATCTGTTTCCAGAGACAGCAAGTAAAAGATCTCTAGCTGTGCAGTACCCCTACTGTTTTATCACTTCCTCTCCCTTCACATGCCAGCCATTCCTCAGTGTAGCTGCCATGACAGCAAGCAAGCAAGAACATGTTAGAAATGCAAATGTAGCACTTCTTTTTTGTTCTTTGACAGATGAGAGGAGCAGACAACTTAATTGGCACTGTCCCTGCTAACATTCATAAAGTGGTGTCAGTGCTGGAACAAGGTGTCAAAAAAATTAGCTAAGTATTGATTTTTGTTTCTGAGCACAGCCAGTAGTAAAGCAGCTTGCCTTCTTGGCATCTTATGCTCCTGTGCCCCAGAAGGGATGGGATGAGCCTGCACCCTCTCCTCAAAGTGTGCTGGAGGTCTGGGTTCCATGGGGTACACCTGTTTGCATGCACTACCAGCTCCCCATTCTCTTGCTCTAGCAGTGTGGGCATGGTGCATAAAACTCCAAGGTGAAATTGGTCTTCTTGGGATGTTGTGGAAGGGTCATAGCCTCAGATAAGAAATAGGTGCTCTGGGCCAATTCTACCAGTGGTACAACTATGTGGAACATTTTGAACAAGCACAAGCAAGCTCTGTGTATGTTTTTATGTCTTCTGCTTGTCTTGGAAGACAACAGAGAGTTAGTCTGTGTGAGCATTGTCACGTAGAGCAGGTCCAGGCCAGCTGCCTCTGCTGATGGGGTGGGAATCCAGCCCTGAGCAGCCAATGGTCTGAATTGCATGCTGGTTAGTTGAACTTGATGGTGCTGTAGCTCTTCTATGCAGAACATCTAAGGGCTGATTTGGCTATGACTACTACCTTGTGAAACAAACATGTAGTTGGAGAAAGGAATCTACAGGACAGATCTTATGTGGAACTCAGAAGTGAACCAGAGCTGCTGTACAGTCAGCTTTCATGCCTTGCTGAGTCAGCCAGCATAGCTTGAGGGCTAGCCACAGATGTCACTTGTGGGCTGTCATGTTAACACCAGTGATAGTCCCTTCCTTGATGAAACAATTGAAGCAAAAACTTCAGGAAGGGAACCTTGGAAAGATTTCCTTCCCTTTACTATACACAACAGTCTCGTTTATATGTAAGCATCAGAATTCGGCATCCCATAATGCCTACTTGCATGGAAACAAAATTTAGATGGAAATAAGCTTTGGAAAGCTTCAGGAGTTCACGTTGCATGATTCTGGGGACAAAACACAGCTGCTCAGGTTTGATTTGCTGCTTCTTTGTGGGCTGGAAAGTCAGCACCTCCCTGGGGAATCTGTCCCATTGCTGGAGGGGCTGAACATCAATAACAGCTCATACTGTTTTCACATTGAGTCACTTAACACAAAAGCAGTTGTGACAGTTTAAGAGCTTAATAGTGGGCATGCTGATAAACCGTGGCTGCTCTGGTTTACTGCTTGTCTCCTGAGCTGGTCTGTCTGAGCAGGGACCATGCTTCTGGCCCCTGTAGCACAGAGTGGCTGAAGCCATTGCCTGCTGTGCTACTGCAGGAGGTTGGAGCATGGATACAGCATGGCTGAGGCTGGTGCTGAATGAGCCCAGAGCATCTCTGAACCTCACTTCTCCACCTGTAAATAGCAGTACCCTTCCTCTGCTTCATAGCATGTGTGTACTGAGACCTCTCACAGCAATGGTGGGTCTGAACTGTAATGCAGAAATTGTTTCAAGCTGCAGAAATCCTGTGTGATCAATTCAGAGCCTGCCAAGGATTCAGTGTTTCTCTGGTGTTGCTAGTCTGCTCAGGTTGAAATTATTTTCTGTTCCTTCGGGCTTGAAAAGCTGGCTTGAGGCATTAAATAAAGTCTTTAAAATATTGAAATCCTCATCTTCAATGCCCTGCATATAAATTGCACCTAAGAGCAACATCTCACAGGGAGTTTTGTCTGTGAGAAATGGAAGCTGTCATAGTGAACCTGCTTGAGTGGGATGGGAGGCTCCTAGCCCCTCTGGTCATTTTTATCTTCGGGTAGTGACACAGTCTGATTACTGCTGCACTGGGAACGGTTTTCTAGGGGAGAAAAATATCATGTGATAGAAGAAAGGAAAATATAAAAAAAAAGAAAAAAGAAACCTTCACCCCTCTCCAAAAAATAAAAGTGGAGAAGAGCTGAATGCCTGTAGGGGCCTTGTGATTTGGATGCCTACTTGGAAGACTCTGCAGTTGAAGCCTCCAGGAGACATCTCTCTTGCTTGGTGAGGCAGTTCCAGTTACCAGGTCTGATGGAGCCCATGCTGGTGTAGGTTGGTGGCAGTTTGATCAGCAGCCCACAGCACTGCTCAGTAATGGGTCATTGTTGTTTGACATGGGAGGGAAGGGTGTTGAACAAGGATATCAATCATATCAAGAGAGTCTGAGGCACTTCTACGCCTCTTTGATGTTCTGCACTGGATTTCTCTCCCCCAGCATCCTGTTTTCATTAGAAAATCCAGCCCAGGGAGTCTTCCAGCTAACGCTTCATCATAACTGGTACATCTCAGACAGCTGTTTCACCAAATCTACATATTTTTTTTTTCCAACAATAAATTATTTCATCAAGAAACCACTGCCCAGCTCCAGCTGCGATTATTCAGCTCTGAGATCTGAGGCTCACCAGGAGCTGAGCTAATCTGCCCTTTGCTGCTGCAAGTTGTAGCCCCAGGCTGCTTTCTGAAGAGCAGCAGCAGGATGCTGTGGTCACTGTGGGATCTTATGGACATCTGTCAGGAAGTGCTACAGTGTCACATTTTGCTGGGGGGGTTGGGGGGCAAAGAGCCTTTGAAACTGGTGAATTGGAGCTGATGGCAGCGTGCTCTCCTGGGTCTGTGTGCAGGCTGTGCTTCCTGCTTGCTGGCTGTGCCAAGTAAACAGAGGGTGCATGGAGAGGTGGGATCCTTGCTGATCCTTGCTGCTTGTCTCTTTGGCTGGAAGTGCAGCTGGTCAGGAGGCTCTTCTGCAGCAGGCCGTTCCCTGTCATTGCTTTCAGGCTGTCCTGACAGTGAAATAACATGTAAAGAGAAACCTGTCATTAGTACCCCAGTATTTACCAGCTGATGATCTTGTTTCTGTCTGAGGTTACAGGCGTGTGCTTTCTCGTTCTTTGCTTCTGAATGTCATTGCCTTTGATCGTGAGCTTGTCATCTTTGTGCTTGCAGCCATCTGTACCCAGAACTGCTCTGGTTTGTGAAAGCAAGCAGCTTTTTGCACCTGCACATCTGTGATCTTGTTCCTTCTCTTAAGCAGTGTGATTCATGAGCAGGTTCCAGACCCCTGGGAGATGCAGCTTACAACAGCACTAACAGACGGAGTGGTGGAAAGTGGAATTTCTGAACACCTTTGTACACTGAAAAGCTGAAGGGTGCCTTTGTCTCCAGTTGCTCTGTCCTCACCTGTTTATTTCCATCTTTCACATACACGGTTTGGAGTCTCAGAGGGAGCAGAGCTTTGTTTCCTCTCCAGAAGGCACAAGCTCAAGCTCCCTTTCATCTGGCCCTGGCTGCATATGGAAAGAAGTACGACCTTGCTTACAGAGGGTTTCCTGCATGCTGTCTGGGAGGCAGCTCTGATTTCTCTTCGACACTCCAGATGCTGCTCCAGCCTTGTCCTTACCCTTTCTAAGCTGTATGACACCCAGCACCCTTGTAAACCAAAGATTAGTTTTCCTTTTTCCTTAATTACAAATAAAAGACAAATGAAGTATCTGGTGCAATAAGTGTGCCTTGAGAGTCTATGTTCAGCTGAGAGGCTCTTCTGAAACCAGAAATAGCTGATTTCTTTCAAGTTGAGTTATTTCACATTTCCCTTTTCCTGACTTAAGAAAGCTAGGCTTTGGTTTGGCAGCACGTCTCCTGTGTATTGAAGCTATTAGGGAAGTTCTTGGCTACTTCTGTTGAGAATGCTTTTTTCGGGTCAGATTTAATAGAATGTTTGAGGGAATTTGGTTTCAGCCTGCCAGGCTTCAGTGTTTTGGTGCATGTTGAAGGGATAGCACAGCCGCTTTTGTAAGCAGTCTGTTGTGATGGCTGTAAGAATGCTCTGATGGCAGAGCGACTGGAAAATGGTGAGAAAGTGCAGAAGAATGTCCTGTGGGTCTGAATCGTTGCTTCCTTTTCTTCCCTTCAGCTACTAAGTGCTGACTGGGATGTTTTGCAGCAAGGTAAATTAATTTTCAGCTTGGTCTTATTCCTTTTAACTGATGCATGGATACCTCATAGTGCTATGCGTTTCCTATTAAAGCAAATGAGACAGCAAAATCTACAGACATTTCACAGTGTTGTGCACCATTTCTCGTGGGGGCAGTGAAACAAACAGGCTGCTCTGAGAGGACCTCTTGAACAAAGACCTCACTGAGAAAGGATATTCCCTTATAGAATAGTTGTTAAAACTATTCCCATTAGCACCCCACAGCTTTGGCTGCTCTGGCCAGAGGAGAACGCCTGCCTGTGGGGCTGAGCAAAGGCAGCAGAAGAACAGAGCAGGCACAAAGCAGTGTGTGGAATGAGGTGCCTTGGCCTGCACTAGGCCCCGCTCAGCAGCACTTGGCCAATGGCTTGATGTGGGGCACCCCATGTCTGTGTTGGGTGGGGGGCTGCTGGAAAGGGGGCAAGCCCTGGCCCTGCTCTGGCTCTGGAGGCCAGCTTGTGGCTGGGTGCCTGCTGTTCTACTGTAGCTTCCTCTCAGCTGGGCCCTTGGTGGGAGTGGGGAGATGAGTTGGCTGATGTGTGCGCTTGGTGCTTTCCGAATATTTAAGTAATGGAGTGTTAGGAAAACTTCTGTTTGTTTAAGTCCAGTTCATTTCTCTGAGACTGCATGCAGAAACTGCAAGCATGAGAGTTACTGATCCTGTCTAGCCCTATGAGGAGACAGTATGATGTTGTTACAGCCACATGGGGGTATTTTTGATTCTTTAGCTCAATCCTAGGCCAGAGGATCAGCATGATTCCATTCTCAGTTAAAGAGCCTGTCCTTGAACTGCGGTCTCATCATGGACAGAGCGACTCGGGTTGGAGGGCCCTCAGGTCTCCAGCCCAAGCTCCTGCCTGTAGGAGGGTGGGTTGCACAGGGCTTGTTCCAGTCAGCTCCCAAACATCAACAAAGATGGAGGGTGCCTTGGTGAACTCTCAGCACTTCAAGTGCTTTCTGTTCTCTTCTGATACAGAATGAAGAGGAGGAAATCAAGCTGGAGATAAATATGCTAAAAAAATACTCCCATCATCGGAATATTGCTACGTATTACGGTGCATTCGTAAAGAAAAGCCCTGCAGGCCAAGATGATCAGCTCTGGGTAAGTGCTTTGGGTTGGGTTCGTTGGATGTCCAACTCCTTTCTTTAGAGCTCTGATGTACTTGGCTCGGACCTTGACACGGTGGAATGTTGAAGTCATTGTTCTGAGGAGTGACTCATAAAAAAGAAACATCCTTTATACATAGAATCACAGGGGCTAGAAGGGACCTCAGGAGAGGTCTTTGCTACCGCTGCTAAAGCAGGTTCCCTACAATAAGTTGCACAAGTGGGTGTTGAGATGGGTCGTGAATATCTCCATAAGAGACTCCACCACCTGTCTGGGCAGCCCATTCCAGTGCTCCATCACCCTTACCTTAAAGAAGTTCTTCTGCATGTTGGTATGGAACTTCCTGTGTTCAAGTTTTCGGCTATTTTCCTTGTCCTTTCACTACACACAGCCAAGAGGAGCCTGGCCTCATCCATTTGCCTTCCACCTTCCTTAAGAGAATGAACATAAAGTGTGTTATAATTCTTGTGACTTAGGTTGTTGGTCAGATTTGTTGTGAGAACTTGCTTTTCCAAAATTGAATGTTTCCATCTTTTTTTTTAATGACGATGAAGTAGAACTTGTTTTTTTCTTCTCACTTTCTACATTCTTTTCCAGTTGAAAAGTAAGCGAGCAAATAGAGGAGTTGGCAACGAAGCAAAGAAAAATAAACTCTCAATTATTTTTTTTTTGTCTGCAAGATTTATGGAGATATGCAGCAAGATGAGATATTATAAATTTTGAAAAAAATTCCACCTTTGTTAGTGATATTTTTGTTCTTGGTTGTTTCTCTTCTGATTTATGTTTATACCAGAAAGAAAATATTTACCCTTGACCTGGAAAGACGATCACTCCTGACTTCTTAGTTTTTATTTCTTTATTCAGTAATGTGCATTGCTCAGGAAATTAGATTTTACATCATTTGGCACCGAGGAGGGTGGCACATAGTTCACTGTGTCCTGATAGTGGTGCAGCAGACATCACTCCTGATATCTCAGCTGGTGCCCTGTCTGTGCTGTGGTAAAGATGTGCTGCATTTGTCTTCCTGCAGCTGGTGATGGAGTACTGTGGTGCTGGCTCTGTCACTGATCTGGTGAAGAAGACAAAAGGGAACTGTTTTAAGGAAGACTGGATTGCATACATCTGCAGAGAGGTTCTCAGGGTGAGTTGTGGACCAGAACTTTGCTGCTCATTTGGAACAAAAAAGCCTTTTCCTGGCCCTTGGTCATTAATGTAAGGTGATAATAAGCACTAGTATTTCAAGATTTTGATCCATGGGGTTTGTGGGCTATGGTCCTTGGGTTCAGAAGAGCCCAAATGTCCATCAGCCTGTATGATGGCTACTTGACATCTCGAAGTACTCTAGTTAATCCCATTTCTTGTATGAAGAACTGCTTATTGTCTTCTGTGACAAACACCATCCTCCTCCATATCGTGAGATATTGCTACTGCTCATTGCTTTGACTGTTCTTTCTGTGTAAGGTCAATCTACTCATAATTCTTTCACCTGCACACAATAGGGGACCTTTTTTCTGCACTATTAGAAGCAATGTTGCCTAAACAGCATCTCAAAATCTTAAAGGTGTCCCTACTGCAGCAATATTTCCCGAGGTAATTCTTGCAGCTATATTCTATTCTGTGTATACTTCAGTGGGTTTTTTTATCTTTTTTTGTGTGTGTGTTCCTGGAAAGTAGAGAGGATGAAATAGTTCCAAAGTGTAATCCAGTGTATTGGCCTGGAAAAAAAAACCTATCATTCTAAATTCAAAACCCATTACAGACTTACTGATCCATCTTCCATGTAATGGAGTTTTACTTCTTTTCTAAATAACGGTTAGATAACTGCTTATTCTGGGAGCTAGAATTCAAATAGCGTGCCAAAGTAATGCTTGAATAAGGGTAAGTCTCTGCTTCTGGAGGTGTTGTTGATAAGTATGTTCGGTGGAGAACATCAGCCATCTCACCTGGATTTGGCATTAGACTGCATATTGTAATAACTGTAGCTGAGGATTGTGGGGAGAGCTCTTCTGGAAAAGAAAAAATAATAATCCTAATGGTCTGTTTAGGTTCTTATGTTTGTGTGGCTGTAGTATCTCTATTAAAGCAATTGATATTAAAACCTTTGGTTTATGCTCTCGCAGCAGAAAGTAATAGCATCAAGCTTGCGTGAAACAAGCAATTGGATTGAATCTTCTTCATTTTAAAACAGATAATAACTCATGTTATCTGGATTGAAAATGTTTCCTTCTGGAAAACGTAGGAGTTGGGTGGAAGCTGTGTTTGAACTCACTCATACTATATTACGGAAGCTAAACATTTTCAGCAAAGTATCCCTTGGATTTTTATAGTATATTATTTCAGAGCCTTTTGTTATAGCTGTGCTATCTTGACCATGAACAATTTGGGAAAGGAGGATACAGTATATTGCAAATATTAGCTGAATGACAGCAATATTTGCTGCGTTCAAAAATAGCCTGACATGGTATTATCAGCTCTAAGTGATCAGCTTATCATTGAAATCTGAGTTTTGCTGTTCTGTTGTATGTAGAATTTAACCCAGTGTGGCCATCCACATCCTGTCTGTCTCTGTCCCTCATTGAGAGCATTCTGCAATGTTCTTCACTTTTTCTTTTTTCTTTTTTCTTTTTTTCCCTTTGGTTTTAATATGTAATGTAAAGATTCATCCCTTGATTCTGAGATGGAAGGAAAAAATACTGGCACCTCATTTTCTTCACACTTTACTTTAGAGATGCTCTACTGCAGTTGTGCCTTCTGGTTGTTGTCTTCTCTCCTTGCCAGAACTGGGGACTTGATGTTGCTGATGACATGTGAAGGACTTTCCCCATGAACTCTGAGAAGGATGAAAGAGTAAAACGGCAACAATGCTAAGTTCATGATAATAAGGAAAGTCTTGGTTTTGTTTTGCTTTATTTTTAGGGCTTGGCACATCTTCATGCTCATCATGTCATCCACCGAGATATTAAAGGGCAGAATGTTCTTCTCACAGAAAATGCAGAAGTAAAACTGGGTATGTGCTACAAACCTGTTTGTAAAAAACTTCAGATTTCCATCTTACCTCAGAAAGAACTTGCAGGAGCCCAAGGTGTATCAAATAGTGTTAATGCTTACGTTTGCAAAATGTCTATCAGCTAAAAGAGGTGAGAATGTGATATATTCAGCAACAGTGTCACTCACAACCTGTGGGAAATGCAGCTGCTTCTGGACAGTCAAATAGATAACGTATGTTGTCAGTCAAATCACCACCAGGTCTTCACAGCAGGCTCCATGTGTACAAAGGCTTCCAAAAAAAAAACAAAAACCACCAAGAGTAAGTTAATCTAATCCATTTCTCTAAGGGAAGCAGGATTAGAGATTTTCATAGATCTGATAATAGGTGGAATTACTCTTCAGTGGTAGCCCTCACACACGAGTGGATCATACTAACACTCATCTCTCAGGAATGTCAGCCTGTTTACTCATTTCCTTAAATAGCTGTGACATGTCACTGTTGACAACTTGTAACTTCCTAAGATTAAACTCAAGTACATATCTCTCTTGAGGGAGACATCTTTGATGTTTTTGGAAGGCATCACAGAGGATGCATGGCAATGATTTAAAGGAGCAGTCTTGAGGATAACCCCTTTCTTATTTGGGATGACTCTGTATTTCTCATCTGTCTTCATTTGAAAGAAAACACTATGGAACTGGAGAAGGAGGATAGTCATAGCCTGTCAATATGGGGTAGGATGCTTGACTGGAGCAAGCCAAAGAAAGGGTTTTATTTCTTTGATTTTTAATTAAAAAAAAAAGAAGTACTGCCAGAGGGATTTAACTTATGAGTTTTTTAAAGCAGTGAAGCTAGAAAACCAAGACATCCTCAGTCTGGTTCTATTCTGTTTCAGTGTGTTATGTAAAAGCACTTCTCTCATTTCCCATCAGCAGCACAGAAGGTATGATGAACCCTGAAGACAGGTCCAGCTTACTGTTGCAGACATTTTGCTGAACAGGGACAATCAGTATTGGTGGAATAAATGACCATAGTATGCAGGTGTTCTGCTCCAAGGAAACACAGCTGAGAATAACAACAAGACTGTTTCCGTCCACTTCTTTCTTTCTGTTGTTTTTTGTTGTTGTTGTTGTTTTAATCTTTTCTCTGAATGGCACTAAATGCTGTGCCCATTAGATCCAATTAGTGCATCTTAGAGGTTTGTTGCAAGAAAAATGCAATCCCGTAATGATTGGTTTTATGGACCCTTCTTCATATCTGAACAACACCGTGCTACTGTACAGACCTGATGAAACATCCTTTCAGCAGAAACTGCAGTGCACAATTCTCTCCTTCTAATGAGGCTAAGATCAGAATAAACCTATATACTCTCCAGCCTGTTGTAAGCTAGTGTTTGAATGCAGGGAAGGAGTTATTTAAAATAGCTCAAAATAAAGTGATGATGGTGGTTCTTTCCAGCTTGCACAAATTGGCATATTGGACACATCTAAATGTGCCTCATACGTTGATATTATTTTTCATTTCCAATACTAGTTAAAGATCTCAAGTCCTACTCAGGCTTGCATTTAGATTAAACTTCAGTTATTCTGCTGAATTTCAGTTAGTGGAGAAGGTGTACTATGAGAACTTGTATTAAATTCAGTACACATTTTAGCCCAAAAGTTTGGTATCCAAGAAGTATGAAAGTTGTTAAGGAAGCACTCTGCCGTGTGAATGCAACCCTGGACTGATTTCTTTACCCTTGCTTCTCTTTTCAGTGGATTTTGGTGTAAGCGCCCAACTGGATAGAACTATTGGGAGAAGAAACACATTTATTGGAACACCATATTGGATGGCACCTGAAGTCATTGCTTGTGAGGAGAACCCGGATTCTACCTATGATTACCGAGTAAGTGTTACAACTTAGCATCAGATAGCAAAGCACACCAGTTGTTGCTGAAATTCTTCTCAAGTACTGCACTTGAAAAGCTCAAACTTCCTTTCTTTTAAACCACAATAATGTTTTAACTGTACAACTAGAACCATTTGTAGTACGTGGGTGGTGGCTCTTTTTAAGAGTGGAGTTTCACTATGAGTGGGTTTTTTTTGTTGTTTTTTTTTGTGAATTGTTTATATCTGTAATACACATTCGTTAATCTGTGCAACAAAATACAGATATATGGGGGTTACAGGTCAGGATGGAAAAGAAAAAAAGGAGGTAAATTTGTAAGGAATGCTTGACAAACAATGTAATGCTAGTCTGGCAAGGGATTACTCTCTTCAGTAAGAGAGTTGTTTTACTCTATAATTAGATGTAGATCCTGATTTACTTGGTAATAATTAGCATAACACATCACTCATTGATGAACATGAAACTGCAAGTGTTTTTCCATCCCAGAATAATTTCTGGTCATTCATACAATGGCTGAGGGGTGAAGGCACCTCTGGAGGGAGTCCACTGAAACTCTTACTGAAGCAGAGTCAGCCAGAGCAGGCTGCCCACTTGTGACTTGTGCCCACTCAGGTTTTGAATATATTCAACACTAGAGAGTCCACAGCATCTCTGGGCAACCTTCCCTCTGTTTACAACTGTTAGAATAAATAAGACATGTTTGAACAGAATTTCTTGTATTTCAGTTTGTACCTATCACCTCTTCTGCTTTCCCTGGCCACCACTGAAAAGAGAAGCATCTGGCTTGGTCGTCTTTATTCCTTTTCATGAGGAGTTTGTGCTAAGATCCAGGCACTCTCAGCCTCCCAGCTCTAAGCCCCAAATCAGCTTTGTGGTCCTCTGCTGCACACACACAGTCTTGACTTGGTCACAGCCCTCCTGATGTGACTTTACCAGTGCTAAGGAGGAGGGAATCGTTACCTCTCCTGACCCACTAGCAGCACCCATCCTAATGCAGCTGATTACTCACCACCAGTTTCTCAACAGAAAAGACTGAGTGAGTAGAGAGGCCTTATCTGTTCTTGTTAGATGCACTAATTAAGTGATCCCTGACATCATTTTTGCTCCCACACGAGCTTCTGCCAATAACTTCTTCATTGAGAGAAGAATTTATCTTTTGAGATGACCAAGATGCTCTGCATTTTGGATACCAGCAACAACTGTCATATGCTTTTTCTGGTTCTCCTTCTGTAATACACTGATGCTGTTCTGAAGAGACTTAGGACTCTTTGTCCTCTGAATTATTTCCAGCAGTGTTGTCATTTGTTTACCTACACTTAGGCTGCCAGGCGTTTTCCAGGGATGGCTTTCTGAGCAGCCCTTCCCCTGGTCACTCTCTTGGTCCTGGTGTTCTCTTGGTTGCCACTTGGCTACTCAAACTGTGTTATTACCTCCATTTTCTACTCTTTCTGAGGCTATGATTCTCCCTTGCTGAGACCTTCTGTGCTGCAGTGGCAGTGTGAAGTCATGTTCTGAGTGGCAGTCACGACCAAAGAATGTTCTTGGATATTATTTTTCATACCATGCAAATCTCATACTGAAACCTCAGAAAATGAATCTTGTCTTCATTTTCTGAAGCCACTGGATTATCTTTTCAGAAGACATAACCATTAGCAATGTGCATACCTACTTCTGGAGGTTTCCTTGCCTTCAGCAATAGATGATGTTGTGACTCAGAATGTGGCACAGGACTGATGTTTTCTACAGAGATTTTATGACTGATAGGATGAGGAAAGTAGCAGGAAGCCATTCTGTAGCATCTGTAACTTCTTGCTCTGTTTAAAAGTGGTAAAAATGATAACAAATTAATGAAAATATATATGCATGTGTACCTGTTATACGCATCACTCTTTGCAAATGCTGCTACCATTTTCCTTTTCAGCTGAAAACTCCTTGCAGCCTGGTTCTTTTTCCCATTATCCCAATGCTGCCTCTAGAAGACTTTTCTAGTTTTCTGTCATTTATTTCATAGAAAGTCAGGGTCCCATCAGTTATGTTCTCAGATGTCTCTGCAAACTGTAACACAAACTGGTTTCCAGCTTGCATGAAGCAGTTCAGAGCAGCTGGATTGAGAAGGCTCTGTTGGTAAAGTCAAATTCAGACAGAGTGCCAGGCTGGTTATGAGCTGCTAATCTTTGAAGGTTTGTCTTCTGTTGCACCCTTTTAAAAGATCATTTTAGATAAACCGTGCAGATGGGTTTGCTCACATGCCTCTCATCTAACTACTTTTGGACACCAAAAAACAGTAAAATACCGTACATGATTAATCAAGCAGAAGCCTATGACTTTTTTTTTTTTTTACAGTCATTGGTTGTGTTCCCAATTTACCTTTTGTGATCAAAATTTGTCCGTTAGCACACAGATAAGCTGATAATGGAAACTCCAGTCTGAATCTCCTTCCATGTGCCCAAAAACATGTGACTGGAGACTCTGTGGACAGAAGGTCAGAGCTCCACTCCTGACTATAATTTAAGTTCTGTCAGTGTAGAAACTCAGCAGTGACAACTGTGAAAGAAGCATGAACACAAAGACTTTTTTTTTGGCCTGGAACAGAGCATGAGACACTGTTCTTCAAATCACCAAGGTGGGAGAAGACCTCCAAGATCATCCAGTGTTTTGTCTCACTGTCTCATAACGATAGGTTAAAGATGTAAGCTGTATTAGTTAAATGATGCCTGCTGGACTCCAGCTCTTTTGGGTTTTCTGAATGCAAAAGGTTTGCATTTTAGAGCTGGCTGCTTAAATGATGAATCAGCTATTCAGAACTGCATGGGGAATAGGAAGCTTCTGGCTACTAGCACGTTTCTTTCCTAAAAGCTCAGGAGGGAAGAGGAGGGAGCAGAATGTATGTCACTCTCGCACGAAAATGACTCGATCCAGGAGAATTCCAGGGGAACAAAGGAAAACTTAAAAAAAGCTCGAGTGTTTCAATGTACAATCTTTCTTTTCCTGCAGAGCGACCTCTGGTCTTTGGGAATCACTGCTATTGAAATGGCTGAAGGAGCTCCTCGTAAGTGGTTTGGTTCAGGGAGGGGGCTCTATGCTTTGTGAACATGTTCTATATTAAAATAACTCGTGCTTGACTAATGCACAGATGTACAAAGCTCTGGTTCTGACTGGATCCTTACAAATAATCTCTGTTTTTTTCTCATTTCGGCTCTCTTGCTTTCCTCTCCCCACACCTAAGTCCCTGTTTTCACTCCTTGATTTCACTCCTGATTTCTTACTAGCTTTAGGTCAATATTATCTCATATAGTGCTTCAGTCCGTGACCCCAAGCAGCAGGAGTGTGCTGGGAGATGCTTGCTGTCCCCTCACTACTCTGGTTAGTGTCTCACAGCCACTAGGCAGAAATCAGCGTCTGCAGGGTGGATGCACAGACCTTGTATGTCTTTTGTTTCCACAGAACACTGATTGTTTCACCTCTGCACCCACGGTGCAGATGTGCTGTGAGGGTGTGCATGGTCACTGCTGAGAGCACAGGAGATTAAATAAATTAAGCCCTGGCCTGAGCTCAAGAGCACGTAGGCTGTGTTTAAAAAACACTTTTGACTGTTTTCCTGTCCAGCTTGGTTTTTAGCAATGCTCTGGGGCCAGCTGGAGTTGGGGAGCATTTTCAGACACAGTGCTCCAACCTGGCTTCGTCCTGAGACGTGGGTCTGTGCAGGGTTTTCCTTGAGAGAGACTTTGTAGCTTCACATGCTAACTCCTCATTCCATTTGTAATTGATGTTATCACTGTTTTGGGCAAGGAATGTAATAGATTATATTCTGTTGCATTGTGTTGTGCTATTTTTTTCCCTCTTGTTCTACATGGGATTCTGGGACCCATATCCAGAAACCAGACTTCTTTGAACTGCCACCCCCACTATATCACAAGCTGTTAAAAATACAAAGAAAAAAGTCAACTCAGATGTGAGAAATGATGGCAGGCAGCTACAGGCAAAGAAAGAAATAGAAGGCAGTAAAGGCATAACCAGGCCACAGCCTTGCTTTTACTGTTTCTGCAGTGCTGCAAATCTATTTCTATTAAGAGTGTAACTTCTGAACACCTGCATATCATGAGAAATCAGCCTCTATACAGATCCTACCAGTTGTCATTCGGTAGCTCTGTTTTGTGAAGGAAGACCTCTGACCCTCAATATATCTTCGTGACAGACAGGGACTTGTTTGTAATTGCACACAAAATGTCTGGGGTATATTAGATATTATAGTATTTACTTTTTTTTCAGAGTTCTTTGTAGTTTTACGTTTCTGTAACAGTAATACTAAGCAGAAGTACAGTGAGCTGAAAAGAAATCAGCCTCTGAATGCATTGGTAGGATCTATTGCAAATTGTCTAATAATGGTGCTGCTGCTCCTGAAACACAGAATAGATGAAATATGTGCTAAGCCATTAAGCTGTGCTCCACTGACACAGTTCATGAGCTCTCCAATTTGCATCACATTTCTTCATCCTACATTTTCTTTTATGCCATGAATGATACAGCTTAGAGTTTGATGAAAGTGTAGCTTATTGTTTATCTGAACCATAAACAAAACATATTAAACTAGATACGTATCTCAATCCTAAATTTAACTTCTGTTTATGAATAATTACTCTGTGATTTACTAAAAATGTAAGCTTTTATAATGTCCTTTTGAAGCCTTGTATGTAAAGATAAGAATAAATTGTTGCCGTGCAGCCTTTCTTTCAACTAAATCTCATTCAGCTGGCAATAGCAGTGCATCGTTGTGAAAGCTTTCTTTGTACTCTGAGACTTCGTTTCTTGGCTGTAGCATGGACTGCACCAACTAACAACGAGGTCCTGCAGCAGGTGCTGTGCTGTGGGAAGTGGGAGAAGCAATTGAGTGTGCCTGGGTGGTGGAGGTTGGACGTGGGGATGTGTACTTAACTCTGTGCTCTCCTTTGCAGCCCTGTGTGACATGCACCCTATGAGAGCGCTCTTCCTCATCCCGCGGAACCCACCCCCAAAGCTGAAGTCCAGAAAGTGGTAAAAAGATGTACTAAGTGTAATTTCTGCAGCACTGGGCTTAGGATGATTTTTAGCTCCCTTGTCCAAGAAATCGTGATCTTGTCAAATCCTGCAATCATCTGTGATATCTTTCCTCCACTGTCTGTAGTGCTGGGGTAAGCCATGGGTATGGAAGTAGTTCACCTTTGGGATCCAACCCTGTTCTTTTGATCTTTGGATAAGCTGCAGCATCCATTACAGTCACTGAAGGCTGACATGAGTGACTGCAGTTGCAGTCCCAGTGCAAAAGGAAGCCTTGCAGATGTAGTGCTTTGTGTCACTCTGGGGTAGTGCTTGGCAAACCAATTGGGAAGGCTTATTATTTCACCCTGTTTTTCTGTCTTTTTAAGGTCAAAGAAATTCCTTAATTTTGTTGAAAGCTGCCTTGTAAAAAATTATTTGCATCGTCCGTCCACTGAAACCTTGCTTAAGCACTCCTTCATCCGAGACATGCAAAATGAACGGCAGGTGCGCATCATGCTGAAAGACCACCTGGATAGGACCAGGAAGAAGAAAGGAGAAAGGGGTAATGTGGCAAAAAAAAAAAAAGACACTGCAAATAGTAGGCTTTCTTCTGGTTTTTGATGGTGGAGTAAAAATTAAATACACCTGAAATACTGCTGCCAGAAAGTTTTGTTGCTGGTAGCAGTGAGGTCGTTTTGCAAATCGCTGCAGCAGCCTTGATCCACAGTGGTATGTAAGTGCCAGTGTCTCTGAGAGTTGACTGATACTGGCTCACCGAACTCAACTTGAATGTGTCTAGAGTCCAAGTAATGCTTAGACCTCTATTTTCTAAGTAGAATACCTCAGCTGTACTCAGTGAGCATTTCCTAGTCTCTCAGTTCATCTCTTGGTTCCTGATATCTGTATATGGCAATGCAGCAAGTTCAGTAATTATAGCTTGTGAGTTCTTTGGAGGCAGAAGCATTTTGTAGTGGAGTGCACAAGTGAGTCCTTGAAAAGGCTTCCAAGATCCAGTCATGTGGGAATGGATATAATTGGTTGGCTTTTATACCAGATGCATGAAGGGAGAAACTGAGCTGGTTCCTTATTCTTCAGAGCAAAACCTGGAAGAAGCAGTGTTGGAGTGGGAATGGTCTTTCTGTTGGTGCACAGACTGATGTGCAACAGAGAACCAAGTAACCTGCTGACCCATGATTTTCCCTAAACTCTCACCTCTCTTTCTCTTGTGTGTGCTATAATGGCAGGGGCAATGAAGGTTAGTGACTATGAGGGCAAACTCACTAAGTGCTGTAAAGGTGACACATTACTTTAAAACTTGTAAGTATTGATTTGGCAACAGGAATATTTCTGCCTAAAATGAAATTGCTGTTGCAGTGCAAATTTACTGACTCCAGTAGTCATAGAGGGGCTAGGATTGGAAGGGACCTTACAGATTATTCGGTTCCAAACTCACTAGTTTAATCTGCCCAGGGATCCATCCAGGGTGTCCTTGAGTGCCTCCAGGAAGGGGGCATCCACAGCTTCTTTGAGCAACCTCTTCTAGCACCTCATCATCATGAGTAAAGTTTTTCTTCCTAATATATAACTTTAACTTCTCCTTTTCTAGTTTAAAGCCATTTCCCCTTGTCCTGTCACTGTGAAACCAGGTAAAAAGTCAATTCCCATTGTAAGCTCCCTTCGTGTACTGGAAGGCTGCAGTGAGGCCTTCCTGAAGTTCTCTTTTCTCCAGGCGGTTGTTCAGCTCAGCTCCCTCAGCCTTTTTTCAAAGCAGAGATGCTCCAGCCCTCTGAGCATGTTTGTGGCCTCATCTGGACCCACTCCAACAGCCCCACATCCTTCTTGTGCTGGGGACCCCAGGCCTGGACGCAGTTCTCCAGATGGGACCTCATGAGAGCAGAGCAGTGGGGAACAGTCCCTGCTCACTGCCAGCCCTCTGCTGATGCAGCCCAGGACACTGTTGGCCTTCTGGGCTGTGAGCACACACTGGTGGCTCATGTCCAGTTCTTTCCTCACGTCCTTCACCAAAGAGCTGCTCTCATGGAGTTCTTCTCACAGTCTGTATATGTGTCTGGGTTTGCACCAACCCAAGTGTAACACCTTGCTCTTGGCCTTGTTGAACCTAGTTAGGTTTTCATGGGCCCACTTTAGGGCCTGTCTGTGTCCCTCTGGATGACTCCTTCCTTCTGTTGTTTCAACTGCACCGCTCAGCTTGTGTCATCAGCAAACTTGCTGAGGGTGCACTTGATCCCACTATGCTGTTGATTAAAATGCTGGAGAGCACCAGTCCCAAGAGGGACCCCTGGGGGACACTGCTCATCACCAGCCTCCACCTGGACATAGAGCCATTGGCCACAGCTCTCTGGCAGTAACCACCCAACCAATTCTTTATCCACCTAAGTAGTCCAGCCTTCAAATCTATATCTCTCCAATTTTGAGGTAAGGATGTGGTGCAGGACCATGTCAGAAGTGCATGCCCAGACAGACTATATCAGTTGCCCTTCCTTTCTCCGTGCCTACTGTCACTCCACTGTAGAAGGCCACCAGATTGTCACTGTAAATTCTGTCACCTCTTTAAGGCGTGGATCTCATCTTTCAGATGGAAAGACTGACAGTTAGAAGGTTTTCACAAATGCACTTGAACGAGTAAAGATGTGGTGATAACAGTCACGTGTTGATAGGTAGTTACAGTTGGACCTGGAAAGTGCTGGTTTTAATAAAATTCCCCTGAAATAACAATGTGAAGCTACCAGACCATACACTTCAAAATACTGATGCCAGAAAAAGTTTAGTAAGTCCCAGTTTGTTCCTACTCTGTATTTTAGCTGTATTGCATGCTAATTTGAAGTCTTCCCTTCTGAGCTACCTCCGTGGTCCTCTTGAAGAGAACTTGAAAAATGTGGGTCACCTTCTCCTGAGCTGCAGTGTTAAAACTAATGTTGCTTGATTATCCCCATTAAAATTATTCATTTCAGTACAAAAAGAAACACAGATTTACTAAAGGCCTCTGTTTAGTTATGCTGAAGTCATGCAACAGCAGAAAAGGTCAGAATAAGTCTTTTATACCATATCTAAATTTATACATGAAATAACCCAGCAGCTCATGTTGGTGGCAGGGTTGGCTATCACAGTGGGCTTTGCTTATTATATTGCAGACTGTAAAAACAAGTTAGTTTTGCAAAACCAACGTAGCTAGTGAAGGGAAAACGTGAAAATACATAAAGGGGCCCTCTGACCCGTGGTCTGAAGTAGGCTTTGTGTTGCATACCTGAATATCTTGTGCTGCATCCACTCAGCCTCTTAGTGCAACGTGGGGCTTTTAAATTCCTGATGAGCTGCACGTAGTTCAGTTTTAGTGCTCAGAAGCCAAGTTCAAGATAACATCTTAAATAACACTGTCCTCCACTGGCATTTATTGGTCTCTCTCTCTTTTTTTAATAGAAGAAACGGACTATGATTACAGTGGAAGTGAGGAGGAAGATGATGAGCTGAATGAAGATGAAGGAGAACCAAGGTTAATTTTATGACTAGAATATAAAATTTGACTGGCCAAGCTGTTCTCATTGAAGACTGCTCTCCTCACACACATTTGCTTTCTTACCTTACCCTGAATCCCTCATCTGCTGTATCCCCTCTGTTAGCTTTAACTGTTTTGTATGTATTGAATATAAATGCTGTGTGTAACGAGCTGCTGCTTCATTCCCCGGCATGAGAGGGCAAAGCCTCAAATGTAGGAACCAGTAATCAGCTTCAGGCTGCATTGTAGCACTGTAAATGCAGATGCATAGTCAATATGGCAGAGATTTATCAAAACATTTTCATGTTTTCATGTCCTGCTAACAGAGGACAACAAGCAGTGCCTTTAATGCTATGTTTAGTCATATAGAAACTTGTATTTTGTTTCAGCTCCATAGTTAATCTCCCTGGGGAGTCCACTCTCCGTCGTGAGTTTCTGAGGCTGCAGCAGGAGAACAAAAACCGTTCTGATCCTCAGCGCCAGCAGCAGCAGCTGAAGGACCAGGAGAAGTACAAGAAGCAGCTGCTGACAGAGCGGCAGAAACGCATCGAGCAGCAGAAAGAGCAGAGGAGGAGGCTGGAGGATGTAGGGACTGGCTTGCGTTGTTATTCCACATCCCCTCACAAATAAAAAAATGTGCATGTAGAGAGTGGGCTGTGGTAGTCAGGAAGGCTGTGCTAAATTGTCAGCGCTACCTGTCGTGCAGTCTTCAATGTTGGGAGACACATATCACTTTTGAACACAATGGTATTAAGTGATTTTAAAAGGGCTCTGTTCTTTTTCTGCTGACAACCTGCCCTGAGCTTTGGGAGCTGCAGATGCAGGACATTTCTCTTGAGGTTGGCTGTGGAAGCTCAGGCAGACGGGGTGAGAGGTCCTGGTTTCTTTCTCTATTCTTCTCTTGTCCATTCTAAGTCTCTCTTCCTGATCCAGAGTTCTGACCCTGCTTCTTTTTAAGATATTACAAGATAAGCTGCCTTTTCAGCTGTCTTATGCATCATGGTGTTGCAGGCATTGCTGTATCACCGACGGGTCTCTTCTCAGGATCATCTGATGAAATTCAAGCATTGTGCAAGCGCTCCCAAATGGCGTTTGTGAAGCATGATGCTGTTCCAGCAAAACTGGGGGACCCTGGGAGAACCTTCCTTCTCGAAATGACAGAACAATTAGCTGCCAACCACAACAGAAGGTTCACATACCTACCTAAATGAACAGCAAATCAGCTCTCAGCTGCCGAAAGGGCAAAGGGTTCATTTCAAATTTGATAGTTATTGTTGTGGCAGTTTGTGGCTGGCTGCTCCTGCGGTGCTGTGATCAGGTATCCCCTGTTACTGCCTGCACCTCAGGAAATGAGCTTTGTGATTAATGACTACTGGCATAAATAATTGCTGGGTACAAAAGGAAAACAAAATAAGCAGTGTTATTCCCTGGCTCTCTTCCAGCATCAGAGGCGAGAGCAAGAGCTCCGAAGGCAGCAGGAGTGTGAACAGAGGTGGCTAGAGGCTAAGGATGTTCAGAGGAAAGAGGAGAGGTGTAAGGAAGACAAAAGGGCCGTGGAAGATGATGAACGGTTCGTAGCAGATGGGCAGAGGAAATCAGAAAAGAAGCAGGTATGAAATGGTTCACTGGCAGCAATTTGCAGCTCCCTGTTCCTATAGATGTCTTTCTCAGTTCCTTTGGGGTTGTTGCCATCCTCTGAGTCACAGACCAGAGTGACTTTTTAATGCATTTACTGCCTCTTGTTTTCAAATACAACCTTCTCTGGATGTGACATGCAAATTATTTACTGAGTCACTCCCTTGAGCTACTGCAGTGACACTTCTCTCCCTTGAGGGTGGCACTTCTGTCACTGTTCCTCCTTGCTGAAGTTGTCTTCAGTCACTTTAGTCTGATTTAAGGTACCTTTGCCCTGAAAGTTTCCGGCATAAGCTCAGCAATCTCCAGAGTCTCCAGTTTTGCTTTGTGTTGTACAAAGGACAGTTTGTTACTCACAGTGTAAAAATGAAATGGAGGTTACTTCAATGCTGAAGTCTCGTTATCAAGTCTGGCACCATGGCTGCAATGTTATCCTAAAGTTGCAGCAGATGAACTGATTCATGATCAAGTAGGAACACTCAAGGAGTGTTTAGTTAAAGCCTTCTGTTTCTAGGAAAAGTAAAAGTTAAAAATGCACTTTTCCATTGCACTGTTCCAAAAACCAAACTTTGAGCATTTAGAGTCATTTTTTGCTTTTTTTTCCTCAGAGCTATGGCTTTCCTGTCAGTCTTGCTGCACTTGTGCTCACTTTGCTCTTTTGAAAAGCCAGTATTTCCAGCAATCACCTCAGTTGCCCTCCAAGGCATTGTTCTCTCTAATTCTCATCACTCTGCTTTCAGAAAAAGGTGGAAGACGTGCAGCACAACAAGAGGGGGCATCGAACTCTCCCCAAAGATCAGACACAGCTGCTGTCTCTCCAGCATGACCACAAGCAGAAGAAGAAGGAGCCTTCCAAGAGTTCAAATTCAGCAGCACATCTTCCATCAAGCAACACAACCAAAGAGGTACCAGCTCAGCCAGTGTGATGTTTTGGTGCAGTTGCAGTTTACTGTGCTCTGATGATGTTAGAGCACAGCCTGATCTTTAAATGTGCAGCTTGACCTGTGTCTTTCTACATGCCTTTCTACATGCTACAAGCAGTTGAGCCTTTGCTTTCCGTTAATGTAGAGAATAAGGAAAAGGAATCGTTAGTCGCTGTCACTTCTACTCGAGTTGAAAGAAGTGTTTGGCTGTGGTGAACCAGGAATCACGATCCCTCTGGTCAGCTAACTGTCATTCTCTTGTCTCCTGAAGAGAATTAAGGCAGTGTCATCTGAGGTTTTAACAGATGTCTTTGCCTGACTTTAGGGTTCACAAAACTGACCCAGACACAGAATAGTCTCATGCCTCCCAAGCACAGGATTCTGTGTCCCTGATGTCAGATTGCGATGACTTTTCATCTTCTTTATCTCCTCAGATTTTAGGTAGATTAGATTTGGTGGATAAGGGGTAACCATGTACAGTCCTCAGTGAGAATTCCTGTCCATTTCAATCCTTTGTTAACTCCAAAATATTCTGCAGTACAACTTGTACTTAAAAGCTACAAGTCCATTTCATGTGTGTTATCTCACCATTCCTGGCACTTATTTTTCACAGGTATATGAGCTTGTCTTCTATAGCTGGTGTGGTTTCACAGAACTAGAACAAAGAGCTTGACTTGGGCAGTGTCAGAAGTCTCAGTGGCTTGCACAGCCCTCCTCAGGGGTGACAGCAAAGCATAAATACCCAAAGAGGCACATGCATAAGTTCGTAGAAGGAATGCAGAGCTCTGCTTATTAACTTCTAGCTGTGGTTTTTAAGCAGGTGCCCTCTTTGGTGTCACCTCTGTCTATGTGCTCATGCTGCAGCTGGCTCCCCGAGGTGAAATCTTCTATGATGATAAGCAGTTAAATGAAACTCTTTTTGGTAGGGTTATTGAAATGATGAATTTCAGTAACTGGATGGAGTATGCAAACAGCTAAGCAGCAATGTGAAATCAAGACAACAAAAGAAGTCCGTTGTTAGAGCAGCAGTTTGTGAAAACAAGACAACATCTAATTCTGTTTGAATTCTGACAAAAAAAAATGGCTGAGATCTAAAGGCTGTATTCCAATAACTGATTAAACAAATCATTATTGAAATTTGAACGGGCTCTTTGGAAATCACTATTTATTTGGTGACAGAGGGTGGGATGTGATTCTGGCTGGAGAGAAAGTTGGGTGTGGATGGAGCAATAAAGTGCTTTCACTTAATACATATCATCTAAGTCTCTGAAATGCTTTGCCCTTTCTAGGTTTTGGTGGGTGGGAAGAAAATGCAACTGTTTAATTTATTTAACTTTCTTTTCTATTTCACTGTAGCTAGAAGTCAAAAGAACTGTAAAATGTCACCTCACTCTTCTCTAGTTTTGCCATGCATTTTCTAAATGAGCCCTTCGTAGCAGAATGAAAGGTACTCTGGAATTTAGTGTATGTGTTCACTGTTAACTTTTAATGGAATGGTGAAAGAAAATCTTACCAGCTGCCGGTGAGTTAGGCACATATAACAGTAGGAAAGCAGAAGGGAGATTGCATCCACAGGTTTGCCCTTCATGTTTTTAGCATGATGCTGTTATTGGTGACAACAGTACCATTATATACTCTGGTTTTGAGGACAAATTCTCTTACAATACTAATTAATCTCAAAACTTATTGGAAAATGCAGATCCTTCCATCAAAATCTTAATTAGTGCAACAAGGTTGCTTTTTGTTGTTGTTGTTGTTGAAATTTGATACTTCATAATGATGTCAGCAGACGTAACTATTTATGAGTCAGAAATGCTTTGAAGTTTTGTCTATTTTAAACAGTAATGATTCATTGAATTTGTTCAAGTTGATATTGGTCTTTAGCAGTTATTAGCCAAAAATATGGCAGGTCCTGAACTGGGAGAGAGAGCTCTGTGGAGGGTTAAATACAACATACTCCAGAGTGAGTTCTCTTTTTGCCATAGTTTTTAGTTCTCAGTGACCAGTCACTGATACAGGAAACTAACAGTCTCCACAATTACTGTTGAGTTGAAGCATTAAAAACCATCAAAAAATACCCTGTAGCCTTCCAGAACCTCAAGTTTAATGTTTGAGGCCACAGAGCCTTTTCTTGCAAGCTTCTTATCTTTGCCATCTCGCTCGTTGTGTGGCACCGGGTGGGGCAGGTTTCCTTGATGCATGCTGATGTGAGCTCACTCTCTGTGCTGCATCTGATCCAAGTGGCACTGCAGCTGAGGAGCTGAGGAAAGGACTCTGAACTCAGGCTTGGTGCTGGAACATCAGATTTAGTGCCTCGGTGCCTGTACTGGGAGCCCAGAGTGTTGGCTGCTTGAGTTTGCATCTAGATCATAATATGCTGCATGCAGGTACTTGTTGAGAGCAGAGGTGGCAGTTAAATTATTATTTCTACTTTAGTGAAACAATTCTAATTTTTACACTTATTTTCTTCTTCTTGCTAAAATTTGCCTTTCATTGTTAGGAGTTACAAGTAATGAAAATCTGGCCTCAAGAGTCATGTAACTTCTCAGTTCACCAGAGCTGGAATTTCACAATATTTGGCTGTGCTTGCTTGTCTAATACCTTTCTAGGTTGCTTTCCCTCTGCCCCCAGTTAAGATCTGTGAGACTGAGGGGAATAGTTTTCCACCTTCTCAGCAGGTTCCTATTCTGGATTCAGAATATGCTTACTCTCCTGATGTAAGCATGAGCATCCAGATGGAATGAGAGGCACCATTAAGAACATCCACCCAGACAGAGGCAGCTGGGTACAAGATGGCATTAATCTCTTGCTAGTGGAGTAGAACTGTTCCCAGACTGCTAAATCAGAGAATGTACTGAAGATATATACTAGAGGATGGGAATGAGTCATGTTGAATGAAACTGGGAAGAGCAGAGGGGTCAAAACCATGGGATGGAGATTTTTGTAATAAGCAGTGCCCTCAGGGCCTAGAAGAACCTTTCCTTTCTTTGCATCAGACCCAGATGGTGTCTCTCAGTCTCTTCTGTAGGGCAGTTAACACACCAAACAATAGAACATTTACCAGTTTCAACACAGAAAGCTGCTCGCAGTAAAGACAGTGTTGTAGAAGAGGGCAATAAATACACAGCAGAACAGGTTGTGTGCTGTCAAAGGTGAATAAATACAGAGAGGTGGTTCCTCCCAGCTAAAATCCTAGCCTGCAGCAAGCAGAATGGCTTAGAGTAAAGCAGATTGCAGCTCAGGCACATCAGGTGTTTTTGTCTTTCTGAGTTTGGAAACTTAACGAGAAAGATAGAGTTGCAAATGGAGGAGCAGTGCTGGTTTGTATTGTGCCAGGGCTGACCTCTCCTCAGCAGGGAGGTCCGTCAGAGTCAGTGCTGTGCTGCTGCTGGAGAGCATCCAGGCCCTGACGCTGAGTGCACAACACGCCTCTTCTTTTCTCCTTTGCAGGCCGAGGGCCAAAGAAAGAGGAGTGATGGCATCCAGCCTGCCCTGCAGTGGCCCGCGGTGCTGGGACACGACGCCATGCCACCAGCAAGGGTGGGCTCTGGCAGCAGCTCCAGCCCCTGCACCCCTGCGCTGCAGAGAGCCGTCATAGTGCAGGTATGGTGTGAGTGCAGGTGTGGTATCGCTGCCCTGATGTGGGGAGGGAGCACGGGCAGTGCCTGAGCAGAGCAGTGCACCACAGGCCTCATTCTTTCTCTCCTGCTGTAACCAGTAGAGTCCTTTGAGAGCTTGCCTCTGATTTTCAGTGCCACCTTGTGCTGCTAAGTTACAGGTGGAGTTTTACTTATGCACTGCAGCTCAGGTTTAGATAACAGTTATTTTTATATGCTTGATGCCTGACTGTGCTGACTCTCTGATATTACTCTTCACAGTTTCATAAAAAGCCTGAATGACTGCACTGTTACAGCCCCTGGATGATGTATTATTTATATGGTGCCATAAGTATATGTGGCAGTTTACAAAACAACTCTAAAGCCAAAATTTGTATCCCTGAAGACTAGGCACACAAGCAAGATTGTTAGTGGTCTTGTGAAATAATCTAAAGGATTCCATTCTAAGGGGATGGAATAAGGACTAGTTACCAGTGTGGAGTCAGGTTTTGCCTGTGGGTAGAGCACAGCAGGCCTGTGAAGTCCCGTGTCTAGTCTTCAATTACTGCAGCAACACTTTCTAGGTCTTCTAACCCACTCCTGTGAGTAGGAGTTAATACTTCAAAATGTGCATAAGGGACTCCTGAGTGCAAAAAGAGTTGCCCTCTGAGTCCCATGTTGTGCACATCCACTGCACCCAACAAATACACAGTCTGGTGGCCTGCAGGCTGAGATGGTCTCTCTTATTTATACACATGGCTATGTGCTTGTTTTCTTGTTGAGGTGCAAAATATTTTATGTACTTTCATGTTGTCCCACCTCCCAGACTGAGCTTTTCACTCCTCCCTGGTTTCAGGTTTTTTTTGTGCTTAGCTCTGCAGCTTCTGTATACTTTCATCAGTTTGACAGAAGTCACCCAGTGTCTGTCACTTAGATCTGTTACATCACTTGAAACATTTCAGTGTTAAATGTAGAAGTGGTACTTAAACAGATCACTGTACGTATGCAGTGAGAACACCCTGCATTAGAATCCTCCTTGAAGCATTTTAGCTCCTGCTCTATCTGTCGGCTCCAGGAGTGCAAATTCAGAGTACCCACTGTGCCCAAAAACTCAACTTCCTTTCAACATCCTATTCTTCGACAGTGTTTGAAATGAGTAGCTTAGACTGCAGTTACTTTTTTCTTTCTGAAGGGACTGTAAGCACATATAAGCAAAAGAAAAGCAAGACAGCAAGCAGAAAACAAATAAACTGCTGTAAGTGTGAGCACAGCTCATTTAATCTGAAAATCTCCCCTTGTTTTGAAAAACGCGTAGTGACAGGAATAATTTTATTACTGTTACCATCTCCTGCAGCATTTCATTTGTATGTTCAGACATCCCCTCAGCAAGGAAGATATACAGTCATAGTGCTGGACCCTTGGCAGCCCTCAGCTGTGCCAGACACCTGGGCATTGTTTGTGTCCTTCTGTGGTGTCTGGTGCCTCTCTTCCCTGCCTGTTGCATCCTGGATTGAAAGGAGGAAGATGAGACAGAGGAGTGCCTGAATTGTTAGTGTCAATGCAGCTCAGCACAGTGCCTCGCTGCTGAGCCCTAGTAGCAGTGTGAGCCCTTGGATGTCTTTCAGGCCACTTGCTATTACAGTTAATTATTATGAGGTGCTATCCCTAGCACTTCGTAAGTTTACTTCTAGCCACTGGAATCTTAGTATCTGTGTATACTGACTGTGCTGAGCTCAGCGTGTCCCAGCCCAGCCCTTCTCATAGCACCACTGGTGTTCTTCTTCACACTGTATTGTTCAGAGTGCTCCGTGCCTCCTCCTGCCTCCAGAGCCAGGGTTCCCCCAGGGCAGGCTTCAGGCCCAGTGCTCCACATGCCCTGGAGTGAGTCTGCACGAGGCAGGTCATAGGGGGCTGACAGTCTCCTCAGGTCCTAGTGGTGATGGAAAAATCAACATGGACAGTTGTTGGAAAAGGAAAGATCCCATTTCTTCCAGTGGCATTACCTTGAGAAAATATTGGTGTATCTTCTCAGATTTATTTTTTTTTCTGTGGCACATTTGACAGTTTAAATCACAAGTTTTGTGACTGGTGTAAATTGATGGGCTGGCTCGTAGCACTGGCTCTCTGGAGAGCTGGTGCAAGGTCTACAAGAAAGGTGCTTCTATCTTAGCCTTGGGCAGAGGCTTCAGGTGAAAATTTTGGCCCTGTAATAGAAAGTATGGAGCACACACATGAGGGCATCATGAATTCCGTGAGAGCACACTGACTGTTCAAAGAGGACTCCTGCCCTGTAATGGTGTCACTTTGTGGGTGAAAGGATCTGCATCCTACAGCCATGGCTCCCACATCGCCCAGGATACGTCACTTCATCCCTCTGCACCTTGTTGGGGCTTTTCTGTTTGGTAGCACTTCTCCCAGCTGTTCAGGGAGTGTGAGGAATGAAGTGGTGAAGGAATTTATCACCCTCTTTCACATTCCTTGATAGAAACTACACAGTAACAGTTTAATGCTATGTTAAGTGATAGTGTTACTCAAGGGTAATAGCAGGCAGCGATTTATAGTCATTACTGTGTGATTTCACTCCCTGCTGGCAGCTGCCCTGTTATCCACGCACAGGTTGGTGATCCAGCAGGTAGGGACCATGTGGACAGGGAGAAGCCAATCCATGCTCTTACCTGCTGCGTTAGCATGGAAACCAGATGAACTTCAATGGGCAATTTATAAATCTTCTTAAGGGCTGTGTTTCATTCTGCTGGCTGGCAGCAGCTGTTGATGCTAATAGCTGTGTTGGGAAACGCTGCCTGTATTAACTTCATAAAGTGAGAAGGCAGTGTGAGTGATGGGCCAGTTAGTCACCTGGAGATGAAGAGACTTGCAGCAATGTACTTGCAGAGTTCAGCACGTGGGTGCCTTGGTGATTTAAAGTAAAAGTGAACCACAGAGTTAAAATGCAAGCTGAATTCATCACAGATGTCTGTGCTGAGGAACTTCCAGCCACGTTTGAGAGGGAGAAATCATCTGTCATCACTGCTCTGCTCAGGCAGTAAGACTTCTTATTTTAAATGATCCTATCCTGTGAGATTGTATGGCACCTCCTGGGTCCCCAAAAGCTCTCAAAACAATCTCACTGGAAATCCTAATGCAGCTTCTGAGGGACAAGAGTCAGTGTCTCGTACTCTGTCTGTCTGGTGAGGGAAATGTGAGATATTCCCATGGCAGAGTGTCCCATTTCCACTTGCTTTGTACCAGTTCTGCCTCAAGTGGGCTGAAGCACGGTGGGCAGTGGGGCTCTGTGGCAGTGGGATGGGGCATTCTGGGTGGCCCACGGGATTCATGGCTGTGAGTAAAGTCACTGGGTCTGTGTGTCTGCCCAGTGCCTCCCAGTGTCTGAGGAGGGATTTAGCCCACATCTAAAAGGAGCTCCTTTTTTTAATCGGCTCTTTTGTTTTTCATGTAGGATTTGCTATCTAATTCTCTACTGTCTGGAGTAATGTGGTAAAATAGAATGAGAAAGCTAATGGTATTAGAACAATTAGCTGTGTTAGATCATGGACTGACCCGATGTCATTCAGGGAACGTTTAGATGTTGTGCTGGGAGATGTGATTTATTGAGAACTATTGGTGGTAGGTGGACAGTTGGACTGGATGATTTTGTAGGTCTTTCCCAACCTTGGGGATTCTATGATTCTATCCCAGTTCTAAATTCATAACTTGGATGTCCCCCAAGAAAGCAGAATAGCCTCCTTCTTATCCAATTGGTGTTTTATACAACATAGCCTTATCATTGTTAGGAAGCAGTAGGTCTTCTGCCTTAACTCTGTGAGGTGTTTGAAGGCACCTGGTAGGTAACGTGTTGGTTGCGTGTGCTTTCTGTGCACCAGAGGAGCAGCTCTTCTTTTAGTCCTTAGAATAAAAACAATTTAAGGTTCAAGTCTGTGTAGTTCACATTCATTATTAGGTGTGTTTTTTGTTGTTTTTTCCCACCCTACAAATAATTTTGTCTGCAGAAGCTTAAGGGAATGCCAGACTCCAAGATTTGGGGCCATCTAAGACATTTTCAGTTTGCTTTGGAGTTGTATGATCTTTTTAAGCCCAACAGAATCCTAGAATGCTTTGTGTTGGGAAGGAACTTTAAGATCACCTGTTTCCAGCCCCCTGGTGTAGGCAGGGACACCTCCCTCTAGACCACGTTGCTCACAGCCCCATCCAGCCTGGAAAGTCATCCCAGAAACAGGCAGCACTTCTGGGCTTTATGTGGAACTGGAGAACTGGGCTGTCCCTGCCCAAAAAGGTACACGGGTACCATCTGCAGAGGGCATGTTTGTAGTTTAGAGTTTCTTGGTCATTTATATAGTGATTCAGCAAAGCTCATCCCTGCTTTTAAGCAGGAACAGTTTTCTGGTACACTGCAGGACTCCAAAGCTGGAATTTAGGAGGAGATTTAAGTATCTTGTTGAAAAACTGGCCAGGAAAAAAATCTTCCTACATTCTGATAATAATATACTTGCTATAAAAGCTGTTCCTGCCCCTACGATGAGTCACTTCAGGGGAACACTTTACTGTTAAAATAATTCTGGTTAACTAAAAACTATTATTAGTGACAATCATGTCGGACAAAAAAAGTGATTCTGACAAAATGCAAGGACGGATTATGAGATGTTATAACTGCTGAAAAAGCTGTTTTATTTAAAGGGAGCCCACAGAATGTGTTATCCCCCAAAGGCAGCAGAAGCACCTGAATATTTAACCAGGAGAACTCATCTGAAGTGTCCTTCTGCAGCAGACTTGTCCTTGGACTCAGAGGTTGTGCTGGGTATTTGACATCTTTAAAGAGTAGTTGGATTACTTAGAGTATTTAATGATTTTAGGTTTTATGGGGATTCCATACTTCTGTTACATTGAGGAACACCTGCGTGCAGTTCTGTTTCTCTGTGCTATTTTTTAACAGCGTGAATAACTTCACTTAAAAGTGAGCTACATACTGGGAAAATAGATGTCGTGCATTTAATCTTTGACACAGACAGAAATTCCCAGCGTCTTTGTAATGGGGGCAGTGAGAGTGCTGGTTTGCAGTGTGTCTGAGGAGAGGGGCCTCCCGTGCTGGTGTGATGCTGGGTCGGGGGGTCTGCAGGGAGCCCTGCTCCCACTTGGCATGCCAAGGGGAAGCACTGAGTGGCATGGCTTCAGGCACTGCTCTGCTGTCTGTCTATTTGTGTCACATTCCATTGGTTCTGGCTTAGGAGTCCCTCTGTTCAGGCCCAGCTCACACTCCATTTCTGTGTTTTCTGCCTCAGTCTGGTGTCCAAGAGGATTTCTCATTTCAGGGAGGATCAGCGCATTCAGTTGACGTTTTTAGCTCTCTTTCTTTCTTCCCCTTTGGAAGACTCAGGTGTGATGGATTATTAATGTGTAGAATTCAAGGGAACTTTCTGTATTTATGTGTTTAATACAGAAAGTTAGAAGAACATTGAGTATTTTAGGCTGAGTGGTACACTGCTTACCTGCTGTTCACTGGAATGAACCCCTCAAGGAGGTAATTCATGGGGCATTTGCTACTCTGTTGCCCCAACCTGATAGCACTGAAGGCAGCTTTTAAACACAGGTGATCTCAATGGGAGCACCTGGACATGACTGTGCATGAGGTGCAGTGTGGGCATAGTTTCTGATTTCTTTCTTAGTGCAGTCTTGAGTTTTCTTCCTTTTAGGCACTGGTACATTGGTTACAGAGGGCCAGGGCACCCTGTAACTGCTGGAGAGCTGGAAGCACTTCCAGGTGGCAGCTTGTCTGCACTGACTGTAGAGGGATGGTGGGCTTGCAAAGACAAGTTTGGGAGAGTACGTCTAGCTTAGGGAAGGTGGATTCACACAATGATCATACTGTCCCAGTTCTGAAGTGGAAGCATCGCTCAGGTTTGAATGAAGTAAACTTAGTCATAATTCTTGTGTCGCTTGGTTAAGCAGTTCTCTGTGCACCACTAGTGACCTGTTAGCTCCTCCACAGACAAAACAATGCAAGATGTATGTACAGCATAGGTGTTTTTAATATATTGTGCCCTTCACCTTGAAACTTTTGTGCCTAACAAGCTGGAAATAACTTTATACTGAACAAGTTGAGTAGAGCTATATTGAAACACAGTACTTGTTATATGTTTACTAAAAATTAGAGCTCTAAAACAGAACCAATGTCTGTTAGCACTGGAACATGTTGTATAAGACAGGGAAGTACAATTCAATTTTTCATTTGTTTCAAGTGTGACAATTTCCAGGCCAGTAAAGATGTGTACCACAGCAGCTCACTGTCAGATATGGTGAGCACACCAGTCAGCCTTGGACAGGATGACGTATTCTGGAGTGAGAGTCAAAGTGAAGAACAGCCCCCAAAGGTATGTAAATCTTGGGGTGGTTGGCACTGTCTGTGGCTGCTAGCACTCAGCTCAGCTCCCCTGCACTGTGTGCTGTCCACCTCTTTAACTACATGAATCCCATCACTTGTGTGGTAATAGGGTCTCACTAATCTGGAAGGAAGACTCCAAAGGTGAAGGTTTGCTTCCATTTCTGTGCACGCTGTGGTTTGTTGCAGGAAAGCACTTTAGTTTGTACAATTCAGTGTATTTAAAAAAAAACGATTCCTAAGAAGAAAATGTTTGTCTGGGATGCGTGTATGTGCATGCATGTGTGTGTATTCCTTCTAATAATCTGCAGGTGGGATGTGTTCAGGTATGTCCTTTCTTTTCCTCCCCACCTTCCCCACCCCCCTTGATATGCACAGTTGGAGAGCAATGCAGGGTAATCCACCTCCTACGAGAAGCTGCATTAAATGACTGCAGATGTGTTTGTCTGTCTGCTTTAAATATTGACCAAGAACAGTGCTGACTCCAGGGAAAGGTGCAAACCACTCACAGGCTGCACCCTGACAGATTGCAGTGCAAACTGGAAGGACCTGCTGCTAGTTTGCACCTTCCAGGGTTGATAGGAAAGACAGCTCCACAGGTCCCACTGGAGCACTGTTCTTTTGTGTTGGTTAGTTTCATTTTTGTATTGATAGGGGTTAAACATTAAGATTATTAACAGAGTCCATCAGTAGCACTAAAATACTTGATTAAATCCTTAAGGTTCCAGAAAGGACAACCTCCAAATTTTACAGCAGGGATCAACCTGGCCAACAGAGATGCCATTCCAGGTAAGCTCTGAAGTATTTGATGCTTTTACAAATGCTGATTTATTGCCAATAAGAAAACTGAAGCCAATTTTTTTTTATAACCAAAGGCATAAACTCAGTAACGCCAAAACTAACACGGGTTCATACCTTATTTAATGGCAGTTACAGTTGTTTTACCTTTTGTGTCAGTTTGTCCACTGGACTATTCAAATTCCCTGATATTAAACCTGACAGAAGCATCCGAGCTAGCTTCCTTCTAATGGCAGAGGGGCCTGATTTAAAGACAAACAAGCCCATTGTAGATCTCTTTCTCCTTTTCACGCAAGGCGATTTTGTCTTCTAAGGGGAAACAGTATTTTTAATATACAAAGGCTGTTCTGCATCGTGCCTCAAGTTGTTTAATTTGTCCCAGCCTGCTCAGCTTCGCTGAGTGTTTTCCACACAAGTTCTTCATCCATTTCCCAGTTGTGTAGTGCAGCCATTTGACAGCTGCTCATTGTTTGATAATGTTCTACTTTTCCTGTCTGAGCAGAAGATTGCTGAGGGTGCAGGCTCTGTGAGATGCCAAGCCTGTTGGCACCTGGGGGTGGCAGGAGTGGGTGCTGCTGGTGGCTAGGTCAGGATGCTCCTGCAGATGCTCTGTGGCACATTAGGACCTGCACTGGTGTTTCAGAGGAATTCTGTGCCTGAATACTTCACTGAGGGAGGTCCTGGCCGCAGCTCCCTGTCTAGGCACTGTAATTACAGCTTGTGGCTGTAGCTTTGTTCTGCTTGATAGCAGCTTGGGGAGCACATATGCTGTCTGTAGATGTATCTTGAATATTCTGACAGTCTGCCCGTCAGGTGAGTGTGCTCTACATCCAGAAGAAAAAACCAAGGATGCGGAGAGCTCAGCGATAAAGGGCAGCTGCCACGGGATGCCTAACCAGGGAACTTGTCAGGAACTGGGGTTGGAGAAATCCGGAAGGGAGGGAGTTTCAGCTGACATAACCAAGTAACGTGCAGTGCTTTGGAACGGTTGCTTCCAATGAGAGAGACATCATCTGAAGTAACCTTCAGGTGAAGCCAAACCCTTAATAGATCCTGCTTAAAAATTATAGGAGGCGAAAAAGAAGTGTAGATAAGATGCAGTGCTACAAGTGAGGGTTTCTTAGCATGCAGTTATTGGATGCACCTCAGTTTTGCTTTGCAAGCTTGGCAGCTCATTTTACTGCCTTATGCACTCCTTCCTCCATTGGTAAGTGCACCCACTGGTGGTGTACCCTGTAGAAGGGGGCTGGAGCAGGTTTCCTTACTTCTAAAAACTGAGATTTGGAACCAGGAGTGAGGCAGATCTGTAGAGGCCAAGGGAGAATTACATGGAGGAGGGTATTCAGTTGTGACTTGGGGCACTGCATTCTCCCAGACTTAATGCCCAGAGGGGCTGAGGCCTGCCCCCTCCATCTTCTCTGGTTAGGGGATGGCCCTGCCTAGAGCACTGAGGAATACAAAGTTTTTGTCCAGAGAGTACTTTATCCTACCCTGACTGCAGTGAACTTGGTTCCATGGCCTAGGAGGTACCTTCTGGTTGTGTTTCTAAATACAAACAGCCTGATAACACTTTCTGTTTTTCTGTTCAGTAACAGCCATCAGCTGTCCCCCGGGGGACACGCTCTGAAGCTCAGCAGCAGCAGCACTGCTGGCAGCAAGGTGTGGGAGACAGCATCTCATCAGAGCAGCAGATCCACCTCAGGTGATTCCCAACTCAATGATTCATCAGTCAAAACATGCAAAGTTCCTGTCACATCAAATGGACTTCTCTGGAGGGTCAGGTGTTATGTTTTTGTGGGTTGGTTGGTTTGTGTAAACGAGGTCTTCTGGTGATATAAATACTTCCTTTTTTGAGTCAAAAAGTTGCCATTAACATATTTCTGTACCAAAAAATATATATAATTACTTCAATTAAGGAGTGAAAAAGCATAGTTCTGTTGTACATATTGACACCACTGAATCAACCAAGCTGACCTTACACAGGTCTAACTCATATTAATGCTCACCCAGTGGCATTTTCTGCTGTAGCCAATTTTTGCATTGCCTGCTAATAAGATGATACAGATGAGCAGTTGTTGCACACCTCTATTTCTGCACTTTAATATCATGATGCCTGAAGGAAGCCTCGGGAAGCATAAGACCTTGTGAAACATTCTTCCTCTAATGTGCAGAAAAATAGTGGAGCTGAAAAAAAGAGGCACAAGGAGTTGAAAGGCGGAGACAGCCTCATGCAGTGTAAGCACGGTGCAGCCTTGTAAGATACCTTGATATCAGTGGTAGCATTGGAAGAATGCAGAGGGCTCGCTGATGGTTGTGCAGAATTTTTGCAGTATGGGCTCTGGTTCCTGAGTCCTGAGCTGAGACTCGAGCAGAAGAGGACATGGAGCAGAAGTGGAAGGCTTTGTTCTCCTTTGTTATTCCTCCAATGGCTTTTCTGTGGGTCAGCTCTAGGACAATTTCTTGTGTAGCTCTTTGCAAAACGGAGTATTTTAGAGCACTTTGCATCTGGGTTGATGCAGATGGGTGACATGGGGAATCACGCCCAGTTCAAGGCAGGGTGGATGCTAAAAATGTTCTGTAACCACAGCAGTGAGCTGCTGAGGTTATTTATTTTTAAACTGAGGCTCACATTGTTAATTTGCAAACCCTTGATAAATGCAGAACAAATTGCTTATTTATTACATTTACACAACCAAGCCAATTCTGCTTTCCCCAACCATACAGGGTAGGAAGCTTTGCTTCAAGGGAAAACCAGAGTACAGTTTAAACTGCTTGGGGTTTGTTTCTTTTTGCTCTTATGTCATTTTATGTTTGAATAATAGCATGATGATGAGCAACGAGCTGAGCCCAGCTCAGCTTTGCAGTGTCTGCATGATGTGTAACTCCTGTGCTATTTTGGCATGGGGAAATGAAAACCTCACTAGCCTTGGAAAGAACTGAAAACCTCCCTTGTGGTTTAAACTGTCTCCTTGGGTTCTTAAGTGTCATGAAATTACAGCTCGTTCTGGCATATGGTATTCCAGGGTTTGCTGCTTTCCCAAACCCACAGGGACAGTGAAATGTGCAGGAAGGGCCTATAAATACTTGAAAACTAATACTGCTGCTGAGTTGCTTAGGTACTCACTGACCAATAAGGAATTCTGAATTGTAAAAGCTTTGCAAAATGCACGAGTGCATGAAGCCATTGTGATAAAACTAGCTAAATTACCAAATACCAATCTTCATTTGTGTGAGCTTGAATTCCACCCCCGATCTGGGAAGGCGTCCTGTTGGTAGCAGTGGAATGGTCTCAGAGCAGGCTGCTGAGTGAGGCAGATGTGTCCCAGTGGTGGGGGCACATCTGCCCTCTCTCTCTTCCCTTGTCTCGCCATTTGCTTGCAGAAGGCAGCATCCTCCCATATAGCTCTTTTGGGGGTATTGGAAGGGAAGGTTTCGCTTGACCACTCGCAGGAATCCCTCCTCAGATGGCAGCAGCACGTGCTAGAGCCTCTGCTCCTCCTGTTTCCATTGCATGGATGTTCAGGAGCCGAGCAGGCATGGTGCTGCACCTGGGGGGGAAGAGCAGTGCCACAGCTTCCTCAGCACTGGGGCCTGACCTCGGCAGTGTCAGGAGGTGCTGTGTGGGTGTGGGCTCTCAGTGCCCACTTCCTTACAGGGCAGAGTGGAAGTGGAAGCCTTGATGTGTGCCAGGGTGCACAGGGGGAAGCAGGGACAGAAAAATGGCTCTCCCTGTGCTGCTGAGGGAAGTTGTGAGTCCTCTTCTGATTTTAGCCTGATGCCCTGCTCAGAAGAAGGGAGTTGAGTGCAGCTCTTAGCCCAAAACCTGGGGCTTAGCCCCTGTCTGCAGGCATGGGGATGCAGCTGGGTGGCACCTCTAGTGTGTGCCCTGCAGCTGCTGTGTGATGAGCTGCCCCTCAGTGCAGGGATCAGAGGAAGGCATTCCCCTTTTGTCTTGCAAGCCACCTTCTAGTCCATAGCAGGGCTGCTGGTGTACAGTGAGGGTGTTCTGCTGATTCTACTCGTGCAGTGTGAATCTGCACCTGTACCAACTTATAGCATCTGGAACCACCAGGAACACATGAAAAGGATTCTGTCTGCAACAAACAGAAAAAAGAGGAAGAGAAGTTTGTTAGCAGATACTACTGCCTACCTTGGGTGAAAACTCCACATGCTTGTCTTACAGCTCCTCCCTCCCTCTGTTCTGCACATGCATTTATACGAAATAATTTCTTTTTCAGGGAATCCAGGACCAGCCAAGGGAGAGAACGCTTTGTCACAGAACCACATGCAGCTGCTTAAGAAGCCTGAAAAAATTTCTCATCCAGGCCAGATGGCAGTAGGTTCTACTGTAACTACTTTCTCTGATTTACACTGGTTTTCACTAGGGACACACCTATGCAAGCAGCCCTTCTGTTGATGTGAGCTGGCTACTGCCTTCCCACCAACATTCGCCTCTGATGTCGTGGACCAACATCATAACATAGGAAACATTACTTTTGGAGCAGGCCTCATAAAATATATAAGATAGCTAATGTATGTAAGTAACCAAGCATTTCAAGTTTTAATATTAAAACATAGAAAAGGAGAGTGACAAAAACATAAAAATAGTGGAATTTGCTGGAACAGTAAGATCTTGCATGTGCTGTTTAGTGACGTGTTCTTGCTTGAGGAAATACTGACCTGGGTTTTCTCTATTCAGAGCCCGTGTTCCTTTGCCAAGGGGAAGGACAGTGCCAGTTTGTTTTTGAAAGCAGCAGACTATTCCTCGTCAAGCGATGAAGTCGGCAGTAGTGACGAAGATGACACGAACCACATGAGGTTGGTGTGATTTATCTTCTCTTTCTTCCCTTTTATTACACACATAAAAATAACTGGAAAAAGTTGGTGTACATGAATACCTCCCCTCTGAAGTTGCTATCAGTCACTTATGTCAGCTGTAATTAAGCAGTTTAATCTCACTGTAATGAACTCCCAAGGGTAAATGTTTCCTCCATCAAATGTGTGCAGCGTAATAAGCTTTGATGACTTGCTGCCCTGGGACAATGAGGAGATGTCTCGTTTTAACTGAATATCAATAGGCAACGTTTCTTTGGAGATTACTTCACATTGATCTACATTTAAATGGAATTTTTAAAGAAAAAAAGGGAAAACTGTATACCTTCATGCTAAATACAGACTGCAGTACAAAAAGCAAGGCAGGCGTGACCCTTGTATTCAGACCCTGTTCACTCCAGTGCAAATAATTACCACCAAAAAGCTGATCATTTCAGCTGGGCTGCTTATGAAGAGGGCTTCTGTAAAATTGGCTGCATTTTTAATGTTGTTATTTTGCACAGTGGCCGCAGTTACCACGTGTACACTCTGGCTCCCACCAAGCTGATCTCACTGCTCCTCTGTAGCTTTCCAGTTTCTTGTGACAATTTTGTGACTGACATCTTGTGGTGTTCTACCTGTCATGCAAAATGTGTATTCTGCTGTGAAATAATGGAGTGTAGATCTCTCGCTAGTCCGAGGTGATCAGTCAGTCAACCTTGCTGCCTAGAGCAGCACACACAATTATTTTTTACTAATAATGAATAAAACTTGTAATTTTCGTGCAAAGAGAGTTGAGTTTAAGCAGTCCTAGGATTTACTTCAAAGTGCATCGCTCTCCCAGAGAGCTCTCTAGGATGGGATGTGATTGCACACGCAGTTTTGTCAGTTTTCAGCAGGAGATGCACAGATGTGTAGTGCTGCTGGCAAGCTGCAGCACTGGCCTGATACTGCTCCATACTGCTGTGCTGCTCTGAAGAAGGCAGTGTTTTTGTGCCCGCATACTGCTCCTGATGTGCATTTCTGAAGTTCATTTTCAAAACTGAGGGATGAGGAAGGAGAGGAAATATTGCAGTACACCAGAAAAATCTGTCTTATGTTATAAAGCCTTATCATCTTACTGCTCCTCTTCCTCACCACTTTTCACTGCTCTGTAAAAAGTTTTATTCACTGTAGGTTGTAGAACTCATCCCAGACCTCAGAAAGACTACATAAAAATATAGATTTGCCTTGAAGTGATGATTTCTGCTCCGTAAGCGTTCAGTTTTTATTTCCCTGTACGCTGTAATGAGTTGAAGGTGTCTTGCTGCCTTTGGAAATCTGCATGTGTTGTTTGCATCTCCTCTTTGTAGTCCCTTAGAGAAATGGGGTCAGCAGGCTGATCCTGCCACATTTTCATTCTATGCGGTCACCACAAAACTTCAGTAAAACTGAAGTACACTTTTACCTAATAACAAAGACATAGAATTGTAGAATCACCACGGTTCTGTAAGACCTTCAGGATCATCCAGTCCAACCATTCACCTGCCACCAGTATTTCCCACTAACCCATGGCCCTTAGTGCCATATCTCCACATTTCTTGAACGCCTCCAGGGATGATGACTCTGCCACCCTCTGGGCAGCCCATTCCAGCACCAAGTCCTTTCACCTCAGCTGAGCATCATTTTTATTGAAAGATAGTTTGGGAAATATATCCTGATTGCTCCCAGGTAAATAGCAGAAAGCATAGTACTCAAAAGGAAGGAGGCAGCCAGCACTGAAACTTGTTGTATTCTAGATAAAGGTCTCACTGTCACCGATAGGTCAAAACCTTTTGGTTTTCTTGTTATGTACAGCATATGCATGCCCTTACAAGTCTGTAGGAGTGTTTCTGTGGGGGCTTTGGCTGAGGCATTACAATGAGATGACACAGAATTCCTTCTCATCCACACCAGTTTCTGGTTTAAGGACAGCTGTCAGTGTACACGAGCCAGCATCCTACCTGCAGGTAGGATGTAGCAGGTGTACTATGTTGACACTCATTTCTCCCACTCTTCCGAGAGTACTTTTGCTGCCTGCAGCTTTCGTAATCCCTCTTAAAAACACATTTCCTGTGGTTTGTTTTGTATAGTTCAGTTTCTTCTGCTGCTCTTTGTTTGCTCTTCCTTACCAAACGTAAATAAGGTGGCTGCAGGCGTGTGCTTTCCAGGTAGGTACTTACAGCCACCAGTAAATGGGAGATGGAGGTTGTTTAGGATCACGACCATCCTTGATCCTGCTCCATGTGCTGCCATTCCTCCCATGTTTAGTATGCAAATATTTCCAATTCCCATAAAAAGACAAAACAAAACAACCTAACAGCCCTTCTACTCCTTCACGTTTGTCTTAAGACAGCAGCTCTCTCGCCATACCTCCTTTGCAACTCTGCCGGGCAGAAACCTACTGCATTTCAACACACTGAAGTGACAAATAAATAAAGGAATGTACATTACTGAGTGGAATAAATAAGCTGTGGGCTGGGAAAGCACAGAAGCATGGCCAGAGCCTTTGAGGCAGTTCCACCTGGGTGAGAAAGCTTAGAGCACTGATAGCACAGGGCATGTTGCAGAAGATGCTCGCCCTGATCTCACTGTTTTCATCAGTACCTGCTTCTGGTAGCTCTTTTTGGTACTGGACTTGATTGTCTTGTGGGCCCCGTTCTGTCTCCATAGTCCTGTGCAGTAGGGGTGCAGAATGAAGCAGTGGCAGTGGGCTCTGGCAGCAGTGCTTGCCCCCTGTGCAGCCAGTGCTGGGGTTATGGAGGGCAGGGTGGCTCATGATTTGACCTTGTACATGTGGAGGGGTTTTGTGCATTTGTTTTGTTGTGTGTGTGTTATGTCTGTGTGATTTTTGTTTTGTTTTGTTTTGTTTTGCTCCCCCTGAAGTAGTTTTGTTCATTAATTGGAGTTTGTTACCAGGCAACTGCTGAGCAGCAGAGTGGCAGATTTCTCAAGGACGAGAGTACCAGATGGGATTGAATTGAAACCCCAAAGCACCGTCGCAGAACAGGAGGTAATTTGGCCGTTTGTAAGGGGTGTTTATGGTGTGGGGAGAGTCAGACCATTAATGTATGTGATAAGCACAGCATCCATTTCTCCTTGGCAGCATTTTTGCTCTGAAATCCTGCTCAGTCGTTTTGAATTATAGCTATAAGCCTTGAAAAATTGTGGACTGTTTCAGGTTCTGTGCTTCCTACAAACACGCTTACATCTCAGTACAAAATTGCAGCTCTTTGTTTGTCCTTGTTGTTGACCTGGTCGTCTGATGTCAACAGATTTTGTGACAGGGGCTGGGCATGTTGCAGAAAGCAGTACTGTTGGTGATAGCTGCTGTGCTTGGTCGCTGTTAGTAAAAATCTAGACCTTCTTTATCCCAATTTAAAGAGAAGTATCTCTTACTTTTTAAAGTACTTCTGAAAGAGGGGGAAAAACCCTTCATCCCTCCCTGTAGGCTGGGCAAAAATACACATCCTCTCATATACCATGTTTAGGTTTTTTCCTGTCTGTAGTTTGTAGCAGAAACCCTAAGTTATGTGGATTTTCCCATGATAAATAGTGCAGGAAAGATGAAGACAGACAAAGCAGAACAGTATTCTTTGTGGTTGAAAACAGAAAGAAATTACAGTAATAAGATTTACTCTCAACCTCGGAGCACTTCCCACATACTTCTGGATATATTCTCATTTCACAGATAGGAAAAGTAAATTGCCATGAAACTGGTATTTTCCCCAGAGCTGCTTGTGTGAGCTGCAACAGAGCTAGGAAGAAAAAGTTGTTTCCTGTGCCTCTGGTATTTCTAAGCTTCAGATCAGAGTGAAATCCATGCGGGCTGGGGAAGGAGTTCCACTTCACCAGCATCCCCTTGTCCTCAAGGAGGAAGGGCCCTGCTTTGGAGAAGAAATTATAAAGCAATTATAAGTAGGGCACCAGACTGAGCCAGGATCTTAGCAGCCCATGCTTTTCATCTTCCTCAAACCTGGTATTAGCCTAACCTGTTAATTGTAGTGTTTATTGCTCTGTACCAGGAATGAGAGTAATCCTGATTACCATATCAGAGCAACAGCACGATGGGAAAGGTTGTACTGTGTTTAGTAATTTCCCTTTCACAATGCCTCCACCTTCATCTATGTGGAGGTGAGGGAAAAACGATACCAGTCTCAGACCATCTCCAACTCCCCTGTTCAGTGCCAGAGCTCTTTCCTGGCTCCTCAGCTCAGCTAACCCATGTTTTTCTCGTGGCACAAACAGCTCAGCTTGTTCTCCTCCTGCTTCCTGGGAGCTGGGCATAGGCTGCCTGGGAGTGAAGTGAAAGAGACTCAGCTCGAGAGCGGAGAAGAGTGATGTGGGGTGGAGAGGTCATGTTTTCTGATGGGGCTGGAGGAAATGACCCCAGAACAGATAGGTGACTCCCACCTCTCCTCATTAATCTCTCTGATGCCTCTCAGTCTTTTCTTTTTAAGCTGGACAGGTAAGGCAGGAGGCGTGAAGAAGTTGCCCTCTGTATTAAGAAATACATTGATTGTGAAGAGCTGCCTCCAAGAAACAGCCATAATCAGGTTGAGAGCTTGTGGATTAAAATTAGGGACCAGACCAATAAGACAGCTGGTGGGTGAGACTACTACAGGCTGCCTGACCAAGAGCTATGTTGACAGCAGTTGGAACTAGATGATCTTTAAGGCCTCTTCCAACCTAAGCCATTCTGTGACTTTCATGGAGCATCCTGTCCATTCCTCCCACCTCCATGTCACCAACCACAGCCACCACAAGTGTCCAGCATCCCTTTTCCTGGCCCACTGTGAAGTGGGTTGGGTGTACCAAGCTTCCCAAATGATTCAAACAGGGGTTTGGTTCGGTTCAGCAGAACCTGACTTGGAACTGAATTTTAAAGTGCCATACTGGTTTGATTCCCTGAACTGAAATGCTAGCATATGTTTTACTGTTGCTTTTTTAAATATCAGAATTAAAGCATAAAAATGCTTATACCATCAATTATATTCCTGGTTGATTAGTTGGCTTTTAAAAGGTAATTGTCTTTCATTCAGAGTTATGTTCTATTTCTTTAAAATATTGGCCAGCTTTCAAAAAAGCTGAGCTGATTTCAGTAGGTTTTTTATCAGTCAGTGCAGTGTACAGATGTGCCCTGGATTCAGCCAGCCAGGAGCTGTTTGAGTTTGTTGGTGCTTTCATTTGTAGCACTTTGCTCCTCTCACTGTCTCTGTTCCAGTGCCAGTGGTGTTTGGGTACTCGGACCTTTCACAGCCAGGGCTGAATCCCTCTGCACTGCCTTGCCCATCTGGGACACTGCTTACTTTATAAATCCCATCTTTTTTCCTCTCACAGCTTCTAGTCATGTTTTCCCAGAAACTTCCAATGTTGCAGTGACTGTTTCAGTAGGGGGATAGCTTGAGCGGTGTGGTGCCTCACAGCTGGCACAGTATTTCCTTGAAGCTAGTGGGATCCTACGTGGAGGGCCACAGAACAAAAAGTCATTGCACTATTGCACTGATAACACTGGCACTGGATCCTGCTAAATGTGATTGCTCAAAAAGAATGTCTTCATATTCAGTAAGTGGAAAGCAGCAATGAAGTGAATGGTAAGGTCTTCACTATAAACTATATGTAGATGCTGAGTTGAGAAGTGCCTACTTCTAACAGATCAAATCTGTAATGCTAAGACAAGTCTTGATCCTATGTCAGGTGCCTCTGAGGATGAAGTTGTTTCCTTAAGATAAAGCAGATGAGTAATGTTTGTGGAGCACTTCAGAGGTGGAAACTGATACTGATACCTCAGGTGTTAGCAACATGCTTTTATATTACCCCCTTTTAAATCTTTCTGTATGGTTTTACCCAGAGCATCACACAGTCCACTCCTACTCATATCCTCATTATTTGTTGTCCCAATGAACAGGAGGTGCACAGAGCATTCAAAGAATACCAAATGTGGACTTTACCTGTGTTTTCTTATGTGTAGGATCAGGTTTTAGGGAAACAAATTTCAAGCACCCAAGAAGGCCTCTGGAGCATAAACAATCAGAACTATCTCCTGCCAGACCTCCTCCAGCAAAGCCAAGTTTCAAACGCTGCTGTGGACCCACCAAAAGTGCCACTGAGTAACCAGGAGCCTCAGAGCAAATCTCTGAGTAAGGTATGAGATGCGTTTATAGAATGAATGAATTGTACCACCGTTTCCCTCCAGCCCATGGGAGTCATTGAGTGTTGTTTACATTTATCTATCCTGCATCTTTCTACAGGGAGAATTTTCACCACACTCCTTCTTTAAAAGCTTTATCTAAAGGACTGATAGGAAATCCTGATCTCCACACCAACTCTGTTGTCCATTTGTGTTCTGCTGGGGAGAAGTGTGGTACTAGAAGCAGTTCACAACTTTCATGAGGCACGCCCTGAGCTGCCTTGTCTGAGGCAACAGCTTGCTCCTTGCTGCACAGAGGTTTAAGCAGTGCCCCATTGCAGATGAGACAGCAGGGAGTGATAAACTTGTATGGAGATTCTTGGGGACCAGTTACTTCATTGCTATGCAGTGCCAGATCAGAATTCTGACAGAAGTCCCAGCTCAGACTTCCTCTTGTCACTTGATTTGTGCCATCTATCTACTGCTCTAAGCATGCTCATCACATCTAATTGTGTCACATGCCATTTCATCTGAAGCTCAGAGTCACCCACATTGCTGTGTGCGGTCTGCTCCCTAGTGACATCTTCCTGAAGCAGCTCTTGTGTTTCACTGCAGACCCCATCCACTGAAAGTACACCTTCGAAGAGCAGCACATCATCTACAACGTCGTTCACTTCGTTCATAGATCCTCGACTTCTGCCGATCACCCCTCCCACCAGCCCAGTAGGGCCTCCCTGTAGTTCTCGTGAGTATGCTTTCCAAAGTCTCCTTCCTGACTTTTTCTTTGAGGGGCAGGGGGATGGGGTGAAGTCCATGGCAGGGAGGTTGAAACTCAATGATCTTTGAGGTCCTTTTCAACCCAGGCCATTCTGTGATTCTGTGGGGAGAACGTGCTTGCTTGGCTAGTAAACCATTAATAACACCTCCAGGAACTAACACTGCACATTACTGTGGATTTCAGTGTGTTGCTTCTGCCCTTCTTCCAGATGTGGCTTGCTCTGCTGCTTTGTTACCACAGCACTTGCTCAGGAATGTGCGAGTTTTCTGGATGTGTGCTTTTCTCTCTGGCTATGTAATGCTCCCCAAGTGTGTTTTCTCACCCCTCTGGATTTGTTCCATTCTGCCATGAAATGATCAAATGTGAGATGTAGCCAAACATTTGCATTTTTTTTATGGTTCCACACATCATCTTTTCCAGCATCCAGTGCAAAACCTGAGCCTGTCAGGAGAGAAAATGCAAGGAAGGGCTCTGTTGTCAATGTTAACCCAACAAATATCCGCCCGCAGAGCGACAGTCCAGAAATTCGCAAATACAAGAAGAAATTCAACTCAGAGGTCCTTTGTGCTGCCCTGTGGGGTAAGCTCTGGTGCTCGGGCATGTGCATAGAGGGAAGGCAGCAGCAGGAGAGGTTGGAGGTATATGCCTGTTAGATTTCACAGCTGTATTACACCTTTCCTGTGAGAAAATCCTAGTGCAGCTTGCTGAGAACATGCCTGCATCACTGACATGGTACTGCCTTCCCCTTGGAAGATGGCTAACAGATGAGTTACAGTTGCAAGGGGCTTTGTGCATCAGAATGAGAAAACCTCTAAATCAAGCACTGAACTGAAGGTGTGCTTGTTGGAAGAGCACAAAAATTGCAGATGTTTTGGTAATGTGAAGCAGAAAAGCCTGATGCTACTCTGTCTCATCTGCATATCACAACAGCTAATCATGCATAAACCTGACCAGTGGAAGTTATCCAAACCAGGATGCCAAGAACTTTCCTCTCCAAATTAGAGCCACTGCAGACTGAAGCGGGTCAGGCATCAACCTCTCCAAAAGCCTGACTTCATATCATAAGTTTCCACAGCCAGGACTTAGAGCCTTGCTGAATGTCCACCTTTACAGGGCCAACATCACATGGCATGAAACCAAGATCAGTGTAGTCAGACCATTTTGCAGCAACTCTTGACTTAGTCCCACTCTCCCTGTAGCTGAGTTCTCAAGTTGTTTCAGCCATCTGTCTACCTGTGAAGAACAGATGCACTGCATAGGTCTCACCCAGCCTTTCACTCGTCATCACTTTGACTCCAGGATGGAAAATGAGTGAAGTAGGTGAAACGTTATCCAACAGCAGTGTAGATTTTGGATTTATAGCTTCACGGGTTTTGTGTAGTGTAGGTTTGCAGGAGTCCAAGATTTTAAATTAGGAACAGAGTTATGTGGCGTGGTCTGTAAATGACTGTGCATTGAGGTTGAAGAGTACCAGGTACTCATCAAAACACAGTCAGTAAAGATGTTTGCTTGCTACAGCAGGAAACCTTATGTCATTTCTTTGCTGATTAGGAAAGGTGACTGTCATGACAGTGAAGCACAGTGGTACAGGGTGCATCCTCTGATGTCAGCAGCTCATTGGAGCCTTCACTTCCCTGGGAGCAATTGAATTTCAGACAGATTCATTCCTTTAATTAAGCCTATGAAAGCATTCTTGCGAAAAACAATTTTCAAGCAGATGTTCTGCTCATCTTTCTTCCAACAAGTCTGGCCCCTATTCAGTTTGTATTTGGAGGGAAGAGGGGTTGTATAATTTTTGAAATTGGAAGAAATCCTTATGTCCCTTAGTTAGATCTCCTGTGTTGACAACGCAGTGGTGCTGGATCCTCTTACAGCACTGAGAAGTCCAGGTGACTTATATTTTGTTTGGTTCCTTATTTTCAAATCAGTATTGACTCCAGTGGAACTGCTCATGCTTCAGATAACATGGGCATGTAAATGTTCTACTGGGTAAAAATCGTAGTGGTGAGACTGTTTTTTCCCTTCATTTTTCTAGGAAGTCATTCACAGAACAAGGGAGAAATATTAGCTACCATTGAGAGGACTAAGTAAAAATCAGTTCTTAAAAATAATTAACACTCGGCTTCTGAATTACTAGGTGATCTAGGCAGTGTTTTCTTTCTGTATCAACAGGAGTAAATTTACTGGTGGGAACCGAGAATGGATTGTGGCTTCTGGACAGAAGTGGGCAAGGAAGAGTTTATTCCCTGATTACAAGGAGACGATTCCAGCAAATGGACGTTCTGGAAGGACTCAATGTGCTAATTACTATATCAGGTTAGTTCAGTGTCTAAAAGTATCTGACCTGCGTTGGGGTTGGAAGCAATTAGAGAAGAACTAGGTTATAAACTAGGTTGAGGAATTTCCTCTTACAGAAAATCACAGTATAGCTATTCTTGTTAATAGGAAAACTCTCTTGAATTTTTAACACTTACATTCTCATTCAGATTCACATGAGACTCTGGGATATTTAATTATCTGGTTAACATTTAAAATGGTTTCTGGGAGGTTATGCAGTGTTTCATATTCTTAAAATGAACCAGTTCTCTGCAAGTTATAGTTTGTCAGTCTGTTTACATGTTTGTGTAATGGGTGAGCATCTACGTGCAATTCTGTTAATTAATATATAATAAAATATAATATAATTAAATAACCTCATTCTGTGGCCAATGCAATGTATGAACAGTAACAGAAGAGTGGTAGACACTGTGAAAGCATTGGTAACAGTAAAGGGAATAGCACCTTCTGCCTCTGCTGATGAAGAGCTTGGACTCAGCCCTTCAAGATACCAAGGCCCTTACTGCCCACAGTTGAGAGCCGCTTTAAAAGAGTACAAAACAAAGCCAAAAACTGAGGTCCAACAGGGAATGGCTGCCACTTTTCTACAGGCCAGGCTCACTGCAGTAGCTGATGGTGAGAGTTATTTGTCCTGCATCGCCAGTTTCAGTCAGCTATGACATGGTTCTCTAGACCAACCTGTGATCCCAGACTGCTGTTGATCTTACAAACCAAAGCAACAGAAGGACTGACATAGAAGTAATTCTCACCCTGAAAGGCATCCAAAGGAAAATAGTTACCTGTAATGAAGACTGTCAGTTAATTAGAACTTGAAGAGTTACCGATTCAAAATACCCATGGTAGGTAGTACCTGTATTCCTTCCTTTACATCAGAGCCAATGCCAGGCAGTATGATAATCTCTGATAATACATGCATCTACAGAGACCTCTTCTTTGGCCTGGGGGAAGGATTTTAGTCAGATATTAAAATCTTACTTGAAGCTTGAGTCACAAGTGTACTTGTGCCAAATGCTATGGCATTACTTGTATACCAGTTCGCTCCTGAGGGTCAAAACCCAGGATTCTACCAACACCAGGCCTTTCTTTTGTTCTCATGGGTGCTTCTGTCACCTTGGCAAGGCACAAAGATCTGCTGTGCTCAAGGTCACAGAACTCCAGGTGCTTTGTTTGTTGGTTGTTTTTGTTGTTTTTTTTAATGTGGAGGAGATCTTGTGCCTCGGTGAATTTTTGTCTTTATTCATTTCATTTATTTATTTATTTTCTGACCCCAGGGAAGAAGAATAAGTTGAGGGTCTACTACCTGTCATGGCTGAGAAATAAGATTTTGCGCAATGATCCGGAGGTGGAGAAGCGGCAAGGCTGGGTGTCTGTGGGTGACCTGGAAGGCTGCGTACACTACAAAGTTGGTAAGGTCATTTTTATTCTTTCCCTGGACAGCTGCTTAATCATCCCTTTGCATCCCGTGCCACTAGTGTTCTTCTTCAGATGTGTTTCAAAATTGCATTGGGCTGACTTCTTTCAAACCTGCTTGTTTTACACGGCAGATGCTTTGCTCCCTGTCAGTCCAGATCACATCTCTCCTAGCGTGTGGTGTATGGCTATGTCCTCTGAAAGCTGGAAGAAGGGAATACCAGCACTGTTCAGCTCCATCAGTGGTTTAGAAATCCTGTTGTTACTTAAGACTTTAATTGAACTGATTTTTTCCACTTCTGTGCATCAGCTTCCCTGTTGGCCCTGAGCAGCTGCTAGTAAACTGGGGTAGTGAAGTGCTGGTAAATTGTATTTGTAGGATGTCCATAGATAGATGAGATTGGATGTCCCACAGCTCATATCTAGTTCTTAAATGACCTAAATATACCATTGTTTAAGCTTACCCACTGGAAATGGTACCACAGCAGTTGAAATACCATCTTGCTTTTATTTGGCTTTCAAGCAGTTCATTCTTGAAGATGAACCATCAGTATTGTGATCATTTCTGTCATCTCACTGTGTGAGAGGGTGTAATGTATAGCACAAGTTTCGCTTTGAAATATGGTGTATGAAAGTGGTGTTTCTATTCAAAGTCAAAGAGAGAAATGATACAAACAAATGCAGGAGACAGTGAGGTGGCTGGCTCTCGTAAGTGCTTTGCTTGATGTTCCTTTGCCTGTAGATCTCATTAAAAGTGGTAAGGGTTAAATCCAAGAAAGAATACGCAACAGCTGTGTTGTTTCCTTTGTGGTTAGAGCTAAACACCACATGTTCCACTTCAGTTGCTCGTTTTTGGGTTTGGTGTGCTTTAAAAAAAATAGTTATTCAAAAATTAGGCAAACATTTGTGAGCTTCCGTTCACATGTGACATACCAGAGTCACTGCTTTGACAGAGGAGCTGTTGTTTTACCTGGTGGTGAATCTTCCTGTATGTCCATGCACACTTTTACAGTCATTTGTCCTTCTGAAGAAAGGCACAGATGGGTTGTTTTGTGTGTTGGTATGTTTTGTTCGGTTGGTTTTGGTTTTCCCTTTCTCATCCTAATGCAATCTTAACATTTCTGCTCTATGTTTGGGTTGGTGTGAACTGCTCCTGCTACAAGCAGCAACACACCTTACCTCGTGAGGGTAACACCTCCGTCTTCCATAAATTGCTGCCATGCAGACACTGAATTTAACATGGAGAATGCATTGATGCCCTACAGACAGAACACCTGCCTCTGGCAGAGAGAAGGAAGCCTTCATTTTCAATGCACGATCCTTCGTTCATTCTTGATGGGCCCAACATGAGTTTAACCAGCCAGGAGAAATTACTCATCTTTCTTAAAGGCTCACTCATCTCAGAAATATCAGAGTCCTTCACCCACACTAGCACATGGATATAGCCCCGTTCTTGAACAGTGAAATGACAATGCAGCCTGCAGAGTGTAACAGAATCATTCACCAGCAGCCACCGTTCCTCCAGAAGTAGCTCGGTCACAACCAGCAGCGTCAGTGTGGGTTCACATTTGAAAAATAAATTTGACTCAGCTGTAGGGTCAAGACCTTTTTTTCTGACTAGTGAGAGAAATAGAGATATGAGAAGCACACATGAATGTTGCTACGAGTCGTCTGGCTGTAAATGAAGTATGGGTGTGCATTCAGGGTGTTCCACTGCTGATATTTAACACTGGTGTCCAGAACCCGTTAGTTTCCCTTGATGGATAATGTCTACCTCTACCAATAATGCATTGGAACTATTTTGTCTAATGAGATGGTCTTTGATTTAAGAGTCTTATCTGATACCTAAGGAATTGTTCTTCTTGTATTACAGTAAAATATGAGAGAATCAAATTCCTTGTAATTGCTTTGAAAAGCACAGTGGAGGTTTATGCTTGGGCTCCGAAGCCTTATCACAAATTCATGGCTTTTAAGGTAAGTGAAACTTCACTTTGCTTCAGATGTACCACCACCTCTCATCTCCTCTTTGCTTCTTGTTGCTCTGTGTAACATTTATTTCTAGTTAAAGATAAAATGGATGTTCTTCTAAGGAAAATGTAGCTCATTTGGCAACATTGGAGATGGCAGGCATAAAACTGTCACAGCCGTGATTCTGTTAGATGTGAACATCTCATTTCATGCTGTGCCAAGATGTTCATTTGAATTCACAAAGCTGATGCTGATTTCCCTCAGAGACGGTGGAAATTTAACATAGACAGCACTTAGCCTAATTTTTGCCTCGTCCATTTCTAGAATCTGGATCTTTTCGAAACACAAGTGAACTATCCAACTCTCTTTGCAACTCAACAGATGATCCATACTTAACTCCTTAGATATGATATGTTCACGTAGGAAGACTAGGGGGCTTTTCACTTCTGAAAGTTCTTGAGATTATGTATGTTAATGTGTAACAAAGAGCTTTACAGGGTTTTTTTCTTCTTCCAGTCCTTTACCTCTCTTCATCACAAACCGCTGTCAGTTGACCTGACTGTTGAAAATGGACAAAGATTAAAAGTGATCTATGGCTCTCTAGTTGGCTTTCACGCTATTGATGTGGACTCTGGATCTGTGTATGACCTCTACCTTCCAACACACGTAAGATACTCCAAGAAATTACACAAATGCCTCTACGCTTTGGGCTGTGTATTGCTGATAATCTGGTTAAGTGGTGTGCTGTATTTCAAAACTCAGGGTAAAAGAATAATTATTCTATACCAGGCAGTAGTAATCAGGTTTTCATGTGCTTTCATAATAGTGAACTTCTGTTGTAGGACTTCCTTAGATTTAGGATATCTCTTTTAGTGGTTTAATTTCAGAAAGCCTGTTGTGTGGACAGTACTATTTTAATTAATTTATCCTGGAAATTTAGGGCTTCTTTAAAGCATGCAAAGACAAAATCACATCTCCATGAATTAGGTGACTTTCACAGTCTGCTGGTGTTCTTTTCCATCTTGATAGCTGATTACGTTTTCACTGAAATTTGGCCTGTTTAAAAAGACCATTACAACATGTTTAAATCTTGATCCTCTACCAGCGTGTTACCTGTGTGCCAAAGAGTGCCTGTAGGTAGAGGAGCTGGGTACAAGTTGATTACATGGGTATACAGGTGCACACATGCATTTCTTCACCACAGAGCAAACGTGCATCCATTTCACACAATTACAGATTTGAGCTCAGTGTGCAAAATGTGATCTGCTTTTCAGTCATGACTTTGCAGAAATTCAGCTTCCAAACAAAATGAATTTGCTGATTTCTTAGTGGTTAGTTGTCCATGAAATCATTCCTTACATCCAAAGAATGTGGGATTTTCACATCCAATGTTTCAAGCAGAAGTAGGCATGAAGGTCTGTGTGCACATATCACATGGTGTACCTGTTCTCTTAGATGATATTGACTGCTAAAACCCAGCTTCAGGTAATTCCTCTGTAGACCTGAAGGACTGATGTGTGGCTGTCCAGTATAAAGTTTGTGTTAGTTTTGTTTTTTTTGTCGGGATTTTTTTGCTCGTGTTATTTTTTAGTTGTTCTAGATAGTGTGTTTCTAAGTTTTGGGTCCCAGAAGCCACAGAAACTTAGGGGATTAAGTCCAAAAACTAGAACATTTCTGTGGCTCCAGTCTGATGGGAAGCTCCTGGCTGGGGAACTCCTGTACTCGCTTGAAAACCTCCCTGAAGTCAACAGATCTCTATATGGGTAGAGTGATAGCTAGTGGGTGCTGTTGCCTACATGTGTCCTGGGGCAGTGAGACCTCCAGCGACTCAAGAGGTTTGAGGAGGTGTCACCCCAGATCTCTGTGTTGCAGCCAGTGCTTTGGACCCTTTTATTCCATGCACAACCCCCAGCCCAGGGTTGTCAGAGCAAATGAAAGCCCCTGCCTTCCTGGCAAGCCACTCGCTCATTCCACCTCCCTTCCAGTGCTGTCACACCCGTGTTTCTGATGGCTGCTATCTTTGAAGACGATTGTTTAATCACATTCTCCTAGTTTCAAAAGTGACTCCTGTGGCTGTTCAGAACAGTCTGCTCAGTCACCTGCTACAAGCTTGTGCTGTTTTGGTTTGATTTTTAAGGGGCTTATTTGTCTTGTTAGCTGGTTTATTTAATCCAGCAATTAGATGCTTTCTTACCTGTGCAACCACGGGAAATTCAAATCAGTCCAAAAATCTAAGCATGAGGCATGCATGCCACCCTGCAAGTTGGTTGCTAAGTGAGGTGAATAATGACTTGTCAAAAAGATCATCAGTGTAATTGCCCAATATATGAAAGGCAAAGAAAAAAATGATGCTTCTTAGAGGCTTCAGTTTTTCTACAGGCTGCAGATGTAATGATTTATGTGAGCACAGAGATTTCCCAGGTGAACGTCCTAAATATGTGGGGCAGCTTTGAGACCGGCTCCATTCCTGTGTGCTCTTCAACCAGAAATTAGCATGTACTAAAAATATATTTTCCCTTTAGAATTGTAGACCTGAGATAAATCTGCTACTACCGTAGCTCTAACTTTTTCAGTGTTTTATTATCTCAAAGAGCATCTGATAGAGTGGATAATTTCTCACAGAGCCTTGTGGTGGCAACAGAGCAGACTCCAGCAGGCTGACTTCAGATACTCTTGCTTTCTGGTAGCCTCTTTTCCTGCTTCCCCACCTCTTCCTCCACCTCTTCCCTGCTCCGATCGCTCATGCGAGTACCAAGGCAACGCATTAAAATTGCTCTGCGGCTCTGGATACCCGTTCTAGTGTTACGGATAGTTGTTGCGGAGGCACGGAGTCAAGTGGTTGGCCTGAGTGTGTTCAGTTTGGCAAGTACAGCTTCAGTGCTTCTTTCCTGTTCTTTGTGCCCTTCTGGCATGTGTCAGTGTATGTGCTTGCAGAAAAAAAGATCATTGTGTTGCTGGCTTGTCGAATGATGTTGAAACTCCAGTTGTATGCTTCCTATTAAAAAAACCATCATTGCAGTGGTTTAATTTACTGTGTAATTAACGTCCTGTTTTGAGTAGTGCTTTAAAAAGCAGTTGCTTTCTTACTGATTTTAAGGCTCTCCTTGTTTTCTTTCAAAAATGCTTCCATAACCCCCCACCTTCATAGCTGCGTGCTTAGCTGTTTGTTTTCTCACCTGGGACGTGTGTTGGCTTCTGGGAGAGACCCTGGTGCATCCAACAATTGTTAAAATACTTGGTGTGAGTGACATGCACTGTTCCTTGTGGCATGCAGAATACGTATGCTGAACAGCACTGAAAGAGGGAACTATTGGCAGTGAAGAATGTTGGAAGTGAAGGATGTAGAGCAGCTTGTGTTTGAAAGGTCCGGGTAACTTTTCAGCTTTCTGTAAATACTGTTCAATCTACAGGTTTTCTGGGGACAGGGAAGTGGCATGGAAAGTGAAAGCACTGATTTCCTGTAATGTGGAAGCTTTTGTTCTTCCTCCGTCTTCTGAAATAACTGAATTCAAATCTGTTTTACCTTTCTTCTATTTGTGTGATGCAGGCATTTTGTGAATGAATAAGTAAATATTACTGTGTTTCAGTGGCTCTGACTTCTTGAAACCAATAGTGGTAATATAAAACAAATATTCAGCATTATCTGTTTGCAAACCTGTAATATCTGTAATACTGTAATGTCTGTAGGAGGGAGGAAGGTAGAAAACCTTTTTCAGAGGCGAACCAGCAAACTGTACAGCTCTTCTGAGGACAGGTGTTTCTTTCACTTTCCATGAACTACTTCTTTTTATTGCTGTGTCAAGCTGCTTAGATTGATGTAGTCACTAAAACTGCAGTCCGTTTTCTGATATCAATCGTAGTAAAATATGATCCTAGATCCAGGGAACTATTCGCCCACATGCCATTATCATCCTCCCGAATACCAGTGGAATGGAACTTCTACTCGCCTACGAAGATGAAGGCATCTACATTGATATATATGGGCATTTCACAAAGGAAACAGTCTTGCAGTGGGGAGAAATGCCAGCATCTGTAGGTACGTATGAAAAACAGCACTTTATTAAATGTAAGATTCTTCTGCATGGCACATAAAGCAACTTCTGAGCAAACCAGGTATCTGAAGAGTGAAGAGATTTAGGTGTGTTTATGCTGAGACAGCTGGTGACAGCAGTAGGGTCTTCATGTTTGGATTGTGGAGTTTGTATTCTTGTCATGCTGCTTACAGCACCACTACACAGCCAGGCTTTGCTGAGGGTGCAGCCTAGCACAAGTCTTCACACAGAGAATTATGCGAATCACAGACACAGAAGGGGGCTCACATCACAGCCCATAGCATTTTATGTAAAAACTCATGACTGAAGAAAGGTGGGTTATTGAAAAGCTTTGTAACTGCTGTCCAATGGCCTCTTAGTTTTATCACAGGGCATTTCTAAGAGAGTCTCAATCTCTCTGTTTGCAGTGACTCTGGAGGAGGAGGTTCTCACTGTAATTGCAGCCAGGACAGCTGTTTGTTTCACCTTCCCCAGAGGGCTTCCCCTTATCAGTGTGAGGAAAACCAAGAACAACACAGGCAGATTTCTGTTTTTATTATTTGTTGCTTTTAATTTCTTTTCTGGCTCACTCCCGTTCTCTTACATCTTAAACATACAAACTAACAACAAAGCCCAAGACATTTAGGCTGTTCAAAAGCAAATTATTGGCTTGGCAGGAACTGGATGCTATAGCGAAAAATCAGAAATGTTCACTTTCCTCCTTCCACTTCTAGTTGGGTAATTTTAGGAAAAGCCCATTACAATCAGTAGAGTAACACCCCTGAGTAAATACAAGGAGAGTTTTCAGCAGCACTGAGAGCACGAAACCAACCACTGGAACACAGATTGCTACAAGAGATCTTGTTGTTTTTGCAGTTACAGTAAAATTCAGCACCAAAACTGCTTCACTTCCAAGAATGAGGTATAAGTCATGAGCTAACTGTAGTATTTCCTTCCTCCAAATTCACCTCTTTCTGCTTTTCAGCCCATCTCTGGAGCTGCAGGGCGTGACTAAAATCTATCAAGTCCCTGTTTTTCATATGAATATCTAATATCCCTTCATATGTAGAAATTTTACACCCCTTCTGAATTAATGTTAAACACACCATAAGAAATAATCTAGTAATCAAAGAGCAATTACTCAGGGAGGGTAGGAAGAGTTCTAAAGAGAAGTGCTGAATGTAACTGGAAGCTGCACTGAAGAATTAGACGGATTTCTTTATGGGAAGTACTTCCTCAGGCCTTAATACAGTAGCAGCCTGGTTGCTGTTACTAGATAATGAGCCAAAGTGTTTCAAAGACAAGTTGACAGATGAGGAACAAAGGGCTTTTTTACATCCTGCTCTAGAAAGGGATATGTTGCAGGAAAAGGTGAGCATATTTATGACTCCCAGTTAGAAATCTGCACTTTGTGACACTGGGCCCTGACTGCCCACAGAGCCTTTTCACTGCATCTGGGCACTTTGCGGGAATGCCTCAGCATTGGGCCAGGGGGAGCTTAAGGCCATTTTACTGACACCACTGGAAGTACTGAATCATCAAACCCACAGAGATAGGAGATAGGGTTGTCAAGCATTCATGTGGCTGGGAGTCACAATGCCTCTGCTTCACTAGAAACTTCCTTGTGCTGAAGTGAATAAAGCGTCACTGCTCAGTGCCAGCTGAGCTCAGTCCTCCCCTGAGTTCTGCATCTGCCGAGGTATCACATTCTCAGCTTCTCAAGACTGGTTACATCTTAAGAGAAAGACTGTTTACACCATTGTGCAGATATTTACACTATTGTTTACACTATTGTTGTGCAGGTAGTGGTTGGAGCAAACATTTCTGAAGGTAGTCGTGTCTGATGAATCTGATTTCATTAGAATACTTCCATGTGGATTGCTGGAGGAGGTGGCCACCACCAGAGGGGAAGGAGTCCCATCTGGTTACAGGTAGATAGGATGGGTGCAATGAAACATCCTACTGAGGCAGAGTTCAAGATGGTAAGGTTAGGAGAGCTGGGTAAACGGATGGCTCCTTGTTCAGTTCTTAGTTTAATTACTTTGAACTAAAACTTCTGTAGTTGGTAGGAGTATCATGATTACTGACTAGATAAATAAAAACCCCATATTATTATTGAGAGATTTAGGGCAGGGAAACTAAATATAGCTTACTCTCACAGCCTTCAAATTGGGACCTCTGTGACCTATCTGCTAATAAGAAACTGGAGAGAGGAAAATCAAGTCCATTGGGAAATTAAAATTGTAGAAGTAGTCTATCCACGTTTAATCTGAAAGACATTTCATATATGTAGGGCTAAATATGAACAGAGCTGTTACGTTTTCTTTCTATAAAACGAGATTAAAAAAGGGTTTAAAAAACATCAAGTTAATAAGATTTGGGAGCACCTTCTGCCCTTCTGTGTGAGTAACAAATTATTTACAGTACGTCTTGGAGGGCTGGCACAGAACTGGATACTCGCAAAGAGTGGGGAACCAATGGAAGTTCTGATTTCCTTTGCTGGGTATATATTAAAAGCAGAAAGGACTTTATGTGGAGAAACTATGCTCCCAAACGCTCCCAAACGCTGGCTGTATCACCGTATCAGTGCTTTATCAGTTATCCTTAACAGATCTTGAGTACTTGCTGTCTGACTCGTGCTCAGAGAATACCTGTTTGTGGCTGAATCATTTCTGTTGCTCACATCTCCTGCCCAGCTTTTCCAGCAAACACACACAAACAAGCAGCCCTTCACCCTGACCACGTTTCTGGCTTTTCCCAAAGAGGAAGGACTTAACAGAAGTCATGATTTCATGGAGCGCGTGTGGTTTGACTGAAGGGCTGCAGAATGATTCATTAGAAGTAAAGAAGGACTCAGTTTTAAGATCTGTATGGTCTGTAATAGCTGCTATTTTTCACTGTCAGCAGTCACTGGCCATCCCGCTTTTAAAAGTTCATGCCCAGCTGCATGCTTGCCTGAGGTAATTTTCTGAAACGTGTGTAGAAGAGCAAAATTCAGGAAGGTTTTCTATGCACTGAATTTCACATATGCATATGCTGGCTCTGTCCTAAAATGAATTCAATAAATCATTGTACTCCGTAACATGGAATTCGGTGTAACAACTTAGGCATACCAAAGTGGGTCGGAATCTTTTAATTCATATTCAGTTTGTCCATTTCAAACTTCTTGGCCTATTCGGGATCAGTTACCCCGGGGAATTTTTGGAGCATCCATCCCCAGAGGTCCTTAAGGTCAGGTGAGACAAACAACTATCAGAAGTGATACTGGTGTGGTGTAGAGACGGACAGGAGAGAAGGTACATTAAGGTCCTTTCCTGCCCTGTTTTTGTAACACTAATCAGAAGTTCCTGACTTTATGTTATTTTGCTGAAAGCTGCCTGATTTTGCTCTCATGCACAGATATATTGGTAAGAACTGCTTAAGGCAGTGAGTCACATTCAGTGCATTAGATCAGAAGAGGGATTTCAGAAGGAAAGGAAAAAAAAAAAAAGTGAAAAGCTTAAGAAGGGAAGTAAAGTTCTAGCAGTAGTTGGGCTGGCTCTGTGATACAAAGGGCACTTCTCAGACTGCCCGTGTTACTGATGTGAGAGCAAGAGATCGTTAGCTCACGTCAGTGGCACTTCATAGAAGCTGATGGCTTCAGTATGGCTCAGTTATTTCTCTCACCTTTTCTGCTTCCCTCAACCACTTCCCCTTGAAGCAGTCACTTCCGTGAGTGGGGACTCTCCTCAGCCTAATGCTAAACACACACTGTAAACAGGAAACACCAAGTAGGTGGTCTTGCCCCAGTTTTAGAGCAATCTTAATGCTTTCCTGATGTTAAGAGACTGATTTTGATCCCACTTCCCTCAACTGACTTTATGGCGTATATTCTTTGATCTCCAGGGAGTAATGCTGGTAAAAATGGTGTAACAAGAACCACAGCTCAGGCACAAGTGCGGGTCTTTTGCATATGTGTTAATGTGAGGGAGGCAGGGGAGCTGCTGGCATTGCTCCACAAGTTTAAGCAGTGTTGGCACACTGGTCCGAACTGGTGTACACCTTTTTTGCCAAGCTATCCGAAGGACATGAGCAGCTCGCTCTGTCTAGGATTGCTGGAAACCAGTACAGTTTTGCACTGCAGTCTAAATGTACTTCAGTTTTAACGGCTGGAAGCAGAGAATATTTTGATATAAAGCTTGTTGAGGGAGAAAGTGGACTCAAAATAACTTCCAAACTTGCTTACATTATAGGAGCTTTTGTTCCAGAATAAGTAGACTTCAGTCTGAGTATTGAATTGGCTGGCAATTCATTCCATGTGACAAGCTTGTATTTTAGAGTAAGTGCTCTCACATGGGAAGATGATCAAGATTCAGTACTGAACTTTGAATTCACAGTCTGCTACCCTCCAAATTAATTTCCATGTATACACTGATCCTTATGTGTCGACAGCCCCACAAATGGTATAGCGAGGTCTTTCTGCCAGCGTGTATGTCTACAGATGCAATTTGAGAAAATCTTGATTCTGCCATGGGAATGAGTGGCCCCATCATCCAAGGCCTTCTGTCTTGGATGACCTGGAGGCTGTAGCACAGCCTGACTAAGCTGTTACTGAGAGCTGCAAGGATGATATCAAACTGAAATCTGCCAAGGGCATTGATACAGCCAATACGGACATAGGGTACTGACAACTTGAGTGCAGATTTCACAAAGTGGGAAAGGTGAGAAGAAGAATTATGAGGGGATTAAGTCTTCGATGCTGGACCTACATACTAAAATGTGTAGCCACAGAATGCTGTTTATATTTTATATAAACAATTGTATGTATACGTTGTCTACAGCTCCCTTAGTGTCCCACCCTCCAGAATCATAGCCCACCCGTGTGTGTCTGCTGTATTTAAAAGCTAAGTTTGAAAATGTTAACCACAGTGTCAGTGGTTGCAAAAAATAGCAGATGTATGATATTGTATCATCTTTACTTTTATGGGCTAAGCCTATTTTATTGCAAGGCTTTAAGAAACGGACATTGCTTGCATTAAAAATGTAGGACAGGCAGGCACTACCCAGTGAAGCTAAAAATCCAGTCAGATGCACACGTTCCATCTAGACCATTTCAGAGTGCCACAAATCTCAGACTAATAAAAAAACAATTCATAGCTGAGCAAGAATAATTTTTGAGCATTGGCTATCTAGAGCATAAATAATGTGTTTTGTACCGTGGAAGCCAATACATACAATAGTCAGAGCTCTTCAGTTGAAACTGTGCCTAATTTGAAATCTGTGGTGTTAACTCCTTCAGCACTGTCCTGATTTCTCATCTAACTGCCAGAGTCGAAGGGAATCACACTGTGTGCTTCCACAGTGCTGGAGTATGTTCTTGCACTATGTGCACTGTCTTAAAAAGTAAACGATGGGAAGGCAGTAGCTAAAAGGGCACCAAATATTGGTGCCTTAGTGTCAGATTTGGAAGTATTTAGGTTTCAGACTACCTCAAACTCATGTTCACATGCACATACCTAACACATTCCCGACTTCCTCATGGGTGGGTACAGAAAGACAACTGAGATTTTTCTTGAGCACGTGCTGTGAAAGGATGAGGCACAAAATGAGCACAGGTTGCAGCAAGAGAAATTCCAGTTAGATATTAGGAGGACATGTTTAGCCACAGATGTAACAAGGCACTGCAGCAAAGGCACAGAGAGGTTGTGAAATACTCTTCAAAACATGACAGGACCAGTTCTCAGTAACCTTGTCCAGTTTAGCCCTGCTCTGAATGGGAGGTTGCACAAGATGCCCTTCAGAGCTTTCCCCCCACTTTTTGTGATTCTAAAATATATAATGATGTGTGCTTTAGGTAAACATAGTGCCCAAAATAAGTCTGAGAAACTGAAATTCAGTTGCTCTTCCCAAGAGATTTTGTGTAAACTTAAAAACCATTCAGAATATACTGTTATCAAACAGAGATGTTGCAGATCTTGATAGAAATTTATAGAAATGAGGTGAAAATCAGTTTTTCAGATGTTAAACAGCTAATTTTCACAGCCTTATAGCACTCATTCCTCAAATTTGCAGTACAAAAAAAAAATATTTGTAGGAAAAAGAAAGAAAGGCTTCAGTCTCTTGAGTGAACTGAAGAGGAGGGGAAGGAATCTTGCCTTGGCTACCTGGAGCACTGTGCTCGCTCCTCTGTAGAGTTAAAACAGAGGGCAATAATAGAGCTAGAATGGAGACATTGGAAATACTAAGAAATAGAACTACAGAAAAGGAAAAATAAATTAAGGAAAAAAAAAAAAAAAGAAAAAGCTTACAATTAGAAAACTTCCAAGTTCTGGCCAAAATTGCTTTTCAAAACACTAATGTGCCAGCTTCCCCTGGGAGAAGCTTGCCTTGCTGAGCCCTGAGCAGCTCCTGCTTTCCATCACCACTGCTAGTCTCCTTTCAGGCTTTGCATTGTAAGCTAGGATTTAGCCCTTCAAAACATGTCAGCAAAGTCTTTGTGCACGAATCCCTTTTTTTGAAGCTAGTACCATATTCCAGCTGTAGATTGAGCTCTCACAAAAGGCTGTATCTGTGTTTGGGGTTCTGTTCTGTAAAAAGCTCTCATGTGGGGTTGGAAATGGTGTACAAATTGTAACAAGCAAGTATATTGTTGGCATTTTTTAACTTACCAATCTGTTTCTTCTCTTCTTATAGCTTACCTTCAATCTAATCAGGTCATGGGCTGGGGAGAGAAGGCGATTGAACTGCGCTCTGTGGAAACAGGAAATCTGGAAGGAGTATTTATGCACAAGAAAGCGCAGAAGCTAAAATTTCTGTGTGAAAGAAATGACAAGGTACAGGGATGATTGAAACAAAAACGAGTCATTCTCAACTATAAGACTAAGACCATGTAATCTTTCTAACTGCATATTTACATTGGTTATTTCTTACCAACCAAAGCAAATGTGGACACAAAGCAGTCACTGTGGATATCCCACACGTGGACACAGCCCTGCTTTACCCAGCGGTGTTAGAACTGCTTTCCACGTAGTTTAAACTGAATACAAAGGTGATAGCAAATACAGGCAGTGTGAACTGGGCAGACTTGGGCAAAGCAAGCACAGTGGGCGGGCTGGGAGCCAGCCCTGGTAATGCCCAAAGCCAGGACTGCCTCTCCTGCACTGCTGAAATGGCGTACCATGCAGAGCAGCCATCAGGGTCCCAACAAACTAACACACCAGCAACAGAAGAAAAAACAAACGCAAAACACACAGATATTGCAGGCACTCAAATATAGATAACCAAGTATCATTTCTTGCATATGGCATTACAGTGCTTTATAAATGTCATCTGGAACCTGTTTAGAAAAACTAGTCCCCCAAGTTGTTTTAGATTGTTTTAAAGCGTGTTCTTGTGATTTTCCAAGTAGAAATACACCATAGATACATCCCAGCTGTAGCATGAGCCCTGTTTCATTTTTAAAAGTTTCTCAAGGAATCAAAATTGAGCTGTGATTTAAATATCCTTGTTCTTGAGATTCTGGTGTTCTCTCAGATCTCCTGTATGGGTAAAAGCATGGTTGTAAATGTAATCTGACAGTAGCCTACCTTTTTTTCCCCCTCTCTTTCTAGGTGTTCTTTGCATCTGTACAATCAGGAGGCAGCAGTCAAATTTACTTTATGACTCTTGGTCAAAATGTACTGTTCAACTGGTAAATCACATTGAAATGAAGGATGCTTTGAAATTCCCTGTACCTAGCTGTGTAAAATGCTTGGAGGTAATGCATATGAATTTGCACATTTTACCTACAAAAATCATGTCATTATTAGCAAAATTCATATTTTTGCAGTTTGGAAAGAGTTCCATTTTCCTGTCAAAATCTTGTAAACACATTTAGCTCATCTTCTCAAACATGTGGCAAGCAAAGGCTGCATTCACAGGGTTAGGAGGGAGCAAGTTTAATGAAGAATGTATCCAACATAACAAGTTCCTGTACTCTGGTGAGTGCACGGTTTCTTTTGTTACAGATAATGTAATGTTATCATCTCAAACTGAAGTCTCTTTTTTTAGACAGCAGCATCTCTACGTAGACATAAAAGCACAGGTTGGATGGCAAATGGGAATGTTTCGAATTGTTTTAGCTTATTGTGTATTTTAAGCCAGTCGTTATTGTTTCACGAAGGCTCTCTTGTCTGAGTCTTACCATCAGCAAAAGAGCAAGTGTTTGTGAAGGGGCCTGATGCAGATCACAGTGCAGCGGGGTCGTGTCCTGTGGCAGACAGTGGGTGCTTTTTCCTGCAGCCATGAGCTCTACGCGGTAGATCTTACAAAAGGCAGGGAACAGACTTTGTGTTTCTCTCAGGGCTGGATGCCTGAGCCAACAGACACAGTTACTGTAGAACGTATTTGTACAAACAGTTTAAATAGTAGTTTGTCTTAATCATATATGCAGTACAGAGCAGAAATTGTAACTCTTACTCAACCAAGGGACCCACACTCGTGTGAGTTGATTTAAAGGCACTACCCGTGTACATAAGCCACAGGATTAGGCACCATCTTTTCTTTCTTGCTTGCTATTTTAGCAACAAGTCTTCATGTATTTGTATGTAAATATAATCTTTCCAAAATGGATATTAACAAATGTATTCTGAATATAGTTATGAAAATATCCAAAGAGTTAATCTATTATAAATAGAAAATATAAATAATTTCAGGTGCTTTCTATGCTAATTGCATCTAAATAAAGCTGCCTCCAGTAGTGTTATTGGTGCCAGTGTTTCTGCATAAACTTTGTTCTCAGGGGCATGTAACTTGGCCATAAAACTACACAGACATTCTGTGATTAAATCATAGCGTTTGATGCAGTCATCATTTAGGTCATTTTTGGACATGCTTTGAGAATGTAAAGTGTCAGATGTAACAGAAAAGAGCTTATTCAAGACATGATACAGGATGGATGACACTGTAGGCAGAAGAGGAATTGATAACTCCAGTGTTTGGAAATAGGAGTTTTATTACTTGAAATGCATGATGCTGAAAGGTGCAGGGAAAGTGTTGGAATATCTCTGGTTGTCTACCTCAAGGATGACGATACACAATTTACTAAGAAGGAGAGAAATGAAGTTGTTAAAACTGGTAGCTGTTCTTTACAGCGTGTCAACTTAAGGCAGTGTTAGCAGTCGTTGGTGACAGACCGGTGCTCAGACTGCGGCTGTCAGCTCCAGAACTGCTTCCCTTGTACAAAACAGCAGCACAAAATCAAAGCAGGGACTCATCGGCCCTTCTCCGCAGTGGCACTTCAGCTGCTGCAGGCAGATCGGAGATGCCTGCGCCATTGCTTGTCTGTGTTCTTTGGTTACGCAGAAGACTGCACTTTCCAAAGTTATTAACCTAGCACTTTCCACGAGCACTAGCTTATCTCTAAATGTATACTGGTTTTTTATGAAGTATTTTCCTCTTCAGTGTTTTAACTTAGAGAAGCCTAAGCCATACTAGAGTATATGTGCAGTTACATACTCAAAGTAAACTTAAATGCAGGCAAGTAATCTGCTTGTGTGCAGATTTAAAATCCGAGCAGTGGGCAAAGCTGCATGAAACAGGTCTCTGTCTCTGATGCTCCTGCCTGGTGTCTATGCCAGGGGCTGGGACAGCTGAACAAAGCACATGTATGCTCGGCAATCTTTGCTACTGAGCACTGCACTTGTTTTGATCAACTTTTACCAAAAACAAATGAACAACAGCAAGAGGTCACAATAAAAGATGAAAGTTAGAGGGAAAAGGAAAAATTACCATCAATCAGAGATAATATTTCCTTGCTTTTACTTCAAATAAAAAGTCTGAGAAACTGTGAAGAAAGAACACCTTTCATTTCCTACCCAGTGGGTGTGCAAAACTTGCTTGCAAAACTGCTCTTGCCATAAGCAATCCGTGACCCAGGCTGCTTGACGGTATCTTTTAGTGTGCTTATCACAGCAGCCTCTGCATTACATGGGTGGCATATGAATGAGTCCCCTCCTCCCACGTTGGTGCCAGCAGGTAGGAGGTAGATCTTCGCACTGCTAGGCATTGGCTTAAAGGGGTTTAGCAGAGAACAGTGGAAATTCAGAGCATCCTGTGCAGAGTGGTTAAAGAAGCAAAATGCCATCAGTCTTGTTCAGTATGACTGTAACAGCAAAGTGTGACTGTAACAGCACAGGGTGACAGTAAGAGGATGCTTTGTGAAGTTGTTCAGTGCCACACCAAGAAATACACAAAGTGAGCGTGAGAGAAGGAACGTGTGCTACTGCATTAAGGTTAATCTCTCATTCCGCTTCCTTTTCTTTTGAGCTGCTTCAAGTCAGTGGATTGGATCTTCACCTGTCCCTTTGCACATAGAACCACTGAATTACTGAGGTTACTTCCACGTGTAAATATGGAAAAATCAAAGGTGAATGCTTTTAAAGGATTTAGAAGTGGTATTCCAAATAATAATGGCAGTTGGGCGTAACAAGAAGAACATGGCATTTTCTCTTTGTGAGAGAGAAAGTGAGAATGGGTGAGGGTGAGAAAGAGTCCGGAGATGTTGAGAAGAGTAACTGATGAGAGTGTGAGTGGCTGAAGAGGAGGGAGAAGCTGAAGAAAATGAGCAGAAGTAGCCAAAGGGAGGCAGTGGATGTCTGGAAAAGCGTACTGCTGTAGGAGGAATGAAAGGTTAAGGAATGTTACAGGAAGTAACCAAGGGTATCTGAAGCAGCTGGGTGGTCCCAACACCAATGGCCGCATTCTGAGTAAATTCAGCTCAAAGCAAAAGTTCAAAGGCTCAAGGAAAAAAAAAATATCCAGAGATGGGAGGTTTTCCTGGCATAAATTTAACTATGCAAAACGTGTGTGAGATTTTGTTTCATTTCATGAGGAGTTTCTTTAGCTAACTTTTGAGACCAAGGTGGGAAACTGATGAACAAAGTATGGCTTTCCAGTGACGTCTCTGAACCAGCGCTCTAGGGACAGAAGGGCAGAACTTCACAGTTCCATACCAGTACTCCATGGGTACATGCAGTATTCCAGTGGCACGTGGTGCTCCTACCATTGCATTTGCCCAAACGAGTCTGCATTAGTGCTGCATCAAGGTAGTACTGTATGTGCCTGCTTTAATGTTAAGAGTGGTGGACTCTGTCCTACAGCCTGAACCTTGACATACAACTTTAAATCCAGGGAACAACGCAAGCTGTGTACTGTACATCATGTATGTGGGTTTTTTATTGTTCCCTAATGTAAAACTGAAACTAATAAAACAAGCTCTGAAAATGGAAACTAACATTGGTCTTGTAAGATTCTGTTATATTGGCACAAGCTATTGTAGAAATCATAGAAAAGTGTTGGTTTGTTTTCCAAATCCCGTGGGTACAGCTGTATCTGTATATTCTGCCTGTATCTGCCTACAGACATAAAATGATGTACTTCCTTGGAGTGGGTAAAGGTACCAAGGGGACACTGAGTTCAGACTGCACAGAATGTAAGGGTGACAGCCAGCACTGTGCCACATGCACTGCTAATGAGCTTCAGCAGTGAGTTTCTGTGCTCCTGCCTTCCTCTTTGCACAAACACCCGGTGGAACTGGAGAGACACAGCAGCTTGCAGACACCTGACACTGCAAGAACTGGTTCTGTGTATCTGGATCAGCCTCAATGTCTGCTTAGTCCATTCACTTTTTCTTAGGTATGTTCACTGCAGCACACAGAGTGTACTGCTATATGAGTGGTGATAGCACATTGTAGCTCTGCCACTTAAGAGCAAGAATTAGGACATTTTCCATGTATGGCAGTGTTGGTGTTGGAAAGGGTAAATGGCAAAAGGGGAGATTTCTCCGAAGCATTTAAAATGAAGATGGATGTCATTCATCCATGTTCTGTCTCTTCTGTGCTAGCACAGCACATTGCTTCAGGCATTCAGTATATGGAGGGGACTCTGTCTTGTAAGTTTAAAGGTATCATGGTTGCCTGCATGGGCAGATAGCTTAGTTTAGCCAGTGTTCTTAGCACCAGAAGTTATTTCTGAGCTTCAGTCATCCACTGCACCAGAATTCTTCCACAGCGGTAACTCCATATGAGTTTCTCTCCCCAGCACAACAAGGAACATCAGGTTTGAGTTCTGCCTGCACGGGTGCTTCCCTCTGCTCTCTGATTTCCTGCTTCCAAATCAGGAATAATTGCAGGACGATCAGAGAAACAATTACGGAATTCCTCCTTTGCCTGCACCAATAACTCTGCTATAAAGGAAGTGTGGTGATTCACCTGTGCATTGTTAATAGACTTGGAGGTGTCACTAACATTGTGGAAAAACATCTTGAAGTAAGAAAAAAAGTGTGGTTTCCTTCCTGGAAACACTGTGAAACTCAGTGCGTACTCAGCACCAGACATGCATCAAGACTTGCAGGTGCTGACCCAAGCAGCAGGTGTTTCAGAGGTGTGGCTGTGGTTTCCATCTTCCACCTCAATTGCTACCAGTCCTTCCCCCCGCCCCCCCTTCTCTAAGAAGATCCCTCTCCCTNGCTAAGATGGTTCCATCTACTAAGGGCAGTGTTTGTCTTGTGTGTTTGTGTTTTACAAAAAGACAAGCAAATTCCCCCCTTTACAAAAAAACAGATAAACACGCAGTCTTCTGTCTGAAGGAACCAGAACTTGAAAAGTAGTCAGCAAACTGCTCTTTGTACCTTCTACCATTACTGTGAAAATAGCAGCTCTTTTGCCATTCCTAATTAACACTTCTCCATTTTTGGCTAGGTGTAAATATAAAACTAAATGCTGATACATACTCAGTCTGGGCTGTTGTAAAAGATGACCTCAGTGAGCTCTGGCAGGCGCACTGCCCCAGCCTGAAGAGTCTGCTCCTAAGTTTCCCAGCTGCTCCAGTTCTGGGCCTGGCGTGCATACCCCAGCCAGAAACCAGCAGTAAAGGTGGTGTGAGAAAGGAAACCAGAACTGATAACATCAAAGCAAGTGACGCCTGCTAGAGGTCTGCAGCCAAACTGGACGAAATGCCCAGGGATGTCAGACAACAGTAATACAATGAGAGCAGACAGAGGTAATCCCAACTTTGTCTTGCTAGGATTAGGTTTGGGAGTACCCTGCCCAGACAGGTAGTAAAAAGAGATTGTCTTCTTTTGGATCCATGTACTAAGCAGATCTCTGTGGCAGGTGCTACAAGAAACAACAAAGTGCTATTGAGTGAAATGTGCTCTCCTACCCCTCCACTAATGCTCAATGGCATGAACCGACTGACGTGCAGGTAGGTAGCACAGCTACTGAATCAGTGGTGAGCCACAACGGGGGAGTACTGTCATCTCATCCTACCCTTATACATGCTGTGGCAGATAATAACTAAATAAAAAGCAATCTGGGCGCAACTCTGGCCCCACCCTAGCGACAAAATAATATTCTTTCTTCAGTCATTCTTGTTCACCATCCCCTCCTGCTCCCCACCCTGAATTGTTCCACAGCAGTACTGTTACAGAAACAGGTTGCAAGTTGCTCGATACTGATTGCACATGAGCAAGTTTCAGACTCCATCCATACACTGGTTCATGTGACACAGCTTCTGGCACAAAAGCAAATCATGGCAGAGATGCACAGTGGGTTCTAAAACAGATCTCTGACATCAGTAGATAAGACCAGGCCTTACCTTGACCCTTCTTAAGGTAGCAGGCACAATTGAGCTCATCAAGGAGTTACTTAGTGCCCTTCTCCACACACACACTTCATTCCAGCGCCGTGAAATTCTAAGTCTGCATCCTTTGTGCTGTACACACTGCAAGGTGCTGCACAAAAACAGCCTGTCAGTGTCCAAAAGCAACCATGAGAATGTCATTACACTCTGTTCAACATAATTACTGTTTATTTAGAATCTGTGGGGAAGGCATTAGCAGGCACTAATATGAGAGACAAAATTCCTGTCCTGGGAAAGAAACCCCGCGTTAGGAACCCTTCAAACCTATTGTGATTGCTCATTGTTAGAACTGCCCTGATAAACCTGCACCTTAAAGGCATACATAAAATAATTTCTGCCTCTCCGTGACAAGATAGCACTTCTGCAAACAAAGCAATGCAAAACTGGTGTTTGGAAGTTATGTCCCACAACATTTTAAGCTAAAATATCACAGAATCACAGAATCATAGGGGTTGGAAGGGCCCTCTAGAGATCATCCAGTCCAACCCCCCTGCCAAAGCAGCTCCCTACACCAGGTCACACAGGTAGGCATCCAGGCAGGTCTTGAATATCTCCAGAGAAGGAGACCCCACAACCCCCCTGGGCAGCCTATATCTTCTTTCACATACTCTGTAATTTGCCAGGGTACAGCTGGTCAGCGAGATACAACGACATAAGCACATAATAGCATCATACAGCCAGCAAGCTCCTTTGTGCTACTGGAGCTCAACTCAAACAGCACTTTAATTGTACATTTACCTTTTATTTTGTATTGAAAAGTACTTTGTTACACGCTACCGACTTGTTTGGGAACTCAGCCGTTTCTCCAAGGGCCACGGCAGAGCTTACAGCTTCAGGGCCACCTTCAGGCAGCGGTGTCTCTGTGCAACAAATTCTCACTGCACGTGATGAAGCGCAGCCATCCACAGCATCCCGCCTTCCTTCTGCTGCTCTACGTGCACAGAGCTGACCGAAGGGCAACGGCCTGGGCGAGCACCTCAACCGTTCCGTGTTATTTAATTGCTTCTTGTTAATTTCAAGACCGGGTTAACAAAAGCAGCTAAGAGCGGTGACAAGCGCCGGGATTGCTTTTTGTTATCCTCAGAACGCCCTGAGGGAAGCAACCGTGCGGTACAGCCGTCCTCACGAGGCGGGGCAGCAGCCCCTGAGGGTCGTGGAGCCGCAGCCCGCCGGGCGCGTCCCTCAGCGCCGCTTTCCCGCCGCACCGCCCCCGCGACCGTTAGCGGCGCGCGCAGAGNCCCCCCCGCACCCCAACGCCGCCGTCCCCCCCTGCGCGGGGAGAGGACGCACTACCTGCCGCTCTGGAACAATGAGGACCCCTACGGGGACATCTGGGTGTCAGAGCGGCCGCCGGCGCGGGTGGAAGTCGACGGTAAGGCGCGGGGAAGGGGAGGGGGGGCGGTGCTGCTCCCAGGTGACAGCAATGGGACAAGAGGTGATGGCCCCGAGTTGCACCAGGGGAGGTGCAGGGTGGGTACTTGGAAGTGTCTTCTCCGGAAGAGCAGTAATGCTCTGGCACAGCTGCCCAGGGAAGTGGTGCTGTCACTGTCCATGGGGGTGTTCAGGAACTGTGCAGATGCGGCACTGAGGGTTGGCAGTTGAACTAGGTGATCTTGGCGGTGTTTTCCAGCCTTACAATTCTGTGATCTCCACGCTTCTTGAACATCTCCAGGAACCCCAGCACCTCCCACCAGCAGTGCGGAGGCACCAACAGATAACCCTCCTTAAACGTGATGTGAAATCCCAGTCTGAGAATGTTTACAGCTGAAAAGCATTTCAGTGTTCAATCACAAACACTATTTGCTTTCTTTTCTTAACGGCAGTCTCTAAGCTGATTTCCCTTGGTCAGCTGGAAACGACCTGGAGAAGCAGAGTTCGTTTCCGCCCACTGCTGGTGAGAGTCATGCACAAATCTAGGCTAAGGTACTACGGGAAACCAGAGAAGAAAATGGATATGCCATATCAGGTAAAGAGGGCTCCAGCCAGGTTAATGCTCTTGAGAAAGCTTTATGAAATATTAGGAAGCTGTTGTATAGTGAAGTATACAACATAGTAAAGGTGTGGAGTTCAGAGTTACGTTGTAGCTACTTTGTGTTAATAGTGCCACCTTCATAAACATGCCAGGCACTACTCAGTACAGGAACAGTGGGGCTAGTGACAGTATGTACGGACTTTGGCAGATGTGTTTTGGTTGCTGTGGTCCTATTGAGCCATTTCTGTAAATAAAAAAAAGATTTTGAGTTCATAATAGCTTAAAAAAATAAATTATTTCTGGTCTGTATGCTTTGGTAATCAGAGTTAGTCTGTCTTTTACAAAATTTTTTTAGAACTTTATGTCCCATAATTCTTGCTCTTTGTGATTTCCACTTAGATTGTTTTACTGTAAAACTCTTAGCAGCTTTCTCTACATGTTTTTCTTGCAATATTTTTGCATAGTGCTTCTTGGAAATAGACAGGGCATGTGGTTGGCTGTTCATAGAAACTGAGCACCCGCTAGCTGCTTGTTTATTCCCCCTGCTTCCCCAAGTGGGGAAGGAGAAAAAACTCAAAGAGCAAAAGCAAGGAAAAACTCCAGACTTGACATAAAGACAGTTTAATAAGTGAAGGGAAGGAGGATGAGAAACAAAAAACAACGATGCAGAGGTGGTTGTTCATCACCAGCCCAATGCCCAGGCAATCTCTGAGCAGTGAGTGCTTTGGAAAGAATATCCCCCAGTTCCATTGCTAAGCCTGAAGTTTGCGCTTAAATGGAAGTATTATTATGAGCTAACAAGTGTACAGTTCTTGAATAAGGGAAAGAGGACCTCAGAAGTGGCAAGGGAACAAAAGCACATGAGATATTAGATATGTAGCCTTACATATCTATACATAGTGCTGTTAGTATGAACTAAGTCAAATGATTGCTTGAGGCTGTCAGGTGAGTGGATAAAATGAAGCATTTGGGATGAGTTGAGATCTGTTTCAGTGAAGTGCTGCCGTGTTAAGACCATATAAGACTGTTCAGAAAAACTTTTTCAGTCCTCAGTTATGGATTCAAAGTTTTCCCATTGAAAAAAAGCAAAAACCAAATATGTCACGAGCAGAGATTCGATGAAAATATGGTGGGTTACAGTGCAGACTGTCTTCTGTCCTGTATCATGTTTGTATGGAGAATGTTTATCCAACAGTCCTGTAACAGCTCGACTTTTTAAGCATGCTTTCTCATCATTGAAACGTTATTCTAAATATTGTGTTCTAACTGGTAAGGAAGAATCTTTTCTCAAAAAGAAAAAAGAAAAAAAAAAAAAAAACAACACACCACAGACTGCAACTGTTATCACTTACTGTTACTGAATACTGGATTTAAGAGTTTGAGCTGCAGTAGAAGTGTGTGAATTCTGTGGAGATCAGGGATTCTTCCAGCTTCAGTACTCAGTGCAAGTTTGGGACCATTCTGAGGGCCTGTTTTCAGTCAGCAAAATTGCTGGTGAACCAAGCAGCTGATGTGTTATTTGCCAGTCTCCTCCTCTCCTCCCCCCAAAAATGCATACCAGAATGATGGTAAATAAAAAATGAATGTATTTTGTCTTTTTCTTTAGGCTTACTTTGAAGTTGCTGATGGTTCAGGCATGATGTCCATGGTTCTGTGGAATTCCTTATGTCCCGAATGGTATAACAGTATAAATGTTGGCACGGTGCTCCTCCTTGAACAGTATGCTGTCAAAGACAGTTATCCATTTAAAACACAGCCAACCCCAAGAGATTCACAGATGAAGAGATTTGCTACAATTGGTTAAGTATTGCAGAAATCTGCTTTGTTTCAATGAAGTACAGCTGTAATAGGTAGCTCCTCATCGAAATGAAAAATAGAAAGTGAATGACTGAGACTGTGTTATCTGTCCCTAGATTCTAGCTCTGAACGTTGTCTGAGCATCCACATTCTTACACTTCTCTGTTTAAATCTCGATTGTGTCTATAAAACGGTTTCAAGTATCAGGGTCATTAAGCCACACCTCTGGTAGTGAATTTTAGTCTGACCCTTCTTCCTGATTAGTAATACAGATATCACTTGCGTGTTGGTGATACCTTCTTCTAGGTCACTGGAGCACTTCATCCCCTTGATCTGAGTGTAGGCCTCAGGGGGAGCAAGCCCCAGTGTAAAGCTCCACTGAATGAAACGTCGCTGGTGCTGTCTGTGCGGAAACAGCAGCATCACGGGAGTGCTTATTTGAAGAATATCCCTTGATTGTGACAAAGTACTTTCCTTCTTGCTGTTGTTTGGCAGGTATTCAAGGGAGTTATGCTACAGAAGCACAAGTGCCACAATATAACAATAATAGCCTTTTCCAAGGTGTTTTTTTTTTCTCTTGTTTCACTGAACGTGAATTTTCCCTCCCTTTACATGCTTATACTTGGAACCAACAACAGCCAACTTTCAGAAAATACCAGCAACTGTCGTGTGAAACAAGCAACTGTGTTTGAGAAGTATGATGTGTATAGCTTACTAACAGTGATGGCTTCCCAATGCAGTTGCTACGGTGCATGAAAATAATATTTTCACTGCTAGAAGCAGCATATTCTCTATCTAATGAATCTTTGACTTAATATCAGGTCTTAATGTCTTACGCATTAGCGTTGAGTTGGCAGGAGAGAAATGTTTAGTCAGGCAATGAGAGCTTGGGAGGGAAGCTGATGATGATTACAAGCCAACCCTCAAAGCATTTCTAATTGCTGCAAAACCTTTCTATGGGAAGAGGACAGAATAAGATTTGGAAAAGAAAATGGAAATGAGCCAGCGGATGGTAAATGCTATCTAATGGAAGATTTAAAACAGTCCATAGTAAAGTGCTGTGGCATGCTTTCAGACCACAGATAAACTGAAAGCAGCTGATACATGCATGTATGTACAGTACCTTCTTTCTTAGCACAAACCTCGGGGTTTGAGCTTCATAGGAGTTTGAAAAGCAAGTCATGCCATGTGCAGGTAGATCTTACATCCATGTATCCTACAAGAGAAGAGTCAGAAGAGAACAGAAAATGTAGATGAATTTCTAGAGCAGTTAAGAGCTGCATAAAATTGATTCTAAGAGTGTGATTTTCTTTTGTTGATGTTTGAATGGCAGTATAGGTGAAACTAAGTGCTTCTCTGTTAGAGATGTAAGTCACTGAGAGCTTGGTATGTAGCAGCAGTATTGCAGTTTTGAAAGCCTGCTTAGTGACTATTCCACAAGTTCTACAGCAACCTGGTTACAGCAGTCAGTTACACTGAATTGCTCAAGAAACAGTTACTTTTTTTTCAGTGATCTATTTTCGATTCCTAATTCTGTCACATCCCAATATTACAATGTTTCCTTAAATTCATTCATGTGTAAATGTATGTGGAGAATGAACCAACTCAGAGTTCCTTAGGCTTCAGTGGGAGCGTCTGGGTTAAGAGCTCTTGCAAGGCAGTTTGCTCCTGGCCTGTTCCCAGCTTTCTGTGAAGCCGATCAAGTGGGCAGATTGCTTACAGTTAGCGATAGCTTTTCTGAGTGTGTTATTTAAATAATCCGTTGCCCAAATGTCTTGCAGAACCTGAGCACATCAGTGTATTTCATAGCAGCATGATTTTTCCAGCTATGAGAGAGGCAGCAGGGTACCACTGTGTGTATTCTGGAAGCTGAAACCATTCCTTCTGTGTTTTTATGTGATTACAGCTTCCCCTCATCAGTACTACCGTGTTTGTTATTTAGCATCTACACACTGCTGGATAAATGAAACGTTCAGGTGCCATAGCATAAACATACAAAGACCTTTTGTTTTCTTGTGTGGCCACGTCATTATTTCTATCATAACAACCTGAACTGATATCATATGTGGTCGTTTTCTTCTGTGAGTTCTGTCTTGCTTTGTTTTGTTGTCTGCAAGTCAGTTTTAGATTGGTAGTGATGTTTGTGAGTGAAGCTGGAGCAGAAATATTTCATAGCTAATCAGTATTGTGGAAGTTCTTTGTTGACTTTTTTTTTAACATCTGCCTGATCAAACCAATTGACTCGTGGAGGGAACTGGAAAGCTTAGTACTGCTCAGGTTGAAGAGTTGCATTGTTGAATGCTGTACCTGCACTCCTTACTTTATCTCAAGGGAAGTGTGAAGTCAGAGGGCTTCACTGATGCTTTTCCAAGCAGTGGGACATGGTTGGAACACATCACTTAAGAAACGTCACCCAGGTTGTGGGTTTGTTTTCCGTGTCTTTTGACTTTGCTATAGTGCCTTAAATGCTCATGTCTTTTCTTTCTTTGCCAGAAATCAGCCTGAACGTACGGGACCCACCTACCAAGATAAGTATAATTTCTGAGGAAATGGTTAAGCCAGAGTGGGGATTGCCTGAAGTTAAATACCACTTTGTCACGAGGTAAGATGGAAGTTTGTTGCTTGTGAAGCTGGAACTTAGATTTCATACAGTTACTCTGAGCTCTAATTGAAGATGTGTTTTGAGAAATTTCTGAGAAAGTTTTATGTTTTGTTATTTGTTAATAACAGATTTGTTTCTTCTGTTTTGTTTTGCAGGACAGAGCTGGATGGCTTACCAAACAATCATTCCTGCGATGTTATTGGCCTTGTGACCTTTGTAGGGAGGGTGGAACGAACAAGAAAGAAAGGTTGTTCTAGAAATATGACTTCTGGGATTTATCAAAGCGTTTTTAACTCTTTGAAGCCATGCTTACATGTTTTTTCTTGTTACTTGTTTCTGTAGAAGATGGCGAAGACTTCTGGCTCTATCGTTGGGCACATGCCATCGATGGGACCTCAGACCAACCATTCATACTGGAAATATTTGCAACTTCTCAGCCAGATGTATTTGAGCATATTCACCCAAGTATTTATTTCTTTACAGTACTTGTTGGTTACTGTTTAGGATGTTTTTCTACTTGATCACTGATTTCCAATTGCCACTGAATTAAAAACAATCCCCGGATTTCCGCCTCTAACAAAATCACTGTAAAATCTAAAACGAAAAAAAGTGAATATAACTGTTTGAAACTCCTACCTTACTGCAGTGTGCCAGTTAATCTGAATGGCTTGGTAGACTGCACGGCCTATCTGGAGCTCGTCTGTTGTGCTTAATTTCAAGCAGAAACTAGTGAAGCACCTGGGGCAATGTGCTGTTTCATCAGAGGCAACTAAAGAAAGAAAGCAGCTGTTCAAATCTATTACTCTCTTAGTACATAAATAAGTAAATATTTTTAATAGACATGATTAATCTAGGAGGATTGGAGGAACGGAGAGGTAGAAGTGGAAAAGCTTTTTTTTTTATTTGAAAAAATAGCATTTCAGTTTCTTTTGTTTCACAGAAACCATCAATGAGCTGTGGTAGTTGTTACCAATATTAGTTATGTAAGCTGAGAACGATACATTTCAAACCGTGGAATCCTTAATTATGGATTTTAAAAGGGCCTTAGCTATTCCTTTTGCCCTTCTTCCTCTCCTCCTCTTTGCAGTGATCCTTCTATTGACGCTGCTGTTTGTTACACTGATATCCTACCTGATAAATGTCTCCTGTTTTAGCACTGATGTGTATGCTGAAATTTTCTTGCCCAGTTCCTAGGTTGAAAATCTAATGACAGTCCTGTATTCTATTTTATAGCAATAGCTGAATGCATACTGAAGTATTTATAGTGTCAAGAATTAGATCAGCTTGTTTTAAGCACTTAAATGCTGTTTGTGACAATCTTGAAAATCTTCGATCCATGTAATATCCAGAAGAACAAGTTTTGTTTTTTTTTCTAGTGACATACCTGGTATGTACACAGATGAGAGTGGTACGGGATCTCTCTGAGAATCCTTCCCACACAATTTACCTTACAACATCAAACGAAAGTCAGATATTCATCACAGGTAATATGGAGTAATTTTAGCTGTATGTAGTTCTAATCTTATTGGGAAAGGGTATTGTATAACCAAGTATGCAGTGCGCAGCATTTGTTTCCCACTCAGAAACAAGTGAGTCATGAATGGTAGTGTTGCAAAAAGAAAAAGATTGCAATCTGGTGAGGCCCTGATGGGTGAATCACATGAAAAGTGGGGGTGTTATTAGTGTAAATCATGTATTTACAATTTCTTTCAGAATGTTCTAATCATCTGATAGTGTTGCAAGGAAGTTACCCATTTTCTGAAATAAAAATAAAAATTACTTTGCAGCATTTCTGATTTACAGGATTTCCTTATTACAGAACATTGCTATGAATGTTCCAGTAGCACTGCCAATAATTTTATTTCTTTTAATTATTGAACATTTGTCTAACTTTAGGTGTCAGCTGCAAGTGTTAGGCAAGGAATTCAAGGTACTGTTTTCGAAAGACACCATTGTCTAGTGGGAAGATATCTTTTATATTCTCTGGTACAGTTTTTCTTAGTACTTCTTTTTCTGTGTGCTGTTCAGAATAGTTTTGAGATAGAAACTGATGACAATAACCTGCTTTGTTTTTGATACCTAATTGTTTTTGTTTTGAAAGGGTGGCACAAGGGCCAGCCATACACCAAGGATACTAAAGTGAAAAACTTCATTCAGTGGACTAGAACACAGAGTGAAGCTAATCAAATGAGGAAAACTGTCATTGGTGGCTATTATCCTTTTCCACGACCTCCAAATAACTTTCTGAAGTATTGTAAAAATATTAAAGGTATTACATTGTCAAATATCTGTAAGATTAGTAGCCTTCTTCAGTTCAGTCTTACTCAGAAAGCAACAAAGTTAGTGATTGCACAAATTTGTAATAACGTTTGAGAGAGTCTTCCTTTTGTGACTAGCAACGTATGGTAGCCTGAATCCTCATCTTAAAGAAACTATCGTGGCACCACTAGCTGCAGGAGAACTTGGGTGAACTGCAGGTCTGCCCCGAAGCTTTACTTTGATTGCTCTGCTAAACGAGAATTAAAGAGTTATACTGAAGAGTATATTAAATTAGACATCTCACCTGAAACACAAATTGTGGTATCTGATAACGCATACTGAAATATACTGTGGTGAAAAAAAAGCTGATCATTTAATTTCTTTTTCATGTGGTATGAACAAGAGGGTTTTAAATCCTTCAAAACCACATTTTTAAATCAGTTTAATATTTAGTAACAAACGGTTTTCAATTTTGCTTTGATTCATGCATGCAAACATCTGGATATTGTATCTCTTTAAACTCATCAGCTCATTTGTGGGCGTTGCTCTTTTGCAGTTGAATCAGTTTTGAAAGCCATAGGTGAACTGGGAGAAGAGCTTGAAGGCCTGCATTATAGGGAGCACAAGCGCATTGCTATTCAGGGAATTATCAGTGCCATAAGATACATCAACTGTAGCAGTGCAGCTGAAGATGCCTCAGGAGTGGAACCTGTTCAGGTACAGCACTTGAGAATTAATGCTATAGCACTTAAGCAGCTGTGATTGTAGTTAAAATGGAGCGTTTTGCATTTGATTCCAGAAATGAGCTACGTTGCCTCTTGATTAACTGCGCCTGTAATTTGAGGTGCAAAATAGTTTGGAAAGTCACAGTTAAGATTTGTACGAAGCAGTGATTCAGTGCTTTTCTGTGTGTATTGTAGCAGCCTTCCGTAAAACTTCGTAACTGTTTAAGAGCTGCTCATTAAACTGACCAGATAATTAGAAGTAAATTAAGATGTGAGAGAGCTAACTACTGTCACTTTCCAAACAGAATTTATCTTGCTTATGATTAGAAAGGAATTTCTGCTAGATACAACTTTCAGAAGGTGCTGTAAATCATTCGCTCTCTATGGAATTTACTCGAAAACTTTAAGGCTTTTGAGTTGGAAGAGTTAGTTTTAAGTGCTTTAAAGCTCTTAATTGATTGTTGCAGAAAGATGCACAGTCTCTTGAATGTTCTCCTATGTCAAAACGAGATAATGTTCACAAGGGAAAAACAAGAAACCTTCAACCTGAAGAACTCAAATCTTTTCTGGAGCCAAGTTGCCCTCCTGAGGAACAGCATCAGCATCAGAATCAAACTCTATCAAGAAAGAGCACAGCCAAGAGAAGGACTCTGCACAAATCATGTACAGACACAGAACAGTAAGCTCTTTTTGTACATCTATTCTGTATCTTCTAAAAATGTCTATGGAAACTAATTCAGAGCCCAGCCCCTGGAAAAGCATGTAAGAAAGCTTTAAAAACTCTTTATTATATTTTAATGTTTAAAAGGCAGCTACGTACTTTTCCTAGTATCAAGTGGTGATGTTTGTGATTTAATTTAATGAAACTGTATTTCACCTAGTCATCGCAGACAAAGGTTATGAGCCAAATACAAGAAATGGAAAAAGAAAAAAAATGCCTGATAAAACCTTATTAGTTTCAAGAGTAAAATATTTGCTTGTATGTTACTGTCATTTATGGCAATGTTTGTGCAAGAACTAATTTACCCACAAGTGGTCTTAAAAGCCTGGTGTGTACATTGAGAGATTAAATGTTTAGCAGTTCACATCTCTTTTCACATCCAAAAGTCATAATGATGGGAAAAGGGCAGGGGTTCAGATTTTTTGTATGGGGAAATGAAATGAAACGTAATTAGGATTGAGTGAAAACTTATGACAAAGAAATGTGGTGTATTGAAGTTCTGTTTTGGCAGTGTTAGAGCAAAGTTGTTATGGATATCCGTTCCATAAGCAAAATGCTAGCATTTGAGTCTTGTAGGTTCTACCTAAAAGAAAAACATGCATGTTCCATGCTCTGTGTATTTATCAGAATACTGTAAAATAATGGTGAATTTCTTATCTTAAGGGGAACTGCTTCTGCTACTTCTGTATCCTCTTATCCCTATTACACACGCTCTGCAAAAAAGAAACTTAGGTAAGTCATATAAAAACTATATTAAATAATTGCAACGATTGAGCAAAGATATTTGAAATTCTTACAGGTAAAGAATCTGTTTGGAAGCTAAATGAGAGAACAGAATAGAGTAAAATTTAATATTTTCTATTAATTTTCTCTTTGCTGATTCTAGGTCCAAAATAGGGAATTATTTTATTCTGAAGCATAAGTTTGTGCATGTTAAACAAATGTTTATAGCTGCTTGTGTTTCCTGGGTAAAACATTTAGTAGCAGTGGTCCATCGTGATAAATCAAGTAATGTATTCTGTGTTTGTTTCAGGGAGATTGCGGTTTAAATAGGAGAATCAGAGGTGGGTTGGAAGGATGCTTAATTAGCAATCAGAGTGAGCAGTGTGTTACCATAGATGGGTTTGCTTGTGGTAACTGAGCTATGAGTTAACCTCAGTGCTACAGTGGTGGATGCACAGTTGGCCCTGAGAAATCTTGTGGCTCCTTCCACGACCCAGCACTCAGTCCTTATTGAGCTTGGGTTGGATCCAGAGGATTAAAAAAACAAAACAAAAAACTTAACAGTCTGGCTGAGAGTTTCAAATCAGAGGCCTTGACTAGACCAGAAACTAAAGAGGTAGCTGTCAATGGTAACGTATTAAAAAAAAGCAGTGAACGATGTTACTTGTTAGTCTGGGTTATAAAGCATCTTTCTCTCCTGTGATCTTCTGTAGAGGTTGTAAGTTCCTTTCATTTGTATCAAATACAGCTTGAGCAACTTGAATATTTGAACTCTTTGATGTCGTGGATTTCAAAATGTCTGTTTTTTGTCGGTGGTGCTTTGGGTTTGTACCATATGATACGTGCACACGGTGAAGGCGATGAGGGGCCCGGGGCACAGCTGCTGTGAGGAGTGGCTGTGAGATGTGGGGCTGTTCAGCCTGCTAAGGCTTGAGGGATTTCATCAATGTACGTAAATGCCTGAGAGTGCAAAGAGAATGGCACCAGGCCCTTTCCGTGGGGCCCAGTTGCAGGACAGGAGGCAATGGGTAAAACCTGAAACAGGGTGTTCCAGCTGGACATCAGGAAGCATGCTTTTACTGTCAGGATGACGGTGTGCCCCTCACTGCTGAGTTTACCTGCAGCACCTGCACACTGAAAAGCACATTTCTTTTGCTTGTTGAGAAATAATCTTCTTTTGTTTTCACGGGGAGAGTGGGTGGGAAGATTTTGTTCTCCCCTTTTCTTATAAGTGAAGTTAAAAGTTAAGGTATGTTTACTTTGTTCTCTGCTTTTCTCAATCTGCTACTGTCCCTGCTACCCGTGTATCCTGTACTCTATGCCATTAGTGCTAGAACTCCAACTAAAGGAGGAGAAAGTCTGTGTTGGATTATGGGAAGCTGTTTCACTCTGTGTAATTAAAAGGTAACTTGTGTATTTCTGTAATTAACTCTGAAGTCGTGCTGAATTCTCCAAATTGCAGGGAAGAAATGGAAGGTTAGCCTGATGTGCTTTAAGCTTGCATTGCTTTCTGTTCTCTTGCTTAGAAGCAGTGGGACTCCAGCTCTCACTGAAGTATTTTAACACACTGATGAAATAACAACGATAGCAATGTATTTTGCAGTATGCACTGTAACTTGGAATGTTTTGTACCCAGTGTTTTGTGCAGTGTTTCAGCATGTAATTGCATTGCTGAAGGCTTTTTTGTTTATTTTAAACCTCAGTTCCAGCATTTCTGAGGCAACTCATTTACATAATGTCATATAGTAAGCAGAATGTGTCACACACATTCTAATATTAAAAGTTTCAGAAAGAATGAGGTAGAAGGAAACTGATTAACATTCCAGCTGATATTTATATCCCTGCTGCCGGAGACATTTAACATAAATGTACTTCTGAGCTTCTTATATACCCAAAATTAGTTTAGTCGGTGGTTTAGCGTGAGCAGAGAAAGATCAGGAATTTCAGACCAACTTATTGTTTCCACTGAAGTGAAAAAAAAGCAAAGCAGTAGCTTTTTTAATCTTTAGAAACTTAGCACTGCAGTTACCATAGAATTGCTGATGACATGTTCTCATTCTAGACAGCCTGAAAGTAACTTGTCTGTATGCTTCTGTCCTTGGAGTATTGCTTCTAAATGTTTGATACAACTCAGACCTTTCTCATTTTCTCCATTTTCTCTCTGCATCTGGAAATATCAAGTAAAGGCCTTTTTCTGCCAGCGGGTGCCTGTGACAAGGAGTGTCTGCAGAACACAGCCTGCAAATGGCAGATCTGGCATGGTGCAAGTTCTCGTAAATTGGCATGGGTGAAATAAGAACCTGGATGTTTTGGTGTACGCCAGCCCCAGCATACTGCTGTGGATGTCAGGTGCCTCACAGACAGTCTGGCTGGCAAAGAAGCTATAAATGGTTGTGTACAGACAAGCTTCCCTCATCTGTAAACCTAGCTGAGGTTGTGTTGTACGTACACCTGGCACAAAGCAGGCCAGTAGGAGCCATCTGTTGGATGGGTCAGTGAAGTCAGCCCAGCCGCAGATGTGTGTAAGAAACCTGGGAAGAAGTGGAAAAAAGCTGGGACAGCTTATTTCTACATTTTTAAGAGGCAAAACTATCTCTAAAGCAGAACCACCTCACCTTGACAAACAGACTGCTAAAAAGAAAGCATTTCAATATCATCATCTCGTCCGTGGTGTGCTGCTGTTCTTAGTGAAGAGGGAAGTTGGCTTGTGTCTTACTTGGCGTGTTGTTTCTGAGCGAGCCCTTTGCACCGCTGTGCTAAGTTCTTATGTCTGTTGTTGAGAAGGCTGAACCTTGAAAGGGGCAGTCAGTTTCGTGGGCGTTCATTTTTAATTAGACAGCTTTTGTTAATCAATTTATATGATGTCTTTAATGCCTTGAAAATGTATTGACATAGCTGATACGTAGATGATTATTTTATTACTCTGCATACGCAGTAATTACGTTCCAGGATGGTTCTAATAAAAAGAATTAATCATTCATAAGATACTGTTTTAATGGAAAGATAGGATACCATAGGAGGAACAATGTAATTACTGAGTTCTTCTGAGAAAGATAAGAACTTTCTTGGTTCTTATGTACGTTTCACCAGAAAGCATAAAATCCTGCTGCATCAAATCAGGTCTTAGGGCTTGGATGTGTATTTCCAAGGTTGAGATGGACCTCTACATTTGGAAGATGTTTTGGACCATAGAGTGGCATTGAAGTGCATAGGAGTTTCTGGTTATTGATCTGATTAACACAGCTGTACTCTGAATTTGGTTGGCTTGTGGAGGCAGGTGAGATCACGCTGCTGTGAAGTCCTCTCTGTTAACTCCTTTGTTTCCAAAATGAAGTGGCTGAAACCTTAATTGAACAGTCTGTGCTGTTGGAGTAAGGGTTCTTTTGTGCCTAGGGTTGAAGATCACAAGGTGAAGTCACTCTGATACATAGCTCACACCATGGGGTTAATTCATTTCTCAACATATACTTCATGCTTAAAAAACTCCACCTATTTCCTTCTGTAATTTCACCACTGTATTCTAGATATTTTCCATTTGTTATGAAACGTTAGAAGGGAATTTTTAAGGTTTATCCTCAGTATGAAATTGCAAAATTTGCATAAAAATTCACAATTGTTTTACAACTGAAGGAAAGAATATCACAGTAAAAAGTAGGTACAGCTGTTTTGTTTTTCCCT
>VXAB01000030.1:0-18476 GCA_013399175.1 Odontophorus gujanensis
CCCGTAAACCGTTGACGCAATGGAAATGAGTGCACCCTTAGCGAGTTTGCAGATGACACCAAGCTGAGTTGTGCAGTTGATAGACTGGAGGGAAGTGATGCTATCCAGAGGGACCTGGACAGAATGGAGAAATGAGTTCAAGTGAACCTAATGAGGTTCAACAAGGTCCACTGCAAGGTACTGTGCTTGGGGTGGGGTAATCCCAGGTATTTATACAGACTGAGGAAAGAACTCCTGAGTAGTCTTGCGGAGAAGGATTTGGGGGTCCTGGTGGATGAGGAACTGGACATGAGTCAGCACTGAGCAATTGCAGTCCAGAGGGTGAACTATATCCTGGGCTGCATTAAAAATGTGGCAGCCAGTAGGGAGAGGGAAGTGATTCTCCCCCTCTTGTAAGACCCCATCTGGAGTACTGTGTCCAGGTCTGGGGCCCCCAGCACAAGAAAGACGCAGAATTCTTGGAATGAGTCCAGAAGGGGACCACTAAAATGATCAAAGAACTGGAGGGAATAGGGATTGTTTAGGTTGGAGAAGAGCACGCTCCAGGGAGACCTTACTGTGGCCTTCCAGTACCTCAAGGGAGTGTATAAACAGCAGGAAGAATGACTATTTACAGGGGTTGATAGTGACAAAACTAGGGGTAATGGTTTTAAACAAAGATGGGAGATTTAGGTGAGATATACGGAGGAAGTTATTTACTCAGAGTGTGGTGATGCACTGAAACAGGTTGCCCAGAGAGGTTGTGGATGCCCCATCCCTGAAGGCATTCAAGGCAAGGCTGCCTTGAAGGCTTCTCACAGAACAATAAATTCTGTTGCTTAAGTAGTCTCCCAACTAGAAAGTTTTTTCCTGATGTCTAACCTAGATCTCTTTCAGTGATACTTAATTCATTTCCTTTTTCCTTTCCCCTTGAAGAAGTATTTATTTCTTCTTTTTCACAATAATCCTCTGTATATTTGAAGGCTGTTATTTTGTCTCTTTTTGGTTCTTTGCTCTTGAGATTAATCTAGCTGAATTCCTCAGACTTCTCTTACACGCAGTAATTTTCTAGAATTTTGGACATGGTAACTATTCTCATATTGGTCGAAAGCTTTGTTTAAATGTGAAGTCCAAAATCTGAATCAAAGTCCAAAATTACTCGGCTGAGATCTCATCTATGCTGGATTAAGGTGGAAAGATTTGTTGAAAAGTCTAAAGTTTATTTGCACAGTCTAGTATGTTGTTTCAAGAGGAGGATGGTATGATACATTTTCACTGAGACCGGAAATTAATTACATGACAGCCATGCAGTCAGCAGATAGGTGCCGAGGTTCAGATTCACCGGCTAATCCTTAGCCTTGGAAAGTTAGGCACCTTGCTAGCAATCTTCTGTAGTCTGAGGATTTAACAGCTCTTCACAAGGTAGTTCTTAATCTGAAGGCTAGATCAGTATTATGCAATTCTAAAAGGCTGAATTACACTACTATTCAAATCTAAAATTAAACAAAAAAAACAAGTCTTTAAAAGCGTTGTGTGTAACATACCTCACCTCACCTCTGCTCCAGGTGCCTATTTCTGTGGATTTGTCACAGCTACTTTATATGCACATATTGAAGCAATACCATAGCTTGCAATTCAATATGCAGTATAAAGTATGTGTTAGTGTTGAGACAGTTATTCATTTATCTTCTTAGGTTGTTAAACAATTACCAGTTAATTTTTTTGTATATACAAAAATGTTTCGAATTCTAAGATACACATAATTCATATTGCCTGAGAAGTGCATGCGCTCTACTTCCCTTTGTCAAAGAAATAAAATGGATAATGTCTTTATAAATCAAAATAAAATCAATGTCACATAAATGTGTAGATTTTGTAGTCCAATACCTTGCTGGTATACTCCAACTTGGTGTGCCCCTTGCTTTCTTGACTTCAAAAAGACTTTTTGGTTTCTTGTCTTGAATTAAGACACTTTGAGATGGCGCTGACTTTAAAATATTTTACTCTGTTTCTAGTACATAGTCTTCAATGAATTATCTGTTTCTGTTCCCTCACAGGACCTCAGCAGACCTTTAATCTCTCTTCGAGTTAGCTCTAGCTGTCTCAACACAAACAGATCTGACATTTTGCAAATACGTTGTTCTAATCCACTAGTTCCCTAACTAATATCTGTTGTTGAACAGACTTGATGAGCAAATCTGAACGAAGCTTCTGCCTGTTTGCAGAGCCGTCAGCTACAGACTATACCAGTGCAAAGTAGACATGAACCTAAAATCAACATTGTTGTAACACTGAAAATAGAGCAACACCCTTAGATCAATTTAACTTGGAGGCACTTTTGTAAAGGATTTTGTAACGTCGAACTGGTTATTTTCAGTGACAAACTAAAAACAAAATCAGGTGGAAAAAGGACAATTATAAGGTTCGTCTCTATCTAGTGGCACAGAACAGGAAACCTTAGAAAGATTTAACAAATTTGAATCGGTGGAAAAATGCTTAAAATTTAGATAATGATGTTATAACTGAGAAGATAATAGTATCAGCCCAGTTTAATGGTGTAGCACAGAATCATTATTTAAAACCTATCAAAACTACTCATAAGCAAGTGTTTAGTTTATATGACAATTTGAATTCTTATGTTCATGGTGAGGGGAAGGTATACATCAAATAGTTATTTGTGCTGGCAAAAAGTGTTTACAGAAGTAAGTCTTTGATACCTCACTGGTTTACAATTGTATAAAGATGAAGAGATCAAGCCAAAACAACTCTGCTTTTCTTTGAAAGTTACTCCAACAAAATAAATAAATAAATAAATAAATAAAATAAAAAAAAAAACAATGGACTATAGCACAAATTTAATAACAGATTGTTCTTTTAGTAGTTTTAGTAGAGACATGTCAGCTTTCTACTACTGAAGTTCTGTTAAAATTTCCTGACATCTTCCAGAAAGATAGCAAACTGGCTGGAGTTCAAGATCTCGAGTGGAAGAGGCAAACCAAAAAGTAGGATTGCTACCCTGGACTTTGAGAGAGCTGACTTTGATCTCTTCTGGGACCTTCTTGGAGCTATTCCATGGCCTAGGGTGTTAGAAGGCAAGAGAGCCTGTGGGAGCTGGTCAGCATTTAAACATCACTTCTTCCAAGTTCAGGATTGGCAAGTCCCTGTGAATAAGAAATCAGGTAAGGGTGGCAGGAGACCTGTGAGGACGAGCAAGGAGCTCATGCATAAATTCAGAGGGAAGAGGAAGGTCCACGAAATGTGGAAAAAGGGTCTGACCACTTGGGAAGAATGTAGAATGTTGTCAGTGCCTGGAGGGATACAACAAGGAAGGCCAAAGCCAACCTGGAACTGGATCTGGCAAATGAGATAAAGTATAATAAGAAAGGCTTTTTAACATGCCAACAGCAACATTGCTAAAGATCCGCAAAGCATTTCACTGTTAAGCAGCCTTTCCCTTCTGTGAAGCAAGAAGGTAGCAGTGAGAAGGTATTCCACCTGCTGACTTAAGGCACACTGCTCACATGGGAATTGTCTCCAACACAACTGTGTGGAGAAAAAAAGGAGAGAGGCAGCTCAGTACAGGCCTCCTTGAAATCTGAAATGAATCCCAAACATAATCTAGACATTGGGGTGTACAGATCCCACAGTTATTAATTTAAATGTAAACACAAGGGAATTCTGATTTTTCCTCTTCTCTATAACATAGCTGCTCTATTTAAAAGTGGTGCCATTTCACAACACCCAGTACCAATGGGCCAGAATCTTCTGCTTTGTCAAGGGTGCAAATAAATTTGTATGGACAGCAAGCCTGGCAGTACTGAAGCAGTTAAAAGGCACTCAGGTAAATGGGGCTCAACAATTTGTCAGCTGCAGCTCTCACAAATCATCACCCTGTCAGTTTTGAATGATGAGTCTGAAAACACAGGAAAGTCATAGTTTTAGCACAGAAACATAGCTGCTCCTATCACCTCTTTGCAGACTAATTAAAGAAGTATGCTTTGTATCAAAATGTTTACTATAGGGCAAATTGCGTACACGGAATACATGAGGTTNCTATAGCACAAATTTAATAACAGATTGTTCTTTTAGTAGTTTTAGTAGAGACATGTCAGCTTTCTACTACTGAAGTTCTGTTAAAATTTCCTGACATCTTCCAGAAAGATAGCAAACTGGCTGGAGTTCAAGATCTCGAGTGGAAGAGGCAAACCAAAAAGTAGGATTGCTACCCTGGACTTTGAGAGAGCTGACTTTGATCTCTTCTGGGACCTTCTTGGAGCTATTCCATGGCCTAGGGTGTTAGAAGGCAAGAGAGCCTGTGGGAACTGGTCAGCATTTAAACATCACTTCTTCCAAGTTCAGGATCGGCAAGTCCCTGTGAATAAGAAATCAGGTAAGGGTGGCAGGAGACCTGTGTGGATGAGCAAGGAGCTCATGCAAAAACTCAAAGGGTCTATGAAATGTGGAAAAAGGGTCTGACCACTTGGGAAGAGTAGAGGAATGTTGTCAGGGCCTGCAGGGATGTGACAAGGAAGGCCAAAGCCAACCTGGAATTGAATCTGGCTAAGGAGATAAAGGATATAATAATAAAGTTTTTTTTAAGTATGTCAGCATAAATATTAAACATTAATCACATCTTCCCTCAGTCTTTTCCCCAGACTGAACAGACCTCAGCCACACTTTTTTTAATATTACCCAGGATACTATTGGACTTCTTGGCAACAAGGGCACACTCCTGGCTCATGGCCAATCTGTTGTCCGTAGGAACACCTAGGTCCTTCTTCACAGAGGACTTCTCCAGCATAATATCTCCTAACCCATACTGATGTAGGTAGTTATTCCTCCCTGGGTGCAAGATCTACACTTACTCTTGATGAACCTCATCAAGTACCTCTCTGCCCAACACTTCAGTCTGTCCACAACTTATTGAATGATTACACAGCCATGCACACAAATTTATGTCCCACATATATTTATTTTTATTAAATTTTGAATATAAAAATATTACAATTGGTAGCAAAAATACTGCTCTCCTTCTATAGGAGCAAAAGCTCATTGTAAATATTTTAAAGATATTTAATAACTTCTGACAAAGAAATAGCATCTGGCCCGGCAGAGGAAGGAGTTTACATCTTCTCCAGTGAAAAATATATTTCTCTCCAAGTTAACCGCATAATCTCTTGAGGTCCCTTCCAACCCCTATGATTCTATGATTCTATGATCTAAGCAGAAAAGTACAGTTTAGTATGAAGAAGGTAATTATAAGTATGTCCAAAATTATTAAAAATAATATCACAGCAGTTCCTTGCATTCATTGCTTCATATATTAAAAATGCTTTGCACTAAAAATGTCTATTTTTTTTTTCCAATCTTCCACTGATTTCCTTTTCTTTTCCTTTTTTTTTCTTTTTTTTTCCCTTGTTCAAGTTTCTCTGTCACCTGTTCTCTGTGTATGACTTCTGTATAATTTGAAAATCAGAGTATTAAGGTCTGTGTTCTAGTGAGATGCCTCAGAGGCACAGTACAGATAAGTTTGTAATGAGAATTCTAGACTCCACTGTCCTTTGCAGCTAATCCATAGATTTTAGAAAATGACTTTTATGTAGAAACATACTATATATTTCATTTCAGAAAGAAGAAAATTACATCTGGGAAAGTTACTTGAACTACTGTTAACTAATAGATGAAGACTCTCTCTAGTGTGCTACAGATAGGACTAGCTAAAGGATTCTCATCCAAGCACCGAATTAATTTTCTTGGAGTCTGGGTTTGGGTCAAAGGAAAGATTTGTGGATTTGGGGAAAATGGAAAAGAAATATGACAGCTTGCTTCATCTTTTGTCTTCAGGGAACCATGAAGGGAGAAAGATAGCTGGTGGGCAACTGTGGTGCATGTCTATTATCTTCCCTCACTACTCTAAATATTAAAATGAAAATCCCACTGCCTAAGCAAATAAACGGAAGCAATGTTTCGCACAATATGCCTAACCTACTTTATTTTCAATATCTGCAGTATTTTTATTGGGAATACTGTCTCCTCTCTTTCTGGGTTTTGAATTCAGCTGTCTAGGTTAAATTGCTTTTCTACAGATTGTGGATATGCCTCAAAATTAAAAGGTTTTGGATAATGTGGTTTCTTTATTAAATATAATCATAGAACAGTACTCCCTGATGATTCATTTTAACAATGTTATGAGATCTGCTGGCTACCATAAAATAGAGTAGAAATGAGCAAATTCAAATTAATCTCTTACTAATTAGCAGCTTTCTAGAAAATCACAGCAAGATGTAAAGCCAGGAGTAGTCACAGTTACATGATTTTTGTTATTGGTAATCCACATCATAATATCATGTAGCACATTGGGAGTTTAATAGTTAATGCTCCAGCTCCATGGATTGAGAGTTCTGGGTATACCTGCCTCAGAAGAGAAGAACTACATTCCCCAGAGGACTGTGCATTGCTTTGCATTTTTCCATTTTCCACTCAGAGGGAAAGATAAAGACTGTTTGCAAGTCACAAAACACAGCCTCTTTCCTTTCATATTGACCCAGCAGTGAGTGCTTGCAAGCCATATCGCCTTCAGCATTTGGTGTAAGGTTTTCGGTTTATCAGACACTCTCTTTTGCTCATATTATTCGATTTATTACGTAAAATTCCAATTATATTGTATTATATTGTGTTATTTTGCATTCCAATATCTGCCACTGTTTTGTTTCTAGGCCCATCTCCCTTTTCCTTTTTTTTCCTTTTCTTTCCCAGGGCATGGGTCTGTGGGTCACATGCTCCAACTGTCACAAAACCAGGCCAAACCAGCCTGTAAACTACTGACAAGGAAAATACAGACTGTTTAAAAACAGCAGCACTATAGTAGGTACAGAAACTAATTACATTAGGATCTTTGAAGTAGTTTAAGTTACCTTTCTATCCATTTATTAAAAACTATTGCTGTCAGTTGAATTCTCTAATATGAATAACATGTTAATGCCTAGAAGTAAATGATAAAACTATTCCACCTAAATCTGGTTTTGTCAGTTCCAATATAAATAGAATAATAGAATCATGGAATCACTCAGGTTGGAAAAGGCCTCAAAGATCAAGTGAAGCCATACTACCCTAACTCTAACAACCCTCTGCTAAATCATGTCCCTGAGCACCACATCCAAAAGGTTTTTAAACACATCCAGGGATGGTGACTCAACCACCTCCCTGGGGAGCCTATTCCAGTGGTTAACAACACTTTCTGTAAAGAAGTGTTTCCTGATATCCAACCTAAACTTATCCTGGAACAACTTAAGGCCGTTTCTCCTCACCCTGTCACCTGTCACCAGCGAGAAGAGACCGACCCCGCTCTCGCTGTAAGCACCTTTCAGATGCTGGAAGAGAGCAACAAGGTCTCTCCTCAGCCTTCTTTTCCCCAGACTAAACATCCCCAGTTCCTTCAGTTTCTCCTTGTAGGGCATATTCTCCAAGCCCCTCACAAGTCTTGTTGCCCTTGTACCTGCTTCAGCACCTCAATGTCCTTTCTGTACTGAGGTGGCCAAAACAGAACACAGTACTCGAGGTGAGGCCGCACCAATGCCGAGTACAGGGGCAGGATTACTTCTCTTGCCCTGTTCACCACACCATTCCTGATACAAGCCAGGATAAATAAAAATGAGCTCCTGTTTTAAATCTAATCTTGTTCAGAAAAGAAAAAAAATTACATTTATTAAAAAAAAAAAAAAAGATATAGTTACATTTTTTTTGTTTGTGTTCATGTTACATGGATTTTTCAATCATCACCTAGAGAACATAATGTTACTGGATTAGAAGATAAGCTATTATTTGAATTTCTGGATATCTTCTGTAAAATCTACTCAGCTGTTTGTTGTAACAGAAATAATACCAGTCAGTGACAAATTGAGTATGTTTGACCACCCAGAACTATATATTTTTAGAAAGCTTTTCCATAACTGAAAACAAATTTAAACTTCTCACTGGTAATCATAACTATACAATCAGAAGAATTTAAACAAATTCCTCCTTTATATTGAAATGCTATGACTGGAAACAGTAAGACAGCTTATCTCATAAATATCTAGAAATACTATATATTAGTGTAAACTTACAATATCTGATAGAGGAGCTTAGCTTTTGAGGCATGTGTTTTTACAAGGAGCAAACATATACACTGACAAATTAAAATTGAAATACATTAATAGAAGCTTCCTTTATTGACTCCGGAGAGTTGCCCTTTTTCACTTTCTGGTTGTTCACAAGCTCTAACTTCCCCCATCAGACTCTCCAAAGACAATTGAGCAATTAACCTCTGTCTTTGAGGTTAATTACCAACAAAACAGAGCTGACCGATGTTTAAAAAACTACAAAATAGTATTTGGGTACAAAGACCACACAGAGTAACTTGAAAAGGCTGGACAAGACAATTTTCCATATTTTAAGTGTATTATGCTCATTCATCCAATCATAGTATGACTATATTTCATTGGTTACTCATCTAAGTGTAGTTTCGTCTACTTACCAAGATCTGTGGTGTAGGCACTTCTAATTACTTGTATTTGATGCAGCAGCTGGAAAAATCAGTTCATATTGACTGATTTCACTTTTTACAGAAAATAATTACTCCCCTCTAAATTTAGGCTTGAATGTGAAATTTAAATATCTAAAAGTCACAGCAAAAAAAAAAAAAAAAGGAATGTATAAATAGGAGTGAAATAAGAATGACAATCATTTTTGCTGTCTTAAGTCATTTATACAGGATACACATGACTGAAGAGATTTGAACCTTATGTAATTAAGTTTTAAAAAAGAAAAATAAAGCTGTTGGTTTTGAATAAGTAATTAATATTTAGAATAGACGGGGTTTGAACCATTCAGTGCTCCACCTCTTCCCTGAGATTGCAGTCTCATGATCACTAAAGTTATAGCACACACACAAAGACAGTTTCATTGCAAATTAATTTCCTGACCAGGCGAATCCTTGAAGAAAACAAAGAGTTTGAGAGTAGAACAGACAGATGAAGCAGCAAGGCTAACATACTGAGCTCCATAGTGAAATTGTAGCAGAACTTTTTTGAAATGAGTTTGAGAACATTTCAGAATCAACTTGGATTTATAGATACATCTTCAGCTAAAATCGGGGTAAGGCATGGACATTCACATCCCTCATTTTCTGTAGTCCATACTTTGGTTTTCTCTAAAGGAAATTACAAGTGTGTGTCAGAAGAGAGGTGAAACAAGATGGTTTTCAGGGAAGATTTATAGTTCATTCCTGTGTGATGCTTGATCAAGATATTTGGAAGACTAGGATATAAGACACATCATAGAGTATCTCTGAATTTCAGTATGAATGAAACCTAGATGTTGTTCTCTAGATAATCCCTTCCGAAAAGTTGCCCTTAAAGACCTCATGGAAAAAAATTGCATGTTATATTTCTATTTGCCATCCCATGCAATTTTCCAATATTTTCCCAGAAGAGCCAGCATCTCTGAACACTCTAAATGATTTACAAAAAATTAAAAAATAATAAAAATAAATGTAATTATCTTTCAGAATTTTTTGTTCTGGCATAATTGAATTGTGTTTTTGATGTTTTAAATTACTCTTCTTCCTATTTCCACATTTTTTTCCCTTTCAACTCTTTACTTTTTACAGTGGGTGTGTCTTTGCAAAGATTTTTGCTGTATTGAGAATATCAACATCTTTGCATTTATATTCTTTTTTATATTGACTTTCTATTTTTTTTTTATTAGTATGCTTCTGTTATATTTTAATAGCAAATGTTTGTTTCATATGTGTGTATATATTTGGCACATATACTTCATTATAATATATGTGAACAGAGGAATGTCCACAGCCAAGAACCCTCCAAATAATACTGTCAATGATATCCAGTTTCTCTTTATTCAAAGTAGTGATTTTTATACCGAAGAATAGTGGCATATCATCCTCTTTTAAAGTTATCACAGAATAAGAGAATGTGGTATGAGTAAGTTCCTATATATGCAATCATGGGCATACACATCTTATTATTGTAGGAAAGTGTAATACTCTTCATTGTTATGACAGCATCTGAACAATATCTTACTGAACATTTAAATGTGGTAATGACTGTACAATGAATACAGTGAGATAGTTTCATCGCAATAGCTGATGTCATTTATTATTGATTTTCTTGCTCTTTAATATAATTTGGATGTAGTTAAAGTTGTTGAGGAATTACAATTTCTTTTAATAGATGTATTTGAATAGATATGCAATTAGGTAACAGCTGGTTTTCAGAACTGTGTTGTGTTTCAGAATCACTTCCTCACTGATGAGATGGCTAATGCAAGTGGTTTTACTTTCTTCTTCTTTGACTACGTACATGCTTCCTGTCCTAAACTCTGCAGTTTTGGATGCAGGAACAAGTATTGTTTTTTTTACAAAGGCAAATCAGAAATCAGGTTACAAAGAGGAAAGATGTTTTGTGAATACACATACAAACACACACAAAACACACACAGAACATCCTTTTGTTTTGGTAGGCTTTACCACTGTTAGATTTTGCACAGCCAGAGGCAGAAAAGAAAATGCATATTACAGTATAGAAGAACAGGGTTGCTAAAAATACATGGCCAAAACTAAAGAATAGTGGAAGACTGTAGGCTACATACTGCCTCGCTGGCTGATACAGGATGTAGATAATAAAATTGTCCACTTTGTTGATGATCCAGACCCTGCTTGAGATGGCACAATACTGTACAAAAGGTTAGGGTAGTAAAACAATTTGATTAGAGGTAACTAATCTAAGTCCCAGTGTCTCTTTGCACATTCAAATTATGCTTCTAGTGCAAGTGATTGACAAGCAGTTATGAGGAAAGCTCCGAACTGAATTTAGTCTTAACTTTTCTACCTGAGAAAATCTTTTTCACTTTTTTCTTTTTGACAATTATTATGTTTATATGAATTCAATAGAAACTGTGTTGTTTTCATTTAAAACAGCAAAACAACAAAACAGGGATCTTGACCTTACTACACAGCTGAGAATTCAACATTTGGCTGAGAATGATAGCACCCACTGTGCAGAGCCACTGGCCAGCTGGTGAGAAATTCCGGCTGTCATCACAGCACAGGGAGTTAACATATTTATCAGATACTTGAGATGAAAAAGTACTAGTTCGTGGGGACTTTTTTTCCCTAAGCCATCTGGTCCTGAGGTGCCTATTACATCTATTATTGAATCATTAAAGTCAATGAGGTGAATAACACGATTAAACTTGTTTACTTGTCGTGTAACAGTCGGTTAACATTGAAATGTAACTTCTACTTCCTGGACTATGCTGCAATAAAAATGCATCTCAGTTCTCCTAAGTGATACCTAAAATTAACTGCTGATAAATATATTTTAATTTGTAATCTAGCTTAAAAGTGCATTAATTATTTCAAGTCTATTTTGCATATGAATTTTGTATTGTAGTAATTACAAAAATTTCCCCTAATAATAATAATAATTCAAAAAAAAAGTAAATAACTGTCTATAAGTACAGATATGCATACACATCATTTCACCCTACTAATCAAGCAGAGCTACATTTATGAAGACCCTGCACAAAATGCAATTTGTTCATGCAAAGTTGCAAGAAAATAAATAAATAAATAAATAAGTGTTCATTTGATCAATATATAAAGATCATATTTGCATTAAGAAGTTGAAGAGTATTTAATTAGCTGTACTTATAAAACTGAATAAACAATAATTGTATTATCATAAATAGATTAAGTTTCTTTGTGCTAAACTGAAATTTAAATAACATGGATTATATGATTTGATTTAATTATTAAAGACAGGAAATTTCACAGTTTTGAAAATGGAATTTAGTATAAGAGATTCCTTAGCAGTAATTAATATTTCTCCAGAATTTAGAATATAAAGATATCTTTTTATATTTACGTTTAGACCTGATTTTGGGATCTGCAAATTTTTTTGAACAGTGAGTTTTAATTTTTAACTCTTTGGTTAATTTAAAATTTTTGGGTTTAATGCAAAAAAAAAAAAAATTACTTGAAAGAAATCATGGTCCTAGACTTCAGTAGATTTCAGATAAGAAAATTAGTGAATAACATTACAGAGCAATGTGAATAATTATTCATATCATGAAAAATAGAATTAAATTTAAAATAGGAAAGGCTTCTGTCAATGGTTTATGGGCTGGTTTGGCCCGGTTCCATGGCTAATGGGGCGGGTGACCCATGGACCCATAGGAAGGGAGAGGGTAGGGAAATGGGCCTAAAAACAAAACAGCGACAATGGTCTGAGGAGGAAAATTAATTTACTAAATGAGATACTGGAGTGCAAAATAACACCATATAATACAATATAATTGGAGTTGAAGTTAATAAATCAAAATAAAGTGAGAGACAGAGAATGTCAGAAAACAAAGGCTTTATGCTAAAGCAGAAGGTGATAGGGATAAGGAATCTTCACTGCAGAGATGACCAGCAAAAGAGGAAGTCTCAGAACTTGCATGCAGTTTTATCTTTCCTTCTGAGTGGAAAATGGGAATGCAAAGTCCTCAGGGGTATGTAGCTCTTCTCTTCTGAGAACCAGGTACCTAGAAATTCAGCAGTTCATGGAACTGGAGAACTAACTCCTTAACTCCCAGTGCCTCACCTGATAATATGATATGGAATATTGATAAAAAACAAAACAAAACAAAACAAAACAAAACAAAAACAACATAAAACCATGACAACTTCTTAATGTATAGATATTGAATTGGGTACTCAATACCAAATATCAGTTATCAGTTACCAGATACCAAATATCAATATCAGTTGCTCAATTATGATTCCATTATGTGATCAGCTTAGTGTGGGCTCAATTGCCTCCACTACTGCCACAGTCCATATATCTAAGCATCGCATATTACAGGAAGTTTTAAGACCCAAACATTTTTTTTAATATTTCACTAGAGGGAATAGAGATGGACAAATACTCCACCACTACTTTATACCACACATAGAGAAATGCTAATAGGAACAGGTGTAATCTCTTTTTAAAAAAGGATGCAAACATGATTAAATAAGAAGACTATTGGCTGAGGCTCAGGCAAATACAAACTGAAAACCTTCAGCACAGAATCAAAGAACTGTAGGAGTTGGAAGGAACCTCCAGAGATCATCTAGTCCAACCTCCCTGCCAAAGCAGGTTCCCTAGAACAGGTTGCACAGGTAGGCATCCAGGCAGGTCTTGAATGTCTCCAGAGAAGGAGACTCTACAACCTCACCAGGCAACTGTTCCAGTGCTCCATCACCCTTACTGCAAAGAGGTTCCAATGCATATTTGTGCAGAAATGCATTCCTATACATCAGTTTGTGACCATTTCACTGCGTCCTATCACCTATCATCTGAAAAGAGTCCAGCCTTGTCCCTTTGTCTCTCGCAACATAGATATTTATAGACATGGATCAGATCCACTCTGTCTTCTCTTTCAAGGCTGAACAGACCCAGATCTCTCAACTTCTCCTCATAAGAGAGGTGCTCCAGGCCCTTTATTATCTTTGTAACCCTTTGCTGGACTCTTTCCAGGAGACCCCTGTCTTTTGCACCTGGGAGTCCAGAACTGGAAACAGTATTCCAGATGAGGCCTCACCAGGGCAGAGTAGAAAGGGAGGATCACCTCACTCCACCTGCTGACCATGCTCTTTTCAATGCAGTGATGGGATATAAGGTAATGAACTTCAGTTAATCCAAGGAGATTTAGATTGGATATTAAGAAAAACTTCTTCTCTAAAAGAGTTGTCAGGCACTGGAACAGGTTGCCCATGGAAGTAGTGGAGTCATCATCCCCAAAGATGTTCAAGAAATTGTATGTATGGTAAAATGATCATGGCTTAGTGGGTACTATTGGTGCTTGGGGAATGGCTGAACTACATAATCTTAGAGAATTTTTCCAATCTTCACTATTCTAAGACAATGTGATTCTATGATTTATGCCTGCTATACATCTTCCGTGTTGCTAGTAACTCAGTAAAAAAATGTCACAGCAGTTAAATTCATTTTTAATGAATATATTTATTCTAATTTAATTAGAATATATCAATTAAGTTTAATTCTGCTCTGGATAAATTTTCAGGGAAGTTACACAAAATTGCAAAGGAGCTGAGAACTTTCACACATGCTTGAAATATCAACTTGGATCAGGATCTAGAATGACAGCAGTGTTGCACAGATAAATTGAGCACAGAAGCACATAAGTCACTCCAAAAGTAATGCTTTCTATTTATTTCCATGGAAACAACAAGTACAAAGAGTACAATACAAGTATTTGATTGAGAAACTTCTCAGCTACAAAACACTATTTTTCAGCATAACCACCACCATTAGCTCTGCATTTTCACCAAGGGTGAACAAGAATTTGCAAGCTGTATTCACACAGATCTACTTGGGCATCCAGAACATGGCTTGTCTTTCATGTCACTTGCCACTGCTGAAACACACCATCCACTGCCTCACTCCTCTAACATCCACTGTTTGGTCTCCATAAGTGTTCAGCATACACTGTTGAATGTCAGTGGGTGCAATTATACCTACACGGAGGAATTCAGTTACACTCCTTTGCTTCATATGCATTTCCATGTCAGACGTCATTTAATCAGACTGTGCGAATCCTGGGAGATAAGTCTTTCCTTATATGGTGTCCCTTTGGAACAAACTGAGTCCTTCTAAGTTTCTATGTTTCTCCCCTCCCAGTATATGACTGCTTATTGCTCATCAGTTCAGTATCTACTGCCGTACTACTAATATCCACCTCTGACATTGTGAGTCAACATAATAAAACAGGAGGTATTACTTTTGGAACAATCCTTCATACTTTTACAGCAGTCTTTTCCTGTTTTGTTTTCAAGTACAAATGGAAAAGCGATATATGTGAAAGCAACTTCGGTGATCTAGATCTGTTACCGTTGTGATGACTGGGAATTAGATGGAGGCAGGAGAAGCATCAAGATTTTTCAGTTTATCATATAAAAGCATTTGAAATTATTTAAGCAACAGGAAAATTATCCTTTCCCCATTCTCTAATAAGAAGTTCACTAGATTTTAATAATTACAAATATATTTCCTAAGAGGATAATAGAAGTGTTCAACATTTATTTGTTTATTTCTAAAGAAAAAAGTTTTATTTCAACTTAAGAATTCCCCAGATAAAAAATATATATATATGGAATGAAACAGTAGACGCAATTTGGCTTATAGTCTTCCAACACCCATATTTCTTCATCTCTTCCACCTGGCACCTTGGGAAAGCTGCCCAGGTTATACCATAATGCTTTGGAATAAAGTCATTTTCTTAGCATACTAGGTGTTGACAGTCCAACCTGGTTAACACACAATTATGCCAGGAAAAAAACAGCGCTTTTCATATAAGCTGAATCTTATTGGCTTTGATCTACTTGTAGAGAGCATATGTGTATATTATAATATGATCCTATATGTACTGCAAACAAAATCGTTATTATTTTATCTACAAGTCCTCATCTCATTTGGGAGAAAGAGTAGATAACTCAGCTTAAAAAAAAAAAGAAGGATATTTTGTACAGTACCTATTCTGTTTACTCTAGCAGGGAGATTCATTATACCTTGAAACATTTTATTTATGTCTATTGGTTGTTTAGGGAACCTAGAATGGAAAGCTTGAGAGTAGCTAGTAGTCTGTATTCTCAGTGTCTTAGCTGATCAGACAAGCTGTATTCTTGCAGACTAATACTCATGACAAATTATGGTATAATGTATTATTCTAATCAGATTGTACCCAAATTTGTCTGAGTTCCTATGACAAAGGGAAATATAATACTGCTATATCAGTGTATACTTCTACAAGTGAGTTGGTGGGAAATAGAAATGATACAGGTGTTGTTTGACTGGTTGTTGTTTTTGTTGTTGTTGCTGCTAGTGAAAGCTTTCTTTTCATATTATAATAAATTATATTTATTATAGTTATAATTTATTATTATAAATTATATATTAATATATCTGGGAAGGACACAGTCTAGATAATTCCCCGTTTTTCAAGAGTCTTTTCAAGGTTTAGTTTAGTTTTCTGTTTTTCAGTGGGAAAGAAAATGTTACTAATGCAAATAAGACTGTCCACATCCCTTATTTGTCTATTTCCATGACTGCTTCAGGTACAAAAAGTGAAATCATGGACTATATTGTTTCAGTTGATCTAAACTATACAGAAACATTCAGCAATCATGGTGGTGCTAAAAGCGCACACAGTACAACCCTTCTTTTCTGGTATAGGGAGTATGATTACTTTTTGGCAAGATGGACAATATGACTTGACAGTATTGGTTTCTGCATAGAAATTCCTCATGGTCAGGTGTTCTTCATGGAACAGAACTGGAGCATTTAATGAACTGTTTATATGAAGTGACAGAGGATGATTTCATTTTATGATTTCTCTACCGTAGAATCAGTTTATATTTTGCTTACTGTCTGTAATGTCGGTACAAGAATGTCTGGTACAGAAATGTTTAGAGTTGCCTAAAGTAGAGCTGGTATAAAAATATCATAATTTGTCTTTTTATTTGACTTTGATACAAAGATATGTCTAAAAAGGAAGAAAAGACATGTAGCATGTGGCTCTAGATACATTTGGATGCTGTTAAAGTATTTTGAAAAATCCAGCTATCATGTTTTTTGATTTTTGTTATCAGTGTTCCACATCAGTGGATTTTATTATTAATTAATTAATTTATTTATTTTTGTGGTGGCTGTGTTGCTTTTTTGTTGTTTTCTTTCTTTCTTTCTTTCTTTCTTTCTTTCTTTCTTTCTTTCTTTCTTTCTTTCTTTCTTTCTTCCCTTTTTTTTATTTTTTATTTTTATGAAAAGGACTTAGGAAGGAACAAATTCTCTAAGAGTACAGAAAGAAAATATTTAAAGTGTGTGAGTATCATTTGTCTAGTGGAAATGAAGGCGTGACTTTGTCCTTTGGGATTTATAAGGATTCTTTAAAATTGCAATTCACTTCAGGTTTGTTTTGTTCTTTTTCTTTTTTTGTAAGATGTATAGTCATGAGCATCAGATCATATTGAGAGCCAAGGTAGAAAGCCTCCACTTTATGAATTCTTTCTGGCAAGACAACACTGGCACAGACGGAAAATTTTCCTATAGCTTATAGCATATTAGCTATGCAGCACAGATACTTTTCTCTCTATTCATAAAGTGAACAGCAGGCCAGCTTGATATTGTGAACAGAAGAATGAAGTCTGTTTTAATGTGCTGTGGCTTTTCCTTGTTGCCTTCAAAGGTATGTATCCTTAGGATAATAGGACCAGGTTAATTAATTCCAGTTTTCTGGTGTCATCATAAGCATTTAACCCTTATCTAGGCATCTTCTCTGAGGTATTTTTTAAATCTATTTTCGTTGCTTACATATCTAGTGAATTTCCTGATCTTCATAATTTCCACATCAAGAACAAATATGCAAAGGAAACCAAAATTCTATTAATTTTTTCACATAGCTATGTTTCCTCTCACTCTAATCATTTCTGAAGCAGATCAATTTTTACATTATCTTTCTCCTCAAGTCAGTATTCTTTTGTTATTCTTCATAATTACTCAACTGAGCCTATCAGTCAAGAACTCTCAACAGCACACAAGTAGTACCCTCCATATAACCCCCACTAATGACTACTAGACATCTAACTTGATAACCACATCCTCCTGTCTTATCCAAACTTGCTGCTAGAGATTATTAGTTATGATGAAGACACAATAATGTACTTCATAACATCTTATGTCTAATAGACTGTACACAGTTTTTTCATCTGTGGACTTTTCTCGTTCACTAAAGGTATATAACAAGGTATACATGTTCAAAATAAAAATTTCCATTTACATATTGACTAGCATATAGTCTCAGTACAATACAATGTCTGCAGTTTGATATTCTATGGAATTTTTTCCCCTCTCAAATATTTGTTCAGTCAAAGCCATTCACTCACAGCTGTCTTTAAAGTGTTCAATCAAATTTCACTTTTGAGATCCAGCAGGAAATGAATCCTACTTTCTGATGTCAGATGAATCAGACAGACTTTTTTTTATCTTATAACAACATGCAGCAGATAAAAACAAAAGTTGCATGCCTTTCCAAAGTCTTTATTCATCTATAACTAGAAAACAGGGTAAAGCATTTGTTTCAGGTAAGTGTAGTTAATTGTAATTCAGAGAAATGCTAAGATGTCAGTTGAGTAAGCAATATACAATCTGACAGGAACCACTTAATCCTTTTTTATGTTTATAATATAGTGTTTTAATAGATCATACAAAAAAAAAAAAAAAGGAAGAATGACCAAGTATACTTCATTTGAATTACATTACTTTCAAGAGATTCTATTTTTCCTTTATGAAAATATTATGTCAGATGCTATTTTATATTAATCTCCAATCCTTAATTTGAAAGAAAACAACTACCCAGAAATTTAACTCTTCCTTGAAGAAAAAAAAAAAAATCCA
>VXAB01000030.1:29267-115778 GCA_013399175.1 Odontophorus gujanensis
ATTCATATTATTTTATTTATATTAGATTTTATTAAGTATTTAAACCACTAAAAGATAAAAAAAAAAGTTTGACGTACTTTTATGTCTTCAGGCTAATCTAATTTAAATAAAAATTAAATATTTAGAAAGCATTTAATCTCTACAACTATATTACGAGCAGCTTATTTTGCAGTATATACTTCACCAGGATTGTCATGGAAGAATTCCACCATTTTCAGTGCCCTCAAGGCAAAACTTCTAGTTTTTCTTCATAACATTGTAATCCTTTTCCTACATATGGCCTGATGTGGCTGCTTAAATGTATCTGGTTCCAGGTAATCCAGTTGCTTGTTCACAAATCTTTTATAAGTACATCTCTACTGTCAAGTCCGGCTAGATGATATTTCACACAAGGAAGATTCATCATTCTTATTTATTTTACTAGCTAAATGACTGATGCATTAAGTGCCTAGAATGAAGCTTTGTATCTTACAGTACTTGAAAAAAGGAAAAGTGGAACAGCTGTTAAGCCAGACTTAGTGAAATTATATAAAAACGTAGACAGAGAGGGGAAAAAAATAGGGTCACTTTCCTTCTTAATTATAACAGAAATTATGTGTAAAATAAGACATATAATTGATTGTGGAACTAAGGAAATTAGAAGCTCAAAACTGTGGAATTTCTATCTGTTCTTTCTGAAGTAGTCAGCATAATCAAAGAAATCAGACAAAATACAGTACTGAAAAAGAAGATCTTTTCATAGAAATTTATTTGAAAGTAATTAGGATAATGGTGTCAGAATACATTTATACTTCCTGATTTTCAGAAGAAGGGAAAAAAATGACATAATTACTATTATACTTGGAAAAAAACACCATGAATATTCACATTTTGAATAAGTACAGAAGTGTGGTACAAAATGTAAGATATATAATTGCTTTTTATTCTGCTTATCTCCCTCATCAGCCATGATTTAGCACTGAATCAGAAGTACACAAAGTTGTAGTAAATAATAACAATTGCTTTCAATTATTTTGTATCATTAAAAATCTCTTAACTTTTTTAAGTTATTGTGAGTGGAGAACTCTAATGAAATTGAGTTATAGGGAATCTTCAGTGCCTTCCACATCGTTTTTCTGTCTATCATTTTACTAGTTAAATCACTCTTAATATTTTCTGCATCTTTTCTTAAAATCTTACAGTACTCAGCAATCTAACCTCCAAGACCAATGAGTTTTCTGTATCAATTCTCTTAGCTTCCACAAATGTACAGCTTGTTCCTACAATAAAACAAATTCTTACAACAACAAACATCTTCCATGCTTTCTTGTGTTAGTTTCCATAACTTCCTAAATCTAAAAAGCATATTAATCATCTTTTTTCTCCAGCAACCCTATGCATTTATTTACAATGAGGGAATATTTTTAGTATGAAAAAGTTTCTAATGGAACCACTGCTATTAACCCTCATTCTGGTTGTAGAATCATACTGTCAAACTAAACTTGTGAGTTGCTTTTGAAATTACAGTTTGTAATACATAACCAAATTTTAAATTTTCTATCATAACATACATTCCTAAGCACTTCTTGCTAATCTTTTCTACAGACAAGGTATCTGTGGCAAAAAAGTATTGATAAAGTAGAAACACTAAAAGACATCAAATCATGCTTTTTGAAAAAAGGCAGCTGAAGTTTCACTGAGTTCCTTTTTAAGGCAACTTTTATTATGTGACAATGTTAGAGAGTCTGTCTCTGGTCTTTTTTAATAACTACGATCACCTGTCACTAATCTCAATTGAATATTACCCAGTTCCAGCAGGTCACGTAATTATCCTCATCATTAACCTTTAAGAGTACAGAGGCTATGGTAATCACTGCCACCCTTGGTGTATACTGCCTCATCTAATGAGTCTGTGTCAGAAAATAAATTCTTTGACCTCCCAATGGTGCAGTATTTCATCATTAACTTTCTATGTTATTTGTTTTCTTAAAATAAAATAAGTAAAAGTGGCACCTGACATGAATCAGCTTATTAAAAAGAATACATAACAAAAAATTTAATGCTGAAGATGAAATAAATGAAGTAATCCTATAATAATAATAATAATAAAGTATGACTCATGGTAAAATTTGCAAGCATGTGGAAGATTATGATTGAGTTTCATGCAAGTTGTAAGAACGTAATATTCTCTCATTCCTCTGAGGAACACATGGCACAAAATTACGTGTAGAGTGATAAAGGCCAAGGCCACATATGAAGAGGAAATTAATTTAATATAGAAAGTTGATAGAATTTAACAAGTTATCTAATAATCAAAGCATAGAAAGACATCTTCAGGACAGTATATAACCTGTTTTTAATCAGGTGAATCATCCTCAGAAAATAGCAACTTATTTTAAGCATTGGTTTCACTCAGCACATTTTATGTCAGTGCTTATTGTTCAGATGGCCAAAGCTGAAAGTAGTCATATTATTGTAGTCAGATTGGACTGAATTAGAGCACTGTGACTCCAGCAGGAATAATTCTTGCCCATAAATCAGATCAATCATGAAGTTAATGTTGTATCCAACTGAGTATGTACAGGTCTCAAACAACGCTATGATCATGACAAATTCAAAATTATGCAGAGGATTTCTTTTACAATTAAGAACTAAAAACTAATTAAGATACCAAGAATGTTGTTTCCCAACACATGAGATGCGTCTAAAAAACCTTATACTTAGCAACTGTACAGTGAGTACTAAGGAAGTAGTCACTCAGCTGACTTTTATAATGCCTTATTTATGAGATATGGATTTGTGCCTCATTAGTGACATTATTGTATCTGTTACGTCCCTTTGCAGGGTCTGGAACAATATTTAAAGAGCCATGATTGATTATAGCAGCAGTTCACCTTAATCTCTGCCTAAATCTTTGAATAATCTCTCATCCAAGACTACCAGATACTTTCTATACCAGAGAAATAATACTTTCTAGCAACATTCCAACGAGAGCTTTAATTTTACTAAGGAGGCAACCAGTTCCTGTTGGATAATTCTAAAATCTGTAATCAGTTGTGGACATAATAGACAAGCAGAAGTGAACCTTTGTATTAATAACTTCAGGTCATATGGAATCATAGAATCACAAAACCTTAGAATGGCTTGGGTTATAAGGGACCTCAATAATCATCTGGTTTCAACTCCCCTGCCAGGAACAGAGTTGTCAACCTCTAGATCAAGCATTAGCTCAGGATGTCCAGAGGAGTACATGAGTAGATGTGAGCACTGGGACCACATCTATATCCTGAAGATAGGAAATAAAACTTCTGTGATTTTTCTCAGTAAGAAATATCATAATTTCTAGTAATATCTTTGGCATATATGTAAATTATCTGCAGAGAGATCTGATAAAATCTGTCTATTTTGATTAAGTATGCAGTTATCTGTGTTAGAAATTTACTTCTAGTTACTATTTTCTAAAACTTCATGTGTTTTACAACTGAAACAACTTTTTCCAGTTAGACTGGAAAAATGCTTTTGTCTGCTAGAAATACAAATCAGCAAAACATGGCCAAGGTCCTCTGATGGGAACTTATGCAAAAGGGGGTTCACATATTAACATAGTGAGAGAACAAAATGAAAATGTGAAATGCATGTTTTTTAGAGAAGAAAAAAGAAAAAAAAAGAAAAACGAACAAGCAAACAAAAGACGCAACAAAAGAACAAGTTATGGACTTTGGATGAACTCCAAACACAGCCGTTCTGTAGCTAGATTGAAATATATTTTAGGAGGTTAATATGATAAAAGGTATTGTAAAGCATATGGAAAATGTATAAAATGAGTCACTATAGAAATTTATTTGTGAAAATCAAGACTTCTCTTGGATCTGTAACATAAATTTGATTAATTCCTGCTACATGAATACAGAACTCTTGCAACAACACTGAAAAGTTCATTGGTATGGGAAAGAAAATGAGTTAAAATGAAAAGAATAAGATGAAATGTTTCAAGATACCGGTTGGACTGATAGTTATTCAACTGTTATATAAGACAAATGTATCCACAATCTATTCAATTATACAGTGACAGAATTGATAGGAAAAAAAAAGTTATTTCCATGCCCAGTATAAAACTAAACATTTAAATGTACGTTTTTTTCAGTTCATGGATAAAAACTAGGGAAAACAGAATTGATTTATATTTTATCAATTATCATACTATATCTATGAGGGTTGAAATATTTTAAAACAGTAATGAAATTTGACAGCGTTTTCATCTAAGAAGACATTTAAAATTTTTAGAAACAAAGTAGTATATGACTACTGGAGTTAGTTTTTATTTCAAAATCTGTTTTTCTGGCATATGCTCATCATTGATTCCATAATATTTCCTGTCTCCCTTCCTTTAGATTAACACTGAAATGACGTACAACATTCAAAAAGAGTTTTCAAAGTCTGTAAGCCTTGTATCCTGACACTCTGCCAAGAATTAATAAGATCATCTTCCTACCAAAACAAGGTAGGTGGATCAAGCTGAAAATGCTGCTTTCCTCAAAACTGTCATGTGGCCCATGGTTCCAGTAACACAGACATCCAGTTATGCTCTCTGTCAGAAAGCTTTGTTCCAGTTCAGGATCATTCTTCAGCCAGGACTTTTGGGTCCCTTATACATCTAGAGTAATGTAACTTTCTCAATGAAGAAAAATGTGTAATTGTCAATACTTCTACACCACATGTACCACAAGAAATGTTAACTTGCTTTACAGTGAGCTTTGTTTCAGAAATTCTCCGTACACACATTTTATTTAATATATGTTTTTACTTTCTTATGTTTATTAAAAGTAAAATGATATAGGTAATATAAAGAAAAAAGGTAAATTTGTTTTCTACGTATCTTCATGTAATAGTCGTTATACCTTTTGATTAAATAATAAAAGGAGATAGAGTTTTTACTTCAGACAGGCATACATTAATGTCTCAAGTCTCTTGGATTTCTACGATTTATGCATGAATGCCTGAATGTTTCATTCTCTCAAAATCATTTATTCAGCTTCAAGCTTTCTTTCTACTTCATTCTCATTAATATTAACCATAGTTACATAGTTCATGTAATCTAGTTCACAGTGTAGAAAATCTAGAATATCTGTCATATTTCTGACATGGGCCATATTTGTAGTCATCTTCATCTGCCTCTTTAACCAAAAACAAACAAGCAAACAAACAATATATGCACAGTTGCTGAAATGGGTAAGAAATGGGGGTGAAATGATGTCACTCTTATTTACCTGCTTTAAAGCCTAGAGATTTGCATTAATTATCCCCCATCTTTGCTATAACTGCCTTTTCCTGAATCATTTCATCCATAATGTCGTGCATCTTGGTTTAATGTTCTTCAAAGTTTCCATGCTTCCAAAGAATTTCATCTATCACAAGTGGAAATTAACTTGCAAAAATAGGCCCAGGTTATATTGATATAACACCAGTGAGAAATATATTCATTGATATAATGAAGTACTAGCAACAATTATCAAACATGAATAGCTAAAAGAGATTTCAAAAATGTAAAAGAACTCCCGTATGGTCTCCATGGATTTCAGTGTTTTGTCTGAAGAAAAAAATGCAGATATTCATTAATAAAGGTTACATTTTCATGTCCAAACAGAACAAGTTTTTGTAGATGTTTTGGGTATCACTATAGTTTATAGTAAGGTGTCTGAGTGCCATTTGTGAATGACTATTAAACAAGAACGTAGTTCAGAAGTATACTAGTTCATGAACAATACAAAAGAGAAACAACATTTAACAGCCTTATGAAGGTCTTGGTGACTGCAGGGTGGTATTTATCTATGTTTTCTCACTCCTCTCTCCTAGCTACTGCTCCACAGCAGTTTCTTCTTTCTTCAATGTGCTCTTCCTGAAACAAAACCAGCATCACTCACTGGCTCAGCTCTGGCTGAATTCAGAAGTCAGCTCTTTCCTCACAGACCCAATTTGCGAAAAACCTGCTATGTAAGCCCAATATACTGCTGTATTAAAATATGAGATTTAAATATGAGTGTTAAATGCAGAAGTATTTCATAATGCTAGATGTCATGGTTCTATGATTTTTGTTGTTGTTGTTGTCAGTATTTCACATCATAACCTCACATAAGGCACTGGGGGTTTAAGACTTAATGCTCCAGTTCTGTGGACTGATGAATTTCCGGGTACCTGGTTCTCAGAAGAGAAGAACTACATACCCCAAGGACTTTGCATTCCCATTTTCCATTCAGAGGGAAAGATAAAACTGCATGCAAGTCCTGAGACTTCCTCTTTTGCTAGTCATCTCAGCAGTGGAGGTTCTCTAGCCATCTCTCCTTCAGCTTAGCATAAGGCCTTTCGTTTCTGACACTCTCTCATTTTATTTTGATTTATTAGCTTCCCATTATATTGTATTATATTGTGTTTCTTGGCACTCCAATACCTTATTTAATAAATTAGTTTTCCTCCTCAGATTGTTGCTGCTGTTTTGTTTTTAGGCCAGCCTCCTTACCCTCTCCCTTTTCCCCCCTTCCCCATTCCCGGGGTGTGGGTCTGTTGGTCCCCTGCCCCATTAGTAACAGGCCTGGGCCAAAATGAACCACATACAATTGATACTAGATGTTAAAACAGAAGAGTTAATTCAGTGTTAATAAATCCTTTGATAAGAAATGTTTTAAAAAAAGAATAAACAATGACAGGGAACAGGGTACAATAGTAGTATGAAGATCTCAGGATAAGACATAAATATTGAGAAGTATGAGAATTCTACGGAAAATAAAACAGCGTTGAAACTGAATAGAAAAATGATTATGTACTCTGTCATATGAAAGCTAAAACAAAAAATAGATGACTGAAATTATCAAGCAAGAAATTCAGAGCAGGCAAAATTGGTTGTGCCTGATGCATAATTACATTGTAGAGCTCATGGTTACCAAATGTTGTAAATGTTAGAATTGTAAATAGTTTTTTTTTAAAGGATTAGGCAAATTCAGAGAGAAGCCTTTGTTATCTATTAAAAACAGAGCTTAGGTTTAATCTCTATTAGGGAAGTATTTAAATCATCAATTGCCATAGCTGGAAGACTACATCAGTCAAAAAACTTGTGACATTAAGTCTGTTATTTATAATTCTATGTTTACCTTAATTTTTAATGTTTACTCTGTCTGCAACCAATAAAGAAGTAAAATAGGTGAAATCAAACTTTCTTTTTGTCCAGTAGAGGGGTAATTATATTTTTATAGAAGAAGAATGAAAACTTTGAAATACAACAATTCTTGTTAACAGTAAGTTTAAACTTTGTAACTATATTACGGTAATTATATTATTGATGGTTTTACATTATGAGAAAATTAACAGAAACATGAATAAATTTGACATTAAATACAGTCAGAACAGAAAAATTTGACTCAAAAGAAGTCCAGAAAGCTAGTGGCGAGAAAGCTAATGCATGTGTCACCTCATTGGAACTTTTCAGAGCAGACATATGAAAAGGAAAAGAGTATCAGAAATACCATTCATTCCAGAAGTTCTAGAATAATGTTTGCAAAGTCCTGATTGGTGTCACAACTTAGCAGTTGCTCATCCAGTGAATCATACTCTGTTTTGTGATATTATCTATCAAGAAATTATTTCAGACATGCTGTAATATTTAAGCATGTAAAGGTAGAGAAATTTGAAATTAACAAAATCAAGGCCAGGAAGGAGATAAGGAAATTAGATATAGTAGCATAAGAGGGAAATATTTTACATGAGTTGCCTATGCTAACAAAAAAATTGAATGGCAGTAAAAATGAAAAGATGATACTGAGGAGTTTGTGTGAAGCAGGTTGAAAGAGTAAATCAATTTTTCTTTACTTTTGTTTCTTTTCTCTTGTTATTCCAACAGTTCAATTAGCACATTATTCTAGATATAATTGCAACTAAGCATGTTTCCAAACAATCACAAATGTATCACTTTTTCAAAATGTACCCTCTACATGATCAAAAGCTTGACAACTGAAGATACTGTAAGATATGCTGTCATTACTTTAGATGAGTAGCACATAACAAATATATATTATTAAGTTACATAAAAAGACTAAAACTCTTGAGTTCACAGGACAAAATAATAAACTGGATTTTATTTGGTATTGGGCAAAATGTAAATCACTCAGAACACTGGTACCACACTAATCTGAGAATGGCTTGAGGAAACCAGAAGCAGCTTATTCTGTCTTTATCTCTTTTGTTGGTGTGGGCAATAATCCATGTCTGACTCTTAAATGTGGCTCTGAATTTGGATCAGAAAATCAATTACTCCCTTCAGTCTCATTCAGTGTTACCTTTGAAATTTCACAGAGTGGAATTTTTAATGCTTTAGCCTTCTAGCCAGCTTTTGTTTTCTATGTGAATGAAACCCAGATAATTGACAACAATGGAGACTGACAGTGAGGAAGTATTGATATTCAGGGACAGTGCTAACTAATAACAGTTCTCATGATAATCCCAAGGAAATGTCTATGAAGAGAATTGTATTTTGTTGAAACAGTGTGATTGAAAGACATATTCAGGACTAGAATTACAATTAGGACACACTTTACTACACTTTTGGCCTAAAATCTAGATATTCTAAATAATTCTAGTCTTACACGCTCCTAAAAAATTCTCAAAGTTCTGTTTCTGTCTCTGAAGTTGTGTCAAGGTAATGTCAAACTATGAGATGTATTCAGAAGTGTCATTGCCTACCATCAGTTTGGTATGGTTTGAGCTATGTTATAGATCATAATCAAGGTAGAGTTATTAATGGAAATTTTCTTTCCTGTTATGTTCAACAAGAAAATAATTCTGGCTTTGATTGGTGACAAACTCTGAGGATCCTTTTCTAGATAATGAGGCAATTATTAAACTATCACTTAAAGACAAGTATCCTGACCAGCTTCTGAAGAAACTCATTATTTTGAATTCACGAAAGAATTTTCCAGCGTAAGGATGAGGTGATAAGTTTTGTTTGAAGCATCTTTGAAGAATTATGTAAAAATTAAAGGTTTATATTGTAAATTCTACTAGCTGGAGGGATTAGCTTGACTCAAGAGTATCACTCATCTTTTGGGGAATTATTATCGTACATTCATGTCATACAGGAAAGAAAAATCAACGCTCCTGGTTGCAATTACCGTTGCTTTTCCAGGTACAATCAAATTGTTAATTCTCATCTAAAGAATTTTTTAATCTGAACAAATACTTTAAAAATAAATACTGCAACATTTTAATCCACAGAGATTTGCATTTCTGTTAATGTTTTTTAACATTATCATTCAGTTAGCTAAATCTATTAAACTTTATATATAGTTAAAATTGAGTTCATTGTGAAGTTTTAAAACATAGTTAGGTAAATGTTTTTAACTTATCTCCATTTCAAAATAAGATTTAAAATACTTATATGCATTGACATAGCTCTTAGAGATTTTCTTTTCACCTGAATTTTCATCATGGGAAAAATAGTGAGACAGAAATCTAAGTCCTGTTTTTACTCACATAATAACCTTTATAATTAAATATGTTTTCAGTGTAACATCTTCGTCTGAATTTCTTTATATCAGTTTATTTTTTTTTATGTAGTCATTGGGATCTGTTTGTCCTAGTCATAGTATTCTCCACCATCACCCCAAAATAAAAACAAACAAGGAAATAAAGGGCATACTAAGACACTTGCTCAGAAATGTTGTTCTCACCAAGAATATACTCTGTCATATCTGATTTGACAGTATTTACAGAGCAACTTTTCAAAACATGTCTGGATCACTTTTTAGACTATCCCATACACTTACGATAATTTCCCTTTAAACATAAAAACACTTGAAATCCTCTGGCTCTGTGAATACAAAGTCTGCCTTATGTAGTGAGAACCCAGAGCTTATTAGGATCTTCATTCTACATCTGTATTGCAGGAGATATACAATCATAAAGTCACTTAGTTTAGATAGTATATATAATGGTCTTCTAATCTATATTTGACTCCTTTCCCTATTATTACACCTAATCTGATCAAGCAACCTTAAGTAAAGAAGATACATATGACTATAAAGATTTAGAAATGTAAACGGAAGTATGTATTGATACATATTTATATATATTCACACACTGATTACTGCATCATTTTGATAATTAGTAAATTTGGATTATTTGTCTTCCTGTTAAATAGAACTTTTAGGTCGTCTTAGAGAAGACAGTTCTACTGAAGATAGTATTGAATTGTAGACAGTTATTGAAAAACAGGGTCAGGAATGCCTTAGTTCCCAACTCCAGGCTAACCCAGAAGTAATACAGTGGGAACCAATGTTTTTAGTTTAGTAGCTTAGAGGGTAGGGATGGTGATAGGAGGGTGGTTGGACTAGATGACCTTGTAGGTCCTTTCCAACCTAATGTATCTATGAATCTATGAATCTATGATGTCCATTCTATTTGGTCATATATCAACAGGTTTGAACAGTGACATGTCAAAGGTAACTGATACCTCTCAGTAAGCAACAGTTTTCTTGTTGTTACCTCTCTGAATAATACCAAGTAATCTACTGATAGATATCACCAGCCTAACATCCTACTGTTAAGAACAATTTCCTAGGAAGATATCAATTTAACATTTTCTCAAATCAAAATTCCAAATTAAATTAAATAAAAGTAGGTATTCTTGTAATAATGTAGAAGTATAAATCTGAAACAAAAATATTTTGAGTTTTTTAAGATACACCATTTAAAGCATGCGAATTATTCTATCCCTAACACTAACCCCAACCCTAAGCGTAGCCATTACATATATGTTTATTGCACTTTTAAATTCATAATTGATTACTGAGAAGTTGAAGATGAAATGAAGGTATATGAAATTCTAGGAGTTAAAAAAAATAATGTTGATCTTATATTTCTATTCTCTTGCTATTTATGTTAAGTCAGACATGACATTTAGAAGACCAGACAAATACAATTCTGGAGAAAGTATTTTTGAATTAACTGCTACTAGGATCATGAATGCTTTCAATATGGCTGAAACTGTCAGTAGAGAAGTAGACGAGAGTTTAACAAGGGGCTGTTACTCTCCTGTTCAGTGTACAGCTACCAAGAACAAAACGTACTGAGAAATGCCCCCATGTCAGTTTGCCAGCTTGCTGAACAGAGCAGAACAAAGATATTAAGATTCAAAACAAGCTTTCAGAGGAGCTATTTGTTGGTAAATGTCTTGCTTTTTACTCTTGTTCTGTGTTAGCATCACTTTGAAATAAACATCAGAGCATAGCCTCAAGGCCAAGTTCTTCCTCCTTGGTCTTGGGAGGTTGCCAGCCTAATACATTGCAGTACATTTCTTCTATATGGAAAGCTACTAATATGGAAAATAGACAAGTCAATCTTGAAATGTGCTGCACTGCAAGAGTGACAGGTATCCCAATGGAGTCTACAGTGCCCAATGAAACACTTAATGGTCCTGAAAGAAAATGACAGTGGGAATTCAGAAATATTTTCATGACTAATTTTCTTTCTACAGAAACTATATTATTCCTATCCTTGTGGATATAATTTTTGATGGTGAGGGTAAGTAAGCTGAAGATAAGTGAAGATTTGTAAGTTAGTTGAAGCTATTAAGTTTGTATGTTTCAGACCTTAAAATATCTTAAGATATTCTGAATAAGTAACTTCCTTCAGATCAGAATTTTAGTTTTCCAACTAGGAGACTGCTCTTTAATTATCTTTGAAGGAATTTTCTTAGAAATTCCAGACAACTGAAGATATATGTGCAGATTACAGCGAAGTGAGTTGAATGGCGCCTCTGTTTTTCTCTACTTCCATTTGAATCAATGATGAGGTCATTTGTCACTCATTTATTTATATTTTGCTAAAGAATCTATGCATCTAGCTTCTTATAGTAAAAAGACTTGTAAAGAACAAGACAAATTATCACCTGCTTGAAAAAATATGTGCAGAACATTGACAGATAATACATGTATATATTTACAACTATTTTATTAATTGATTCAGCATTTATACTTAGCAATTAAAAAATATGTAGACTAGATTTTCAGAAAGCAAAATGACAAAGCCATATCTGATATTCTTAGTTCAATCTATTAATTTGAATTTTGATACAGTGAGAGTGAAGTAAAGGAGTATGACTGAATTTTCTTTATCGCTGATCAGTAATCAACAGTGAGAATGAATCTAATCTCTCAGAAACCAGAATTAATAGAGTCAATAAGATTAGAATGCTGCATGGCAAGTGCAAAATAAAACACTGAGTAGTATCTTAGAGAATCTGCAGCCTAAATACACAAAGTTGTATTCAAAGTGCTAAAAACTCAATGTGCTTAAATTCTGTTGTAACTCAATACCTTAGTGAGGTCTAATGAGCATGAGCAAATGGTATGTGAGAGATGAAATAAAAATTTATACCGCTTATTACACTAAGAAAAAAAGCATGCTTTTTTTTTTCCTGTTAGCAGTTTTGTTGGTGCTATATAGAATAAATTTGTTGTGAATATATCCTCATACATCACAGATTTTTAAGGGCTTTTCTGAATGCAGTCTCATCATTATAGCTTGAGAGACAAACAATAAACATTCTTATTCAACAAATTAATTTTCAAAACAAATTGTTTCCCCATTATTACAAGGTTCCAAATAGCCTGTTATAACTCTTCTGTAAGTAACAGTGGCAAGCAAATAAAGTATCATATATTTAAGCCATTATTTTCTGCCTATTGTATATGACAAACAAAAGACTGATATAGAAATGAACTTCTGATTTATCAACACTGACAAAATAGATTCTTCTTTTGTGCGTGTGTCTGCTTACACTGAAAACACAGAGTCAACACTTGTACCATTCTATATTGGACTTGGCTTTGTAAATGGGAAACATCATCATTCATAACATTAAAAAGCTAGAATCATTTTCATACTTATAATTCCAAGTGTTAAAAATAATAATAAAAAAAGAATATATAATCAAGTTACTGAGGAAGATCACCATTCTCATTCATCCGAATGTAAAAGTCTTTAGCTCTTGGTTAACTTTCATAAAAGCTATTATCATTACTGAAGGAAAAAAAAAAAAAAAAGAAATAAAAAACAATGAGAACAAAGGGACAGAGACCATTTTAAAAAACCACACATTCTTGGAATGGCTTAGTTTGGAAGGGACCTTAGAGATCAGCTAGTTCCAGTCCCCCTACTGTGGGGAAGGCTGCCAACCACGAGATTAGGCTGTCCAGGGCCCTATCCAACCTGGCCTTGAACACCTCTGGCGATAGGACATCCATAACCTCTTTGGAAAACCTGAGCCTAATGTCTCATCTCTCTCTGAGTAAAAAATTTTCTCCTAATATCTCATCTAAATCTCCCTTCTTCTAGTATTAAGCTCAGTCTCCCTTGTCACTATCAGACCACATAAAAAGTTAGTCTCACTCCTGTTTATAAGCTCCCTTTATGTTCTGGAAAGCAACAGTGAGGTATTTCCAGATCCTTCTCTTACCCAAACTGAATAAGCCCAGCTCCCTCAATCTTTCTTCTTAGTAGAGTTGCTTTAGCCCTCTATTCACCTTTGTAGCCTTCCTCTGAATCTTCTCCAACAGCTCTGTATTTTCCTTCTACATAGAGGTGTGGATGTCAGCTTTACAATAAAGAATTTCTTTGCCTTAAATGATGTTAAGTTATTCTAATTTTTACTTCTTCTGACTAGTACAAATATTTCCAGAAAGGGTAGAAATTAGGGAACATACCAAAAAAAGACATATAGTGGTCAGGGTCTACTACAGGCCACCTGATCAAGGCCACACCTGATGAGGCCTTCTTTCTTCAGCTACAAGAAGCATCACGCTTGCAAGCTCTAATTCTTATGGGGAAACTCAGCTATCTGGATGCCTGTTGGGAAAGCAACATGGTGGGCTGTAAAAAAATCCAGGAGACTCCTTGGAATGTATAGAGAATAACATGATTGTCCAGATATTAGAAAAATGAGCCAGAAGTGCACTGTTAATGGACCAGGTGCTCACCATGCTGATTAGCTCATTAAAGTGGCTAAGACTGGAGGCAGGCTAAGCTTTAGCAACCGTATCCTGGTTGAGTTAGTGAGCTCAAGGAATATAGGCCTGGCACTCCTGGCATTGTCATGAAACAGATCCTCCTGGAATCTACGTTAAGCTGTATGAAAGACACGGAGGTGATTCAAAACATACAGCATGGTTCTCCTAAGGGCAGATCACATCTGACCAATCTGATGGTGGCCTTCTACTATGTAGTGGCAGCATTAGCAGACAAAGGAAGAGCAACTGCTGCCATCTACCTGGACTTCTGAAAAACATCTGTTACAGTCCGACATCATGTTCTTGTCTCTAAATTGAAGAAAGATGGATCTGAAGAGTTCAGTATTCAGTGGATAAGGAATCGTGGATGGTCACAGGCACTCTGGTCAATGGTTCTATGCCTACGTGGAGGTCAGTAGCAAGTACCGTCTCTCAGGAGGTCCTCTTGGGTCTAGTATTCTTTAATATCTTCATTAATGACCTAGACAGTGGAATTGAATACACTCTCAGCAAGTTTTCAAACAGTACTAAGCTGAGTGACGTAACTGATATGACAGAAAGAATGGCTGACATTCAAAAGGAACTGAACGAGTTTGAAAACTGAGCCCATATGAATCTTATTAAATTTAACATGGCTGAGTACAAGGTGTTGGATCTGGACTGAGGCAGTCTCACATATGTGTACTGACTAGGAGAACAAGTCCTTGAGAGCAGCTCAGCAGAGAAATAATTGAGGATTCAGATGGACAAAAAGCTAGACTTGATCCAGCAGTGTGTGTTTGCAGCCCATGAGTCCAATTGTACCCAGGACTACATCAAAATAGGAACGAACAGCAGGATAAGGAAGGTGATTGCATCCCTCTATTTTGCCTTTTTGATACCACACCTGGAGTACTGTGACCAGACCTGGGTGCCTTAGCATCAGAAACACATAGAGCTGTTGGAACAGGTCCAGAGGATGACCACAAAGATGAACAGAGTTCCAGAGCACCCCTCCTAAGAATGACCAAGGGAGCAGGGCTTGTTCAGTCTAGATAAGAGAAAGATCAAGGGAGGCATCACTGTGGTCACTGAGTACTTAAAAGGAGCTTATAAAAACGAAAAAATAGATACTGATATTCTACACTGTCTAAGAGTGACAAGACAAGAACAAATGGTTTAAAACTCAAAAAAGTGAGATTTAGATTAGGTTTAGATTAGATTTTATAATGTAATTCTTTACTCAGAGGGTGAAGCACTTGAACTCATTTCCCAGAGAAGCTGTGGATGTCTCATCTATCCAATGCCGAGTTGGATATTCCCTGGGCACTCTGATCTAGTGGGTGACAGAACTGCCCACAGTATGGAGTTGAAACTAGAGGATTTTTAGGGTTCCTTCCAAACCAAACCCATTCAATGACTCTATGATTTCTAAAGGAGAATTTTAGTCCTCAGTTTCCTGCTGTTTATATAATAATCTCTTCAAGCAATTAAAATATTTCTCAATGTCTGTATTAATATGCCTGATTTTTTTATTTTTTTTTTTAGTTGTACATGAGGGGACTTTTGGCAGGCATTTTATAGGTCTGGAAGACATGAGAATTCTGGTATTGGGTGGTAGAATAGAAACGATGTTTGCACACAGGAAAAGGTCATTTAGATGAGAGGTTGGAGAGCAAATGGTGAGCCTGGGAGTTAGGAAGATCTAAAAAGGTAGAGCATTGAAGGCAGATATCAGGAAGGGCCTCTTGTCCCTTCTGGCTGTCAGTAGATGCTCCGTAGTTCTGAACATAGTTAGTCACTGAGAGATAGACTGTAGAAGTATGAGCCTTACTATAAATACATATATATATATTCAAGGATAATTTTCTTCCATTAATTTTACAGGGTTCAGTAGAGGAGATTTTGCCATGGCTGATTGTAAAACTTAGCTCTAGTACAGAGCTTCCAGTGGAATTTTCAGTACCTAGGTTAGTGCCTGATCTTCTGCAGTGTATAGAAAGATGGCTGTATCTGAAAAATGGGGTTAGTACAGAGATTTTCACTGATGGAGGCAGAAGATTATTCTCCTCTTTGCATCATCATCAGTAGTTCAGCAGGACAGATTACACAATCTGAGGGGTTATAGCTGATATTTACTGATTACAGAAGGCAAAGCAAGGCAAGGCAATGAGAGGAAAGGGAACACAGATTTCAAATCACACCAATAGATATGAGTACCAGGATACAAAAAAATTCTATGACGTTAAAATCTTATAATTACAACAGTGAAAATTAAGATCTCTCATCTGTCTTTATATGTAGGGTTCTTAGTTTCGAAAATTCTTCCTTTTGTATTTTATAGAATTCCCATTTATACCAAAACTGTCATCCACCAGAGTAATTTAAGCAAAGCTCTAGTTACGGGCTGTTTCAAAGATACAAAATTTGTTCAAAAATGAAAGCAGTTGTACTTGCTTTTCGGCTGTGTTTATCTTTTTTTGTCTGAGAGCAAAGGAAAAAATTGTGTGAAAAGTTTGACAAAATGAAGTCTTCCTTTGGGTCTGCAATTTCAGTTTACTCTTTCTGAGACATGCCACCATTAGATAATGGATAAAATAAGCCATTTCATTCTTTTATTACTGTTATTATTATATTTTCCAGTTTGTCCTCATGGTATCTATACTTCATTTTATTATTATTTCCACTGATCTTCAGTGGGTCAAACATTTCTCCTTATCTCAGTTGGTACAACTAGGAGTAAGATGATGCAAATCGAAGTCTTGTGAAGCAATAATACTCTTGATTTCCTACTGCTGTGGCCTGAAGATCTCTAATTTGAATCTTGACCTTCACTGAGTGATTCTCTAATGACTTAGGAGGGTCATAATAATTAGATAAAATTCTTACCTATCTTTACTAAAGGACACCAGCTTAAACTCTATATATTTGTTGAGAAGTGAAGCGATTGTTTTCAACACTTAAGAGATCTCAGCATGCATTTTCATTAATGTTTTATCACTTGCATTATGAATTCTGACGCTTTTCAGAGGTTTTAATAAAATAGAAAATAAAACATTTCTTACAAAATGATGCCTTCTTTTGATGGTAGATCTTTCAAAGAGATTTCCTTTGCTAATGCAGCCTTTGTGCACTCACTTGTAAAAGGTGGCAGGTTACTTGAGGAAAATAAATAAAAATCAGTGTGAAATCATACTAATTTTTAGATAGCTACCAATTGTAAATAATTTCAATGTCTCAATACAATAGACTATGTAGTGTACTAAAAATAAAGTCATTTTAATGCTTTTTCTCTTTAATTTTTTCTGGAAACCTATTGGGTTACATATAAGCTTTTTAAGAAAAGAAGATCAACTGTAATAGAATAAATATTTTAAATGGTAAATATCTTGTTGCTCATTTTATTTTAGTAAAAAGACTTTCAAAACCAATTTCACTCCAGAATACAATGCTGCAGGCAATCATCAGGCATAGCATAGCAGAGCAGAGAAGGTGAGAAATTATGTATCAAAAAAAAAAAACAAAAACCTATGGCCTCATCCAATCAGAGAGAAGAGTGCAATTGTGTTGAGAAAGAAATCTGATAGAAACTCCTAAACATGGCAAGCTGTCTATAGTGAAAATCACTCTGTGTCAGACACTTTCAATTTATGTGTATACTCTTTTGTATTCTCTGCATTAATTCCAACTTTTTTTTTTTTTTTTTGTAATATATCTTGGGTGAATCCAGCAATGCTCCTTTAAAATTCTCTTCATATTCAATCGGTTGTCATATACAAATTAGCATGTCCTTTTTCCTTACATCTTGAAAATACTTGGCTGTGTTACAAATGCTAAAATTCTTAGAAGCTGCTATATTTCAGGTTTATCCTTTTAGGCTTGTCCTTTTGGTTACTAAAATAAGAACAATCTTAAAAATTAATAGAAGCTGGCTTCAGGGAGGTCATTGACAACATATAAAATACAAACGAACACTCCAACACTAACATTATTTTGTTCTTATTACAAACATAATAGGAGTTTGCTGAAAAAGGATAAGGGAACAAGGTTCATGAGACTGACTTAGGCAGTCTTTACATCTCTGCCTCACAGGGATTCCAGATTATAACGTCACAGATTCTAGCTGTAGTGTAACAACTACAGCCTGAATAAATCATTACTAAAAATAATAATTAAAAAAAAGCTATATTGGAGTGGTGTGCCTTTATTACTTCTTGAATTTTTGGTCATAGCTGTAATTGGCAAGCTTTTAAAGGCTATAATTTCTTTGGTCCAGGTTTTTTCACTTTCTGAACAAGTGTTTATCATAAAAATCATAGAATCATTTGAGTTAGATGAGACCCTTAAAATCATCTAGTCCAACTACCCCGCAAAGAACAAGGACACCTACAGCTTGAATATGTTGCTCAGAGCCCCATCTAGCTCAACTTTGGGTGTTTCCAGGTGCAATGGTTTTATGATTTTTGATTGATATTTCACATCATGACATCACGCAGTACACTGGTAGTTAAAGAGTTAATACTGCAGTTCCATAGATTGTCAGCATTTCCAGTCTCTTGGTCTCAGAAGAGAAGAATGAATTGCAGCTCCCAGAAGAAAACACTTTTCTGTTTCCATTCAGAGGGAAAGAAAACATTGACTGGGAGTCATAAGTCTGTAGCTTTTCTTCCAGTGCTGGCCATCTCACCTACAGCAGTAGTTGGTTTCAGAATCTCACATTTTATTTGATTTATCAACTTCAGTTCCAATCATCTTGTACTATACTGTATTATCACACATTCTGCTATTATATTTAGTAAACTAAGTATTTTCCCTTAGCTTGTTGCCTCTGTTTTCCCTGTCTAAGCCTGTGCCTCTTATCTTTTCCCTCCCCCCTTTCTTCTTTCCTAGGACATAGGCCCCTACGTCGCTTCACCCCATTTGTCATGGCACCAGGCTGAGCTAAGCCAAACTGTGACACCAAGAACAGGGCAACCGGGCAACCACCACATTTGTACTGTGCCTTCTAGTCTTCACAGTTCTGTTAGCTTATTTGCTCCAATACAGTAGATTGACATTAACAGAGATTGGCATTGATTTATTAACAGAACTGGAATTTGCCTACAAGTTATTTTTCAGTATTGCTTTTGGCAACATTTTGTTTTCTTAATTAACATTCAGTATAAATTACCTCTCCCAGCTAAGCTTAGTCTACACACACCATCATGTCTCTGTCTCATTTAGCCAAATTTCTTTCATTCACCTTCAGTACTGAACTATAAAATTTCTGTTGTTAGTCATGAAAATTTTTCACTGCTTGTGGAGTGTTACCTCAATTTAAAATAAGATGAAAAAAAATTCAACTCTAAAAGAAAAGAAAAAAGAAATTAAAGGGAAAGAAAATTCAAGAATGTAAACATAATTACACATCAGAAATATAACAGTGGCACTGTTCATCAGAAAAGGGAGCAGATATCAGAAGACAATGAGTATTTACTATTTAACTTCTAGTTCTCCTATTTGTTGTTGTGTACTTTTCAGTATTGCTTTTGGCAACATTTTGTTTTCTTAATTAACATTCAGTATAAATTACCTCTCCCAGAACTAGAACTAACTTCTAGTTCTCCTATTCGTTGTTGTGTAGTTTTCTGTTACTTTGAACATATATATAAATGATAGATGAAAAAGTTTCCTACACTAATTTTGTGTTGTTTGTACATAGATTTTCCAAGCCATAATCTAACACAAATGCACTACCACACTTCAAAGCATTTTATGTAACTGTAGTGGGATTGCCTGGTCACAGCCTGAACCAGTGAATGAGCATCTAAGTGACCGGAGCAGAGGAGCCCAGATCGACCCGTCCTCTAGCTCTCTCCCTCCCGGTGGTGCTTCCGGCGGTGCTTCTGGGAGCACGGACGCGCTCAGAGCCAGTGTGGGTTGCCCCGTCCCCCCGTGGCTCCCTTCCTTCCAGCACACCAGTGTTCGAACGAGAGGCGGCTGCGTTCTTTAACTAAACGGTCGCCGGGAGGGGTGAGTTCCTTCCCCTTATCTCTAGTATCTTTTGTAGCGCCTCTACCTCAAATAAAGGCTCTGTCACCGCCTTTGCTTGCTTTACAGTAACAAATGAAAAGAAGCTCAAAACAGATTTTAGAAAAAAAACAATTTGTAGAGATGTCCATTTTGCTTCACAGATATTTACTGTTTTTTTGTCCACCACAGTAGTCAAACTTGTTCAAGCTAAACTTTTTATTATTTGCTGAATATGTCATGTACAGATATATCCATGTTACTGACAAAAATGAAAACGAGAAACCAGCAAAAGATTGTGAAACATATTGCCTTTACTATGCAGTATCAAACCCAGGCTTCCTGAAGAAAAGATATGAATGAATTCAACAACAAGCTTAAATAATGAAATACAAAGCACTTTCAGTAAGCACAGTTGCAGTTTAATCATCTTCACAAAGTTGTTATAAACACAGATTCTCTCTCTACAACATTTAAGTGCAGATACAAGAATTAATGTTATAAATGTACAGTACCTATTCTTGAATTAAGATTTAATCTAGTTTGGGAAATATTGTGTATAAAGAGCAACCTTTTATTATAGAATAGGGTATAGGTATTGTTGACAATTAGAAAATAATGACTTACATGCTATTGCAATTATTTTAAAAGCCCTCTTTGCCAAGAACACTTGTGTAAATTTTCTACAGCAAATTCTCCTTTCCACTGTACTGAGGCTGTAAGCTTAAATTTTAATCTTGCAGTCAGATTTTACGTAATCAGTCCATTTCCAGCATCATTAAGTTTCAAAATTAAAATAACCTTTATTTTTTATTATTTGATATTTGAAATTAGTCTACAACACTCTCTAACTAGAGATCCAAAATACTGAAAAGATGTTTTCATGTATGTATTTTGAAGGAGCATTAGATAACCCCCAAAACAATATCAAATAAAGTGTTTCATTTCAAAATGTACAAAAATTAAAAATAAAATCCTAAAAGCTTAAAGGTGTATGATTTTATTAATGAATAAAAGCATTTTTTTAATTGATAGTACAAATAAAGAATTACAGTAGTGAGCGGATGTGCATTTATAAAGGTAATAAGTATTAGTATCATCATTGTCTCTGTGATCGTTTTTATCATACTTTTCAAATTGCTGTACAGGTATTTTCTTTCATTGTTGCTCTTAGTTGTTTAAAAACAAAAATAGTATGTAGCTCCAAAAGTTACTTTCATAAAGCCAAGCATATTATGTTTTTTAAATAGTTCATATACTTGAGTATGTTTGTACTGAAAAATTTATTTCTAAAACCAGTAAACTTACAGTCAAAGACAGAAAGCATATAAAGACTTCATAAAAAATTATTTAAAGTATTTGGGGGATTTATAACTACCATTAAATGAAAAATTATTTGTCAGCAGTAGGCAATCATTTTCTCATTTATTATGATTCTGCTTGAGTTCTGATTCTTTTACGTCCATTTTCTAAGTGTTTTTTTGGACACAATCACATTTGCTCAAAGATTTATGTAAGAAATAAGAACATATATTAAAATAAACAAATGAAACTAAGTTCATCACTGTTTAGATCTGAAACTGTACAAGGCTGAAATAGCTCAGCAACATTTTACAGTGCCTACTATCTAGTCACTAAGCCATTTCCCAATGGTTTTCTTTGCTTCAGAATTTTACATTATTCTAATCCAAATAGTTTATAAGACAGTAAACAATTTACTGTCTATGATAATCTATCCTGTGCAGCCAAATAATTCTTGATACTGAAGTCCATTTGTGTCAAAAACAGTGAACCCAAATACCAGTAAACTGAGAAACACCCAGCAAATACTGCAGAGCCATCTAATGCATGCTAATCTGATACGTAATTATTCCATGTTTAATGAAAGGTTTGAAAGTCAAGAATCACCTACTAACTTTGGTCTACAAGAAGTATCAGTTCTGAGAAACACAAAATCATTTCACTTCTCAGGCTTTGGTGTTTCTTCCCAGTTTAGGTAGACTGTAAGTGATATAGTGAGGATCTTGCTCTGTGTTAATGGAGAATTGGAAGGCATGAAAGTTAACAGTCAAACAAGGTGATCCACTTACACAAATACTAACTCTAATTTGCTTTTCAATTCACACAACTTCAGGATTAATATTGTTATTTAAAAATCATTATATCCTGTGTAGTTTTAAAACTTTAAACATAATCTGTCATTTCTTTCTCACAATGGGACCTTTTTTTAGTTAGCCTCAACCCTAAGACTAACACTCAGGGATTTTAAAAACATTTCTACTTTCCTCATATATCCTGGGGATATCTGTTACCACGTGATAAGCAAATAACTTAATTTAGCTTGCTACATACTTTGTTTGCTTACATATGTATCAACATATCAGTGATATTTGAAAAGTCATGGCAGTTAGGTGAAGACCCTAGTGATGGGAAAAAAGGCAACATCACATTCATTTCTAAGTAGGGTGGAAAAGATGACCTGGGGAACTTCTGACGCATAGGCCTCACCTCTGTGCCAGGAAAGATCATGGAACATAGCCTTCTGGAATTGACACTAATGAATATGAAAAAGGGGGAGACAAGACAGTACAAATGGTATAGTTTCAGCAAGGGCAAGTCCTGAACAACTCAGTAGCCTATGATAGCATAACTGCATCAGCAAACAAAGGAAGAGCCACTGATATAATTTATCTGGACTTCAGAAAAACCTTTGACACTGTCTAACACAACACTCTTCTCTCCAAATTGAAAATATATGGATTTGATGCTTAGACTGTTTGAAGAATGAGGAACTAGTTGTGAGATCATTATCCAGAGAGTGATGGTCAATTGCTTAATATCTAAATGGAGATCAGTGATGAGTGAAGTGTCTCAGGGATCAGCACTGGAATTACTGCTGTTTAAAATTTTATTCAATGACATTTGCAGTACGCAGATGAAACCAAGCTGTGAGGTGCAGTTGACATGCCTGAAGGATGAAAAGCCATTCAGAGAGACATAGACATGCTTGAGTTGTTGACCCACAAGAACCTCAGAAGGTTCAACAAATGCAAGTGCATGGTCTTTCACCTAGAGGAGGAAACTCCCACTACCAATACAAGTCAGGAGATAGAGCGATCAAGCATAGGCCTGCAGAAGAGGTCTTGAGTGTAACTAGTAGATGGCAAGTTTAAAGTGAGTCAGCAACGTGCCCTCACAGGCCAGAAAGTCAACCACATCACAGTCTATACCAAAAGAAGAATGAACAGCAGGTTAAGGGATGTGATCCTGCCCCTCTATTCCACACTGGTGTGATCTCAGCTGTAGTACTACACCTAGTCAGGAAGTCCTCAGTAAAGGAGAAACCTATTGTGGCCCTCCTCTGGGCATGCTGCAAAAAGTGATCTAAGGGATACAACACCTCCCCTAAAGAGACAGGTTGAGAGAGTGGAATCTGTTCAGCCTGGAGTAGAGAAAGCTGTGAGGAGACCTGATAGAAGGCTCTCAGCATAGCCTCCTTTTCAAGGGGGCTATACAAAAGAAGAGTGCAGTGTCTAGCAGGATTTGTTGTGACAGGGCAATAGAAAGTAGCTTCAGTCTAAAATGAGGAAGGTTAAGGCTAGATAGAAGGAAGAAGATTTTTAGAATAAGGAAAGTGAAGTACTGGAACAGTACAGAATCAGTAGATGTCCCATTTTTGGAGGCATTCAAGGTCAAATAATAAAGGGCATGGAACACCACCCTTATGATGAAAGGCTGAGAGACCTGAGTCTGTTTAGCCTTAAAAAAAGACTCAGAGGGGATCTGGTGTATGTCTATAAATATCTAAGGAGCAGGAGGCAAAGGGACAAGGCTGGACTCTTCTCAGCAGTGTGTGATGATAGGACAAGGGGAAAATGGCCACAAACTGTGACATAGGAAGTTCCACACAAATGTGTGTGGGAACTTGTTCACAGTGAGGGTGACAGAGAGCACTGGCACAGGCTGTCCAGAGAGTCTGTAGGATCTCCTTCTCTGGAAATGTTCAAGACACAGCTGGATACCTACCTGTGCAACCTGGGCTAGGGAGCTGCTTTGGCAGGAGGGTTGGACTCAATGATCTCCAGAGGTCCCTTCCAACCTCTACAATTCTGTAATTTTTTGTCAGGTTAGATCAGGCTCTGTCTAATCTGATCCAGCTGCAGACATTTATTGCAAGAGAGTTGGACTAGATGACATTTTACTGTCTCTTCCAGCTCACACAATTCTATTGTTCTATGATATCTTTTCAACACATGGTATTTAGGGCATAGTCACCCATTTTCAGTATCTTTTTCACTGTCATAGAACTAGACCGTGGCACAGGATGTGTTAGGACTCGTACAGGCCAATAAGCGTCTGCTTTATTTCACACTATGGGTTAAAATTGTACAGAAGCATTTACAAAAAAAGCCAACAATCTTTCATGTGCTATGCACAGAAACATTTTGAACTACTTCAGCAAAATAGTCAGGAGGAACATCAAAAACAACTTACAGTAACAGATTTATTGCTATAGCTCTGTGGACTTTGCTTCTACTGTTGTTATTTATTTGTTAATTTGTTACATCTGTAGAGTTGCAGAAATGATGTACCTAATTTATATTTGAGTTGCAAAGCTGAAAAAGTGACAAGCGTGGACGATTATATTTTCAATTTTCTATGAGTATTCCCTTTGTTAGCCAAATTTCCTACAAAAATTTATGCAAGCTTGAGCATAGCACTACATGTTGATATATTTACAGTGTTTAGATTAACTTACCATTTTCACCAGTTAAGCAGAAGAAAATGTGATACACTGATCAGTAGGGTATAGCAGAATTTCTTGTATAAAGTGTTGTAGTATACTACCTGCCAAAGCATCAGCTGTATTACTGCCTTATTGGCTCTGTTCCATTATTTATTAATTTTTCCCAAGGAAAACTAAGCCTTCAGGCAAGTGAAAGACTGATGGTTTGAGCTGACTGTCACCCTATGAAATCTAATGGTGCAAGTTAATAACCTGGTCTATGTTTTTGTGGGGGGGAAATAAAATAAAACAACAACAACAAAAAAACTGAAGCCGTTCTCTCATTTGGCTTCGATACAGACTGCAAAGAGGAAGGTATTATAAACAATGAACAATCCAGTCCTCCAATTCACCACAATTCCAACTAAGAATTTCAACATGACCTTAAATAAAGCCCACTATTCACCAGCTTTAGAAAACTGTAATGATGCTGGTAAGAATACATCAAAGACAGTTAAGCTTGCTTTGGTAATAATGAAAGAAGTATTGATGCAACTTTTCAAAAGCCACATTCTTCATCAGACCTGGCTAAGAACTGACAGCAGCTGGAATTTAATCTGTTTCTCCTTTAGGGAAACAATACTTACAGGATAGAAAGTGTCAAGTGGCAGGGGAGAGCTCTCCTTTTCTGAAAACCACAAAGCTGGCTTTGGCAACTCATGCAACCCCTGCATGGCATCAATCATTTTATCTTATTGAAGGTGACAATGTTTCCCAGAAACTAGAAGTGTGAACTTTTCTTCCTCCTTAAAAAAGACCTACTCTTACAGTTTGTCATAATTTTATTTATCTTTATGCTAAGTGAATTGATCCAGTTGAACATAAAGGCCAAAATTAGTTTTAAGTGAAATGTGTTTGTGTTTGCACTTATAAAGACCCAGCTAACCTAGCAAGCAAGCAACAAAAAGCCACAACTAACAAACCTTTACAAAGCAAATTATGTGAACTGCTGTAGCTCTTACTTGGAACTACAGGCTTTGCTTATGGTCAGGATATTTTGACTTTCAAATGGCAAGCTGAGTTTAAACTTAACACAGCATGCTTTAACAACATCATTCAATTTAATCTAAATCATACTGTGACTATAGAAAACATTTACTTCAGACTTCATTGAATCTAGATGCAGCTCCCTTGGTGTTTGACATGAGTGTTTATTCTGCATTGGTTTAAAATGTTGAGAGAGTTGGCACATCTCTATTTATGTTTCTATTAGTGCTAATGAAAGCACTTTGTGTAAATCTCCATACATCCACATGAAATATTCTCCCATGTGTGACTTCTGTAGAAAGAGCCCCTAAATACTTAACAGAATTTTAGTCTACTCTGTGAGAACTACAATTCCCTCTTAGTCCTTTTCCGCATTAATAGAGAGGTGGGGGTATAAACACACGCTGCAGAAACTTAGCTGAACAATGCTTTAAAAACTGTTACATTGTTATCCTAACGTTTATAAGCACAAAAGGAAGCATTCTACCCTTGAGCTCCAGGTACCCTTTTTTTGTAGCTTAAAAGGCAATTTTTTTATTATTAATTTTATAAGACATCAACAATGCAGCAGAAGACAGAATGATTGTACACATTCTCCAGCAAGTAATATTAAAAATGGTCACTCATCTCAGTTTAGTTTAAGTTATTGTTTAACCACAAGCAGTTTGGGGTGGTTCCATGTTAACTTTCCAGTTGACCCTACCGTTGCTTTAACAACAATTTCATATATTTGTGGGTTGTTTTGTTTTTTTTTTTTTTAATTTTGAAAGAGAGATACCAGATTAACTGACTCATATGGAGGAGGTAATGTAATGTCCTGTATTGTCCCTGCTGGTCTTAACCCTGCCTGACATGATGTGAGCAGCCTAGCAACTATTAAAACAGAAGCCTCAGCTCAGACATGCCTAAGGATGAGCAGCAGATGGGATGCCATGGTTTTATGATTTTTGGTTGACATGGGATGGGGGGAGGCTGAACACAGCTGAGGAGATAGAGGAAAAAAAAATAAAGAAAAAGAAAGAGGAGACACATCAGGAAGGAGGGAGGGATTGCTGTAGACATAACTGGGGGGTTGCAGTTAGAAAAAAGCTCTTCGTACCTGAAGAACGCCAATACACATTGATGATCCTACAGCAAGGACAGCCCTAAGGGATAGGGATTGTACCCTATGGGTGATTCATGTTAGGTTATGGACTGAAACTGATCCCAGGGGACAGAGAGGAAAAGTGCTGCCCTGAATTTTTGTTCATAATTTTTACTCGATGGTAAACTGAATTAAATAAAATTCCATGAACCAAAAGTGCTTTGCCTGCAACAACTCAAAGGTATTATGAACAACAGACCAGTAATGCCACAACTCCATCAACCAAAACTAGAACAAAGCATCAGAAATGTATCATGAAAAGGATATGCACTAGTCTGAATTCTTCACCTATGTAGGTCTACCTTTCCATCACTGAAAATAAAGCAGAAAATGCTTTACAGAGTAGGCTTGCAATTGTCGGCTCTTCTAGGGAAATTTTCAGCCTCAGACACCAAAGAGGAAGCATATAATCTCTGTTGGTTCAAACACTATTGTTAACAGCCCCAGCAGAATTTCTACTGTACTTATAACTATAAGAGCCACATTGTCAACAGAAATGTGGTTCGTTGGTTTTTGTGAGTCTTTTTTTTCCTCAGTTAATAATATGGTCTGAAGATAATTTCTTTTGTTTGCTTTAAGATTCACAAAAGAAATCCTTCCTACTGACAGCGAGAAATCTTTCTGACACTGACGAACCTTCTTGAACTTCATATCCTTTTCCAGGCAGCATAAGTCTGAAGACTTCCATCTCCTGATCAACTTCCAGTACCCCATTCAAATTTTAACGAGGGCACTATAACTATTTAAAGGTCATCATAAATATAAACCCTTAAAGTATTTTTAACTATTTTCTACATTTTAAAATATTATGAGACAAATAGAACTTAAACTCTAAAACATACTTTAAACACCCGAATATTTAATATTCAGATTTATTCTCTGAAAATTAAACAAGAAGTATGCATAAACATACACCTGGGTCTCTTTGGTCTGAGTTCTAAGTATTGAATTATCATTTAAGAAAAAAGCATAAACATAGAATGTAATTCAGTGTAGCTTGCTTTAGGGTAGTATTAACTGTACAGATACTATGTGCAAGAATGTCATGTCAAGATTTTATTGTATTTGGGAAATAAGTGATTTTCTGTGTAAGCATGTGATTCTGCAACAAAAATTACTTCATGTTCTGCAATACTACACAACAAGGCACTATATAGGTAGTTGTCTGCTCTAAAATAAGTAACAACAACAAAAAAACTAGTTCATTTACAGCCCTCTTCATTACTGGTCAATGCAATTTCATAAAGAACAGTTGAAAATAATAACAAGTTCACCAACATTTTAGATTTCTAAAATCAAGAAGAGACCAAGAGAGGAAGCAGAAATATCACCTGGATGAATTTCATCAACATTATGCTGGACACAGCAGAATGTTTTAAACACACCAAGATGAAGATAGCCGTATGCAAGGCTAAAATTGAAGGGAAAGTACTGCAACGATAACAGGGCAGCAAAGTACTCAACAACAACAAATAAGAAAAAGCCCAAATGCAACAGCCACAGATACAGGAACAAAGAAAAAGCACTTACCTTTAGAAGGACCTCAGACAAACAGGCCCAGCAAAAGACACCTTTGCCACTGTCAACCCTTAAATGAGTTCTGGGAAGGGGTGGATCCTGGCTCCACTGCTTCAGGTCACTCAGGTGTATTGCATGCGCCTGAGCTCCCCTGGGTTGCCCTGCCTAACCCCCAAGCATTCAATCACTGTTTCAGGCTGTGACTTAGTATTTCTGCTACGTCATATAAAAACAAAACAAATAGTTTACCAATACATTGAAAAGTATTCTGGATTGGAGAACTGAATGTAGTCTATGGGTAGCTACAGGCATTCTGTGTAAGTTTTGCTATCAGCAACTTAAAATTATTTATTTCTTTTTTCTTTATCCATGTTTCTTTTCTCATTAACAATGATGTTGGGTATGATTATAAGAGAGGACAGAAAATATAAGTTGATTTTGATTTTCAAACACTCATATGATTATCTCAGTGATGGTTTCTGATAACTTCCTTCCTTTGACTCTGAAGAAAATAAATAGCGAGAAGAAACAGAGGTATAAACTATAGCTTTTTTGAAGATTGACTTCAGATTGGAGAATTTGTGCCAATTATAAGAGCATTCTATAAACGTGAAAAGTGTAGAAACATGAAATTCTGTACAACATTTCACAGTAAATAATTCCTAAGATAAAAGCATTTTTAAAAAGTAAGTAATTTCATTTATTTTGAAATTTCTTCTTCAATGTAAAAGCTAATCAAAAAGTCAAAGACAAAATAAGTGATCATTCTAATTAACCAGTACCAATGCACTCATTTCAGTAGCACGTTACTATTCTCACAAACAAACATCTTACATGTTTCCTCTTATATTGCTTTTTATATAGGAAAGTACAAATCAACCAGCCACAGAGAGTGTATGGGAACTACTGAATCATAGTCTGATTGATCCCCTGAGGCGAGCACTGAGTCAGCTGTGGGAGCACAGGTGAAGACAATTCACCTGTGTGACCGGAAATGGTGGAGTCTGGCTCCACCCCTCCTAAAACCCATTTAAGAGCTGACTACTGCTAGGAAAGGGTCTCTTTTCTAGAGATTGCTCCTTTGTGGTTTTTTATCATGAGCCTAGGCTACTAGTGAGTATTTTCTCACCTTATTTGGGTTGTCTATTTTCCATCACAGTAGTCTGTCTAATTTTATTGTCTGTAATACTTTTTAGCTGTGATTTTTCATTGTGCTAAACTCACACCTTATGTGGAGTAATATAGTTGTTTTGTAGTGGCTGAGTATGGAGTTGATTTAAATGAGGGGATATGTTTCACTTGTCTTACAAAATATTTTCCTACTTATCATCCCTCTCATTTTATTTATCTTTCGCTCACATAAAAATTAGGCAAAGTTTTTGTGTAGCAGTATGTTATTTATCAATTAATTTCAATTGCTAAGTTCAAATTAAGGAAGGTATGATATTTGAACTCATGAGTACTTAACTGTTATATTAATTCCACTAGTAAATATTTTTATATTAAGACAAAAATCTGACTAAGAGATCTATAAGTTGCCTTTGGTGTGTTTGTTTTGCATTGAAGTGTTAAGGCAAGTTTTGTATGAGTGATCAAAAGAGTTGTTTAAAAATTAATGATTTATTGTTTATTCACATGATTAATGCATGAACTAATATTTTATTCATTGTATAGCTTGGTGGAAAGTATGTAAAACGTCAGTGGCTATTGAGTGCTTTACAGTAGGCAAGCTGATATTACCTGAGATCTATTTCACTTAGTCTGATTGCAAATATTGCCTCCTTCTCAAATGTTTAAATTTATCAAAATATAGCAGAAGCACTGGTTATTCAGTTAGATTTCAGCAGCCAAATTCAGTTTTTGTTGGTTTTTTTTACCAATTAATTTTCAGCTTTCACTGAAGATGGGAGAATCTTGTTTACTCTTTGGCAGTCTGTTTCTTGACACAAGTGACTATCACATTACTTTAGAATGTTTATAGCTAAATATACATGCAGCATTTTATGGTACTTCTCAGAGAGCTGTAGGAAAAAAAAATCTAAGTTCAAATGGGAGTGAACAGTTGTAACTTACTAACTGAGGCACAATCAAATTTTTCTCTGCACAACTGAAATCTTTACTTGCAGATCTATTCCTTCAGAGTGGGCTACCATTTTGCTCATTTTCCTTTGCCTTTTAGATGGTTATTGAAATTATTAGAGCTATGTAGACACCAAAATTCAAATCATAAAGATGGAAGTTATGCTTCTTCTTCTACAGGGTCACAGACAGTTGGCAGTGGGATGTAAACCAGACATTCCCAAAACAAACCACAGTGAATCTCTTTGTTGGTAAATAGTTAACAGTATTTATTATCTATTTTGAAATCTACTAAACTTACCTTGTCTTCTTTATTTTCAACAGAAATTGAAATTTCATTGTGCTCTTTCAGAAACACTCTTTTTAAAATATTTTTGTTTACTGAAACTTTAATTCCAAAGAAAGATTTTCTTGTCTTCCTTTCCCTGCCATTATATATATTTCATTCAAGACAGCATTTGTATCTTTTTCGTTTTTGAGGATTTACTTATTATTGAAAAGAAATATCCCACTATAAACATCTATACAAGAGGGCTATCTCCTTACCCAGTGTCTTAATAAATCAGTGTTTCTCAATAAATCAATGTCTAATGTACATACACTAGATGGTTTCATTGTGATTATTAAGAGAATTTCATCTTTCTGAATGCATATGAATTGTGACAATCTGTTTTAGTGAGGGATAAGATCAATAGTTCTTTGCAGGTAATTTTCACTTTTCTATAATGATTACAGAAGGCATGTGTGAGCTAGCCCATGTTTTGATAAGTAGGTAGATAACACATTAAAGGCAACAAAATTGAATAGGGGGAGAAGAAGAGGAAAACATTATTCCATATGCCTCATATTCTGAAGGAAAGGGGTCTGATCCTTGTCTAAATATCTAAGATGCAGGAGGCGAAGAAATGAGGCTGGACTCAGCAGTGTGTGGTGATAGGGCAAGAGGAAATGGCCAGAAACTGAATAGGAAGTTTCACACAAACGTGTGTGGGAACTTCTTCATTGTGAGAGTGACGGAGCAATGGAACAGGCTGCCTGAAGAGGCTGGTGCTAGTTTTGGTACTACAAAGACTCACATGGAAGATGTAGTAAACAGTACATCTATCTTATATTTTAATTTCTCACATTTTTAGTCTTTTTTCAAGTAAAACTGCAGTCTTATTAGCTTTTCTTTAATACAGAATAAATATGGACAGGTATGTAAAGCATGGCATGAATTATATGTATGTTTTCTACCCAAAGATATTAGTAAAAAGAAAAAAGACAATGAAGGCCTTCAGAGGTGGCATAAAGGAGGTAATCACACTTAATCATACCTTTTATCCAATATTATCAAGCACTTTTATTTTTTCGAATGAGCATGTACAGTAAAATTTCCCACATCTTGAAAGATACAATCTATTCAGATTGTGTGTAATATGTGTGTGTATCAGAGCATCACAAAACATTTGCAACAGGTTTTCAACTACACTGTGAAGCCAACTGATATTTCTGGCTTTTTCTTTTCCCTGTCCTGATACTGTGATCTCAAAATTAGTCACCATATTTTGAAACAAGAATGTTCTAAGTGGAACTCGTGAGACAATTACCGATTTGTGTTTATCACATTCTTGATAAATTCCTTTGTCCAAAGAAAATATTGAACCCAGGGAAGAACAAACATTTCACAGCAGAAGGGAGCCATGCATTTTAAAAGTGATTAAGTGCAAGCCAAATATTTGGTTTTACTGTCAGTATGGAGTTAGCAAAGCAGTAGTAATCACTGAAGTATAAATGTCATCCAATTGTAAAACAAGAAGGACAAATAAAGAGAAATAAATGACTACATATTTTAGCTTAAGTAAAGAAGACATACAGGAGAATAACAAATGTAGCTAAAATAGAAATACCAGACACTGAGGCAGTAGGTGCTAATTATGTATTTACTTTCCAAGCAGAACAAAACAGTTTCTGTGTAGCTATATGTAAGTTACATTAATAATCAGAGTAGGAAATATAAATTGTCCTAGCATCTCTAACTGCATATCCACTCTCTTCTGGTACTCAAACACTATATGCAGAGACATCCACCAGGTATACTTGACTCTCCTGATTTAGGAGTACTTGCATCAAAGTGACATAATGCTTTCCTTCGTCTGCTTATCTTTATACTGTATATCAAGAATCTGCAGAGTATGGAAGTCCTTCTAGTTCCTAAGAGCAAAAGTGAGTATCATGGATACAAGTTGCTGTAGAAAACCAAGGAGAAAGAATCCCCTCTGGTAAATGAGAAGGAAGAACTGGCAGCAACAGACATCAAGAAGGCTGAGGTACTCAGCAAGTTCTTTGCCTCAGTCTTCACTAGCAGACAGGCTTTCCGTATATGAAATATGTAACATATATTTCACTCTATGAAATACTCGGTGGGGTTTGGGAAAGCAAAAGTGCAGTTTCAATATCACTTGGTGAAACCAAACATGTAGAATAACGTGGTGCCCAATGACAAGCAGCTCAGAGTCCAAAGGAAACTAGCTGATGTAGTCATGAATCTACACTCTGTCTTATTTGAAAAGTCAGGCGAAGACCTAAGCAAATGGAAAAGAGAAAAATTACTCCCATTTTTAAGAAGAGCAGAAGGGAAGACACAGTGAACTACAGACCTCTGAGTCTCACTTCTGTGACTGAGAAAATAATGGAAAATATATTCTAGAGGCTACACTAAAGCATAAGGTACACAAGGAGTTGATTCAAGAGAGCTGAAGTGGCTTCATCAAGGGCAAATATTGCCTGATCAATCTGGTGACCTTCTACAATTGTGTGACTGAAACAGTGATAAGAAAAGACTAACTGATGCCATCTACTTAGATGTCTGCAAGACCTTTTATGTGAACCCACACCACATTTTTATCTCGAAATCGGAGATATGAATTTGAGAAATTAGAGAAATATGAGAAATTAGTTAGATGATCATAAACAGTGTTATAATCAACTCTACGTCCAGGTGGACTTTGGTGATAAATGATATATCTCAAGGGTCCATCCTGATGCCCATACTCTTTAACACCTTTATCAATGGCTATAGAATAGGATTAAGTACACTCTCAGCAAGTGGTATAGTTGGTAAGACAGAAGAAAGGGATTATGTACAAAGGGACCAATATTCTGGGGTGCATTAAAATAGGGCATGGCAAGAGCGGTATCATCCTCTACTCTGTCATTGTGAGGCTATAGTTGGAGTACTGCATCTAGAACTGGGGCCTCCAGCACAAGGAAGATGCCAAGCTGTTAGAGTGGGTCCAGAAAATGACCATAATCAGAAGGCTAGAGCACTTCTATGAATGAAAGGCTGAGGGAAATAGAGTAGCTCAATCTGGAGAACAGGAGATTCCAGGAGATATCTTTGCAGCCTACCTAGAAGGAACTATTTTGAAAGATGGAGTCTGACTTTGCATGATTTGATAGTGAAAACACAAGTGGGTATGGTTTTATACTGAAAGAGGGGAGATTTGGATTAGATATTAGGAGGTAATATTTACTCAGAGGTTGGTAATGCACTGGAAAAAATTTCCTAGGGAAGCTGTGGATGCTCCCTCCCTGGAGATGTTCAAGGCCAGATTGGATGGGTCTTTGGGCAGCCTGATGTAGTGAGTAGTATAGTCTACATAAACTGCTACCCTCCATAGGTTTATTTAGGAAGAAAACCTTTCATAAGGTGCATACCTGCCAAGCCTTAACTGAGTTGAGTAGGGTCTCACAGCAAGATTTAAGGTCCCACCACATGGCCACACAAATATCTATGTGCAGGGTAGACCTAATATCAGGCTTTGTACACTGAGGTAAGTTTAATGAATTTTCTCAAACTTAACATTAGCCATAAGCCACAGTTACCTGCAGGTCAACCTTCCTTTATTGAGATCTTATCAAATAAGTAAATAACTGAATAAATATATTTATTCAGTATTTATTATAGCCATAGTTTTCCTTGGTAGCTTGCAGGTCTGATTAAATTATTGAATTGTAATATATTACGTATTTAGAAAAGTTCTTTATTATGTAACTGGGTACTTCTTATAGTTCCTTGTCACACCTCAAGTTCTGGTGACAACATAAATATACTTGTTCTTTAGAATTTTTTATTTACTTATTTTTGATTGTTCCTAAAAAAAAAAAAAAACAACAATTCTTATGGAAGCAGTCTGCTTGTAGTTTCTGTTTTTATTTATTTATTTATTATTGTTTGGTTTTTGCTTTGATTGAGGATAATTTTTCTGATTTCTTTTGGATGTCACAGACAAAAGAGTGAAAATTTACTCCCTCTTAAACATTGCTACAAGTAGCAGTATAAAGAAAGATCAGTAAAAAGAGTAGGTTTGGCAGGAGAAACATTGATACTGAAGCCAGGTTAGCTTTTTAATGCGTCTTATCTTAGCGGTTTTTTTGTATTATTTATACCATTTTAGTAAGAAAGTTATGTACATTTTCAAAATGTAATGCATGACCAGATCTTCTTAGCAACAAGATATTTTGTAAGTTCCTCCTATACAATTTTCATGTTCTCATTTAGAAACATAAACAGCTTTTTTTACATTGCAGTGATATGTTGTTTATTATTTGATATCAAAGAAATTACTAGAAGTTTCACCTGTGACTGAGAGTGAATTTGCTGCATTTATTTCATTATCTCCAGACATATAGTTAGATGCAACTTTTGGTTTTAGAAGTATCCCCCAATTTGAGTTACTTTTAAATGAAACATATGACATACAGGTTAATCTTAGCTTCTCAGTTAGAATTTTAATTATCTACAGTGCTCTTTACTTCCACTACCTAAATTATAAACACAGTAATTTATATACATATATATATTTTTTTTTCTTGCTGGATCAATTGCCAGATTACTTCCTGTTATCTCATTATTTAACTTTTCTGTCACTAACATTGAAAAATAGCTGAGAAAAAAAGCTGAAGTATTTTTTTTTTCTCTAAGGGATTTCTAAAGCTTCCTCCTACTAGACAGATTATATCAATGAGACACGCAATAAAAGGAGTAAAATCCCGACAGCACAGATGAATCATCTTTTCTATAATTACATCACTTTTATGGTACAAGAAAGCATTCAAATTAAACTCATACCTGAAAATATGATTAGATCAATACAGTCTTGCTTGGCACAACTAGCTCTAGTTAAGAATGACTTCTTCTTAGACTCAGTTCATCTGTACTTCACTTGCTAATTAGTGCATTTCTATTTTCTTTTCATGAAATCTTCAAAAATACTTTCCTAACCGAAGTGTTTTCTCTTCATTTAAAACTGCTGTGTGGAAGTTAACATCCAGAAGCCCAGATTATTCTTCAGTACTCTGTACACAGACACAGTAAGTCTGTGATTAGTGGATAGTTAGTTTTTTACAACAACAAAACATTTTAAAGTAATTTGAACCAGGTAAGATAACACACATCTCTTGAAAATATCGAAGTACTTCTTTACTTCTTGAACATCCAGGATTTCAGGCAACCTTTGCTAGCTGCATTGTCTGACATGTTAATAAAGAATTAATATTAAAAAACCCCTGTAAGTTCTTATGATCTTGACAATATTGTGCTTAATACAGCTGAAAGTACTCTACAGTTAAGTTAACATGGAGGATGAGAAAAATGTGACACTACAGTGTCAAAAACTTTCCAAGATCATGTTCAAAAGAGAATATACACAGTCCTGGAAAAAAAATGATGCCATGTGAACTCACAGCTGTAATTCTGAGTCATAAATCTGAAGTATATTACATCCTTAAGAAAAATCCTGGAAACAGAGATTTTTTCTGTAATAATTCTGTCACAAGATAATAAAATATCTGTAACTACAAAGAAAGAATGTAAGTAAAGAGAAACATGATTGGAGGTTTAATTATTACTTGCATTCATTATGTTTCATCTTTGGAACATATTTTTTTGTGGATTTTCACTTTTTTTTTTTCCTTCAGATCTATCTTGTTAATTAGTGTTTACTCTCATCTTTTCTTGTAAACATCTTCCCCATCTTTTGGAGAGGTTCTTTTGCTTTACTCCCTATTCTTTTGACTTTCCTTTTGCATTTTTTTTTCCTTCTTTCTCTGCTAATTCTTCAGCTAACCACCTTACAAGCCACCCAACTGTGTTTATTCCTCACTTTGAATTCATTGTAGCTGGAATACATCCCAGAACCAGTGGGTGTATAGTCATGTTTATAGAAAGGAAAGGAGTGAATGAGATCAGTATGTTTTAGGAGAAATGCCAGTTCCACTTTCTTCTTTTTTTCTCCTGGTGTTTCAGTGTCCTATATCACCTACAATAAAAATCATCTTTCTTCATCAAATGGGAAGCCATAGGGTTACTGAGATAATCAACATGAATGTAAAGTCTGTAACTGATCTTTCACTTCTAGCTAGATATTTTGATCAACTTGTGTGCATAAAGTTGCCAATAATTTTGTTGTTTATTGTCTGAAACTTACTCATCCAGGTTTCATTTTATCTTTTAAAATAGTGAACACACTAACAAAGAGAAAACCTACACTGGATATGTAGACAGACAGATAATTTCTGTGTACTTTGCCTACCGCCCAGTTGCAAACTAATGAATCTTTCCTCAGGAGTGTTCTCTAAACAGAAATTTTGTGCTCCAACATTTGGTCTGCCTGTGTAAGTAATAATTACACTGAGAAGGGAGTCTGTCTGCTTTCTGTGATTGAATCTGAAGGATAAGGCCAGCTGTATAGAATACTCATTTATCCAAAATCAATCACCCTCCTCATTACAACCTCCCTTCAGCTACTGGTAGGCTGCAATGAGCTCTCAACAAAGCCTTTTCTTCTCCAGGTTAAACAAGCCCAATTCACTCAGAACTCAAACTTCCTTTACAAAAAGAGGTGCTCCAGTTCTTTGATCATCTTTACAGCCCTCCTCTGGACCCACTCCAACAGCTCTACATCCTTCCTGCACTGGGGCCACAGATGTGGACACAGTGCTTCTGGTGGAGCCTCACAATGGCATAACAGTGGGAGACAGTCACCTCCCTTGCCCTGCTGGCCACCCCTCTTTTGATGCAGCTGAGGATGCTGTTGACTTTCTGGGCCACAAGAGCACACTGCTAGCTCATGTCCAGTTTTTCATCCATCAAGGCTGCCAAGTCCTTTTCCACAGGGCAGCTCTCAAGAAGTTCTTCTCCTACTCTATACATATATATGAGATTGCCTTGACCCAAGTGCAACATCTTATGCTTGGCTTTGTCAAATATCATTAGATTCTCAGGTGCCCATTTGTAGGACATATCCAGGTTCCCCAGGATAATGTCCTTCTCCTCTATCGTGTCAGCTGCACCACTCAGCATGGCATCATCAACAAACTTGCTGAGGGTACACTCAATCCCACAGTCTATGTCATTGAAAAAGATCTTGAAGGGCACTGAGCTGAAGACAGACCTCTGCTGGACACCACTAATGACTAGCCTTTTCCCGGACATAGAGTCATTGACAACAACCTTCTGGCTATGGCTATCCAACCACTTATTTATCTTCCAAATAGCTCAGTCTTCATATCTTTCCAATTTAGCGATAAGGATGTGGTGCAGAACCATGCCAAAGGGCTTGCAGAAATCACAGTAGATGACATCAGTTTCCTTTCCTTTATTCACGGAATCATCACTCCATCATAGAACTCCATCAGATTAGTTAGGCATGATTTGCCCTAGGTGAAGTTATGCTGGCTGTCTCAGATCGCCTCCACATCTTGCATGTGTCTTAACATCTTTGCCAGGAGGATCTGCTCCATGATCTTCCCAGTCATAGATGTGTCTCACTGGCCTGTAGTTCCCAGTATCTTCCTTTCTTGAATATGGTAGCTATCTTTCCTTTTTCCCAGTCACTGCGGATTTTGCCTGATAATCAGATTTTCAAATACAGTGGAGAGTGTCTAGGCCACTGCATCACCCAGTTCCTTCAGAAGCCTGGAATGCATTTCATCTGGCCCCATAGACTTATACACATTCAGCCATGTAAGTTGGTCTAGGACTTGCTCTGCTCATACAGTGGCAGGTATTTTGCTCCCCTGAACGCTACTCCAAAATTCAAGGACATGAGAGATATTGAAAGCCTGACTGCTGCTGAAGACTGGGACTAAGAACTTGTAGAGTACCTCATCCTTCTCTATGCCTGTTGTTGCTAGTTCTTTCTTCTCATTCACTAGAGGAGTTACTCTCTTCTTTGCCCATATCTTCTAATTAGAGTACCTAAAGAATCCTTCTTGCTGTTTTTCACATTCCTTGACAAGTTCAATCCCATCTGCACCTTAGCGTTCCTTACTCTATTTCTGTACATCTAGAGAACATCCCTTTGTTCTTCCCAGACCATCCATCCTTTTTGCTTCCACTACATACAATTTTCCTTTTTTTTATTTTTTTATTTTTCCCTCAGCCTAACAAGCAGATCTTTGCTCAGCCTTGCCAGTTTCCTGCCTCTTCTACCTGATTTTTCACTCTCTTGCACTTTCAGAAAGGCACCCTTAATGTGCTGCTAGTTCTGTTTTATTCCTTTGTCTATAAGGATACTTCCCCAGGAGATCTCATCCTACAATTTTTTAAAAGCTTGCAGTTTACTCTCCTGAAGTTCAGACTCCTGCCTCTACTCTTTGCCAACCCCATGTTCCTTGAGATCATTAACTCAATCAGTATATGGTCACTGCAGCCCAGGCTGCATCTGATCTTAACTTCTTTTACAATCTATTCCACACTGATGAGCACCAGGTCCGGCAACACTTCACTTTTGGTAGGTCTATCCAATACCTGGCCTGGAAAGTTGTTGTTAATGGACTTCAGAGGTCTCCTGGACTTCTTGTAACTCACCGTGTTGTTTATCCAGCAAATATCTGGGTGGTTGAAATCCTCCATCAGGATGTTTCTACTACGTGGATTTATTTTATGCAGTAGGACTAGAAAAATTACAGCTGAAACAGTGGTCTTTCATTATGTCTTACTGACAGTATTACAAAATTCTTCAGTTTCACTGACATAGCATAATTCAACATTACCTTCTTCATATTGGATCCTTGAAGCAGTAGAACCTGAAAATACCAGTTCAACACTTCCTTAAGTTGCTGGGATTGACAAGAAAACTAGCAGAAACTATCTGCAGAATTTCTCTCTGATACTAAAACATTTTAAAATCACTCATTTGTCAGGCTTCAGAGCAGTTGTTAACTTCTATCACCTGTCAGAATCTATATCAAATTAAATTCACTCACCTGAACATCTTGCCATGATCTTGGCAAGCATCCTGCAGTTCATAAACCTGTTCCAATAGGCAGTAAGTTTAATGCAATCTACCGTGTAAATCTAACATATCTTTGTACTCTTTATTTCTATGTCTTGCATGTAGTTAATGTTTTTTATCATTGAGCAAGAAACTGTCCATTGCTTCACCACATCATTGACTACTAGGCTACACTGGCTACAAAGACATAAAAAATAACAGAACTGAAATGAGAACTCAGTTCTGTTTCAAGTTTTCCATTACATCATTTTCTTTTCTATAGTTCTTTCTAGATTTCCTTTTCTGTGTTACATACTGTGGTCTTTTGGTGGCATTTAGCCTCAATAACAATATTTTCACAGTTACTCTTACATTGTTCTACAGAGTACAGTTGAATATGACAAATATCTTCCAAAACTCAATGAATGTTTCAGACACTTAAATGTACGTTATTCCCACTGCAATATTCTTCAACCAGAATAATTTACCATAGGAGAAAAACTAGGTATTTGTTTTGAGTATTAATGCATCCTGCTGGTCACAGATTTTGCACTCAAAATAAGACTTCATTCTTTATTACATTGTGTTTATTAATTGCAGTTTTAGCAGTGCAGAATGGGATTCAGATGGATACTCAGACAATTAGGTTTACAAATTTACAGTGTATCACTATGTCGTAAAGGATTTGGTCCAGTTGTCCACTATGTTTTAAGAAGGAATTCCTCCCTCCTACTCTACCTACTATGTCCCGGATTTCAATTGTTATTCTTGAAGGGTGCAGGTTTCCTGTAAATATCACACATCTCACTGTGTTCCTACACTTACAGTGTTGAGAGCTGTTGCTGTTTAATAATTCGTCTTGCTTATATAATATATATATTGATATATTTAGGTATAAATATATATCTACATATTAAGATTTAAATATGTATAGATATAAATTTTGAAATTCTCTTTTGTCAAGATGAGTGGCCTCACATGATGTATTACCAAATCATACTTAAGAATCTGGAACTGAATTAGCTACATTTTGCTTTATCCTAAAAAGAGAAAATAAATTCTGCCCTCATGGATGTACTTTTTTCTTGGTCCTTCATCAAATTATTCTTCCTTCTTTGAAAACATATGGATTTTGAAGGAGTTATTCCTCTATGGAACTTCCTGTCTTGGTGAAATGACTATCTTTACCTCCTACAGTACTGACTGTACTTAACAGGATAAATCATTTTTGAGGACCCAAAATTTTAAAATATTTCCCCATCAATTTTTATTATCCTCTGTTTTGGAATGCAATACTGAGCTGTAGGGATAAATGGCACTTACAAAGTTTCAAAATATGCAGATTAGTTCAATAGACCACAAAGTTGTTAAAATGCACACTTCTCTATTGACCACATACTAGTTTATTGAAAGGCATTTGTCAGCCTTAACTTTTCTATTTCTTGTATGAATCACCAAGCTTTTACTAAATGCCAAAAATGGAACCTCATATGGCAATAGAACTGACTGATAGGCTTGGTTGTGTCAGCTCTTCACAGTAAGAAATTTTCTACCAATAGTTTTATTCAAATTTATATCTAGTATCAGTGTTGCTTCACAGATGCTGAGTGAAAATATTGTATGATGTATAAGACTTAGTGTATACCACAACTTCTGTTATTTTCCTTGAAAATTAAATTAGGAATGTATTAACTTGTTACATATATTTCCTTATTCATCAACCATGATGATAGGTGAGGAAAATTGAAGGTCATTAAAAAAATAATACAAATGATCTTGATACTGAACATATCAATCAAAATTATTTGTAATTATTATAAATAGTAAGTATAACTTGTGTCTGGATGTAAATTCTCTCAGGTATAATAGCTGCATTTAATTGGTTATTAGTCACAACCGCTAAAATATTGGAAGGAAATGCTATGAGAAAATTATCTTCTAACTAACTCCTGTGTCGGAGAGGTTTACACAGTCTTGACATGAAGAGACGGATTTTTCTAAAGCTTCAAGAGATGAACAGCTGGTCTCTATCACAAGTGCAATACCTTATGTGCAGTACCCTTTTCTAATCTTTATGAATGTTCATCACCAATTAATATTTTACTCATGAAAACTGACCAAAGAGATATTAAATGGTTATTCAATATGGTTGATAGTAAATAATACTAGTAATGATATAAAAAGCAAAAGAAAATAAAAACAAACAAAAAACCTCAAACACTTGTATTTTACTAAATGTAATATATTAAGCTATTATAAATTTGTAAAATGTCTTTACATCTGTTTTTTTCTTTCTTTTTTTTTTTTTTTTTACTTTTTACTGTTCCACTGTTAACTGGTATCATATCCACAGATATTCAGAAAAAAATTCACATCTAACAATTCTACTTTAAGAGGCTTAAACTGCCAATAGTGACCTGAAATTTCAAAGTTCATCCGTCTTCCTTCATATGTATAGAATTTCTACATAGCCTGTTTCAGAAAATAATTATCTCAGAAGCTGTTTGGATTTGGGAGGGGAATTTAGTTCTCTATATTTTTATGTGTTTAAGGACATCTCATTCAGACAAACATACAATGTAAATATATTTTTCATATATGTTTTGGTTTACCATGCATAGTACATTTTTCTAGAATTAAAACCATTTTATGTAAATGAAGCTTAACTCTTGTGCTTAATACAACAGGGAAATAAGTTCCATGGCAACAGACAATTATGTTTTAAGCATGTCATTAATCATATAGAATCATAGAATGTAGTTTGCTGGGAGAAACCAAAGCTACTTACTCAGGCAGAGGCATCTCACTCAAGAAGAATTATTAGCAACATTGGTAAATAGACATATTACATTTGCTTTTGGGTTTTGTGCAGAGTTAAATCTCTGTTATTGATCCCCTTAGAGCCTAGTGCAATTCAGTACTTAAAATATTTTACAACAACATTCCAATCCATTTTAAATTGAAATAGGATTACCAGTAAGTACTAAGGATACACAATGATCCTATTTTTTCCAAAGTAACATTTAACTCTGGAAACAGATAGCAGAGAATCAGGTACTAGTACTAAAGAGAATCTAACAATGCGCTTATACTTCATCGTATACTTAAACTTTTATTCATCTCAGCTTCAGGTGAAAAATATCTACTAACCAAGATAAATTCCAATTTTATCTATTTCTAATTCTTACTCTCTGTAGATCTCATCATAATGTCATAACTCAGAAGACCTGAACATGGACAATTTCTATTCACTGTGTTTTTATAATTACGTCTGAGTTTTGACTGTGTTCTGGTTCTGGGTACTAGCTTTGAGACCAACGTCATAAAATATCTTTACTCTAGAAATGAGAATACAGAACTAGGAGTTGCTTGAAGCTGCTTACTTGTAAGCAGGAGCCAGAATAGCGAAAATGCTATATACAAGCTACCCAACAATTATACAATAGGAAAAATGGCTACAAGCACCTTCTGCTTTGTCCTAGTTGCTCTTTACTGCTTCTGTATTTAAGTAGTAAATTAATAAAACTATACTTAAGTGTATCAGAATACTCACTGTAGCTGAAGAAGTCTGTAGTAATTTTATGGGTTTTTTTTTACTGGGATTCCACATCATCACATGTAGTGCACTGGGAGTCTCAGTAGAAAAGAGATGTAGTACAGCTCTCAGAAAACTCTGCTGTTTCATTTCCATTTTCCAGGCAGTGGGAAAGATAAAACTGGGTGGAAGTCAGAAGACTATATCTTATTGCTCCCTGGTGGATTAGAGTAAGTACCTCAGTTTTCAGAAACTCTCTCATTTATTTGGTTTATTAGCTTCAATCTCAATTAACTTATATTTCTGCTATTATAATTAGTAAATTACTTTTCCTCCTCAGATTATTGCCACTGTTTGTTTTTTTTTCTTAACCTTACCACCCCCCCCGCCTTCCTCCCCATGCACACATAGATTTTTGGGGCTGGTGGGCCTGCTGTCCCCCTGTCACAGGCACAGCTAGAGCTAGGGATAAGCATAACAGTTACTATTTCCCTGACTGGGAAATGAACTCAGGCTGCAGTGGTGAGAGCACTGAATCCTAATCCTAACCTCATTTAGTGCAACATGATGTGATGATGCAGAATACCAATAATGAATATAATAAAACCACAACAAAGTCCTGGAATAAAACAACCAACTAGTCAAAATCATAGAATCATGAACATCCCAAGTTGGAAAGGCCACACAGGGATCATGGAGTCCAACTCCTAGTTCCACATTGGACATCAAAAATTCAAATCTTATCTCTGAGAATTTGGTCCAGATATTCCTTAAACTCCAGCAGCTTGGAGCCATGGTCACTCTTCCTGGCCGCCTGATCCAGCACCCAAACACCTTCTGGTGAATAAGCTTTTTCTAACCCCCAACCTGACCTTCCTCTGACACAGCTCCATGCCATTGTCATGGATCATGTTGCTGTCACCAGATAGCAGGAATCCACACCTGCCCCTCCACTGTTCTCATGGGGAAGTAGTAGGCCACCATGAAGACTTCATTCTTTCCTTCTAGACCCTTTACCATCATCATATCTTTCCTATAGATGTTCACTAATACTTACATGTTCTTCTGATACTGTGATGATCAAGCCTGCAGAGCAGAGAGTGATAATCCCTTCCTTCGCCCAGCTGGTAGTGCTCAGCCTAATGCACCTCTAGTTAGGTTGTCCCTTTTGGCTGCAAGGGCACACTGTTGAATTCATGTTCAACTTGCCATCAGTCAGGATTACTAGATCATTTTCTGCAGGGCTGCTTTCCAGCCTGTAGTTATATCTAGGACTGTCCCGTACAAGGTGCAGGATTCAGAACTTGCTGAATCACTCTTCTTATGTTTGGTGATTATCCAGACCTCCAGTTTAGCAAGACCTCTCGGCAAGTTCTCCCCTCATTCAAACACCATCAGCAGTTCCTTCTAATTCACTATCATTTGCAAATTCAGACTATTTGTCTTAATTGTTGAATTTGTGTTGAAAGTGTTCTGAAAACAGGCTAAAAGCTTTAACAAGGTCAAGATTCTTGAAAAAAGTCAGATTTATATAAAGATTTATTTAAATCAGTGGGGAAAAAATTATGATTGTTTACATCAAACATCTGATTTGAAGGCATCTTCAAGAAAAAGGTACATACATTATGTGGTGTAAACAATTTAAATGTTAAATTTTAAATCTAACAAATGTCAGATCAAAATACTTTTCAGCTGAATTTCTGCACAGATAATTATACTATTTTGGAACAAAAATAAATTGTTAGATTAGGATATAGTTTTATTTTTTCATTTGTAAAAATGGTTTGCTGATACATATATTTGATAAAATTCTCTGGTATATGCTGATGTGAAATATGGTACAAGTGCATGCTACTATTCAGTTGATGAGTTTTATAAGTGTTTTCATCTTGTAAACATAATATTGAAAACAGTCATAAAAATAAAAATATTTCAGGACAATTTGGAAAAATCTGAAATACAATCTGATGACTTACAAAAAACATTTAAAAACTGCAGTAAACCTTATATGACCGACTTACAGACAAAAAAGATGGAAATTTCAGACCTTATGAATAGACTTATGAATAAGTTAAAAGTCATTATTAAAAATTTAAATAAATGTCAATAAAAAACCTAGAAAATATAAATATATGGCATTAATATATGTGAGCTTTTATTTTTTTACTTAATATCTATTACCTGTTGGCTGTATTTCCATAACACTCAGAAGGTGGGATCTAAAAAGAATGTATTTTACACTGTTTATTAAAACTTACTATGAAATAATAAATAGTAGCATTGTGCCTTCAGATTGAATCCTATCACAAGAGATACTGTTAGTGACTGAATTCTAATTGTACAGTTTTATTTTGTTTTGCATTTGGAAGTGGTACGAGAATAATTTTTATATTAAATAGTTAATATTTTGAATGACTTGAATTGGTTAAGTCTGGCTATAGGAAGAAAAAAAAAATAGGGAAAGTAAAGTGTGAAAAATTGCCATCATTCACAGTTTCAAAATGCTGGCTCTGTTGTCTGGCATAATTAAGTCAACAGTCTGCTGGTCTGCTTCCAGGCACTTTGACAAGTGTTCTCTCACTGCCACTAGTAAATTAATAGAACTGTGCTTTTCCCAAGGGGCACTGTATGCAGAATGTGAATTTTCTTGTCCGTTGGCCTGCTGCTGGTGAAGTAGTGATGGGTTTTAATGTTCAGTGGGTAGGTGCTGTGAGGTCATTTGCTCTCTTATGGTTGGAGCATTCACATTATTATACTTAGAAGTGATAATACTTGCAACTTCTATTATCAGGGCTTATTATAGCCCAACTGTTAGCATTGTCTCTAATGTAATAGACAACAGCTGTGAAGAGAATCTTTTTGCCAAAACAGTGACAGGAGAGTCTTTTTAGGCATTTGTGAATTATTGGGAGTGTTAAAGCTGCTTGATATTTAGCAGGATTTTACACAATGCCAGAAGATTTAATAAAATTATTTAGTTTAGTTTTGGCTCATGCAGGTTTTCATCCCTGGAGGTTTTTTTGTCATCTTTAGGTTTAAATGAAACCAAGTACTACCAGCATTCACATGTCTATTTTCTTTTTTTTTTTTTTTTAACTCAAAGTCATACAAATTGATTTCATCATCAGTGTACTAGAAAATTGTAGAGGAGTTCAGAGAGTTCCTATAGATACAGTATGAATCTATAGTTCCTGGCCTTACCCTGAACTAAGAAAATAATCTTCTTTAACATGACTTGAGCAATAATCAGAACGTCTATTATTCAACATTTTCTTGCAATAAGGAAAAGAAACAAAACAAAACAAAACAAACAAACAAAGAAACACCTCAGCAGATATGGAGCAAGGACAAGATGAAGACCTACAAAGAATACTGGCAGACAAAGAGCAGGGAGTCCAGATTTTACTAATGTTGCTGTACTGCACTGGATAGTTCTTTTACTCACCTACTTGTGCTCAAACACAGAACACTGAAAAGCTTTCTATTTGGAGCATTATAAATGTTCAAAAATGAATTGAAGATTCCTAAATTCCATGACCAACTAGGAGTGTGATTGCATTTTAAAAGAAAACTATTAAATATCATTGTTATGAGTTAACATTTGAAAAGTAAACAATTCTATCTGAACAAATAAACTGAGCAAATTGTGAGTCAGTTTTTATATACTGATAATCAGGTGAAGAGAAAAAGGAAAAGCAAGGCAAAGCAAGGAAACAAAGGAAAGAGTTATTTAGCTATTTAAGATATATTAATTATTTAAGAATTTTTTGAGTTATATTTAGATTGTATATCCTAAATGAAAGCAGTGTCAGCTGTTCTTTATCTGTTTGTAAAGGACTCCAGTAATCATATGGATCATCAAAAATGATAGTAAAAACCCCTAGCAAAAAGCTGCTGTTTCTTTGAAGAAAGCAGAAGAAAAAGGAACAAAGTAGTATATATTCCACTTAAGAAAATTTTTTAGTTCATGAAAAATTTCTATCATTCATTTCTTTTCACATTTGTTATTTATAGCTCCACAACAATTTTTACCTGCAAGAATATCTAATCAAGAAAGAAGCGTAATACTGTAGATTCACCAAAGCATTACTATTCATATATACTTACATATAAAACAACAAATACATAAGCACAAAACAAAAAATTGGTCAAATCCTCACACAAATTTGGATATTTATTTAATTATTTTCATCCAATATATGTACATATGGTATTGCATTATGATATTCAACATATATTCCTACAAGATCTTCCTGTCAGAATTGCTATTTAAGAAAATCGCACAAATAATATTTATTAATTAATTGTTAATGTGTCAATTGTTTATGGTCCAGTTTGACTTGGTTCTGTGACTAATGGGGGACCCTCAGACCCATGCCCTGGGAAAGGGGAAGGGAAAAAGGGGAGAGGGTAGGGAGAAGGGCCTAAAAACAAAATAGCTGCAATGATCTGAGGAGGAAAACTAATTTACTAAATAAGAGAGGTCAGAATGCAAAATAATATAGTATAGTATGGAATTCAAGCTAAGAAATCAAATAAAATGAGAGAGCATCTGAAACCAAAGGCCTTACGCTAAAGCTGAAGGTGAGAGGGCTAGAAAACTCCCACTGCTGGGATGAACAACAAAAAGAGGAAGTATGTGGGACTTGTGTGCAGTTTTATCTTTCCCTCTGGGTGGAAAAACAGGAACATAAAGTCTGGCATATGTAGTTCCCTTCTGAGAGCCAGGTTCCCAGGCATTCAGCAGTCCATAAACTTGGAGCATTAACTCTTTAACTCCCAGTGACTCACATGATGTTGTGATGTGGAATACTGATAACAAAAATCATAAAACCATGACATTCCACCCCTTTTTCCACAACACTATGTCATGCTTAATATATATATATATACAAACAAACAATAATTAGCATTCATTTAAACACACAAACATGTTTATATACATATAATGGAATGGGTTACCCAGGGAGGTAGCAGAGTCACCAGCCTTGGATGTATTTAAAGGACATTTAGACATCGTGTTGAGGAGCATGATTTAGAGAGAACAGCTGGTGATAGGGAGGACGGTTGTTTCTATGATTCTATATACATTTATTTTCCATATGCATGGAAATAATTAACCTACATTACACACACACATATCTATATACATATATATCTACAGAATTACAGACAGCACTTCCTCAGCATCAAATTTCCTTGTTGGAAGGACCAAAACCACTTTTCCCAACATGCTCTTTACATGTAATACAGGGACCTTGTCTCCGCCTGCAGTAGGTAGGGAGCTGGACTGGGTAGGACAATCTCAATTGATAGATTCTCGAGTGTTAACCAACCAGGTCGTTTCTGAAAAATGCTCCTCCAATTGCTTAAATGTTCTGCCACCCACTGTTTTCAAAATCATTTTTAACAACCCATTATACCTTTATTTTTACCAGGAGCTGGTGCATGATAGGAGATATCATAAATCCATTCAATGCCATGATCTTTGACCCAAGTATTTACAAGAGAATTTTTGAAATGAGTCCCATTATCTGACTCAGTTCTTTCTGGAGTACCATATCACCATAGGTAGCGTGGGATACTGTATATGTTTTAAGCCACCCAGTGGTTGCCTCCACCATGGCAATCATGTAACACTTTCTATAATGGGTTTGTGGGTAGGTGATATAATCAACCTGCCTCACCTCCCCAAACTTAGACTTTTACCATCACCCTTCCCCCCAGAGAGGCTTCATCCTCTTTGCTTTTTTAATTGTGGCTCATGTGTCACAGACATGAATAACCTGTGCAATAGCATCCATAGTTAAGTCCACCCCTCAGTCACTAGCCCACTTATATGTTGCATCTCTTCCTTGATGACCTGAGATCTCATGAGCCCACTGAGCTAGAAATAATTCACCCCTGTGTTGCCAGTCCAAGTCTACTTGAGGCACTTTAACTTTGGCAGCTCATTCTACCTGATGGTTATTTTGTTGCTCTTCGGTAGCCTGATTCTTGGGTACATGAGCATCTACATGATGAACCTTTACAACCATATTCTTTGTTTGGGCAGCAATGTCTTTCCACAGTTCAGCAGCTCGAATAGGTTTACCTCTTCGTTGCCAGTTTCTTTGTTCCCACTGCTGTAATCATCTCCATAAACCATTTGCTACCACCCATGAGTCAGTGTAAAGATAAAGCATTGGCCACATCTCCCACTCAGCAAAAATCTAAGGCCAGTTGGCCAGCTTTTACCTCTGCAACTTGACTTGATGTTCTTTTCCTTTCCATGGCCTCTGCAACTTGTTGTGTAGGGCTCCACACAGCCGATTTCCACCTGCGATGCTTTTCCACAATACGACATGATCCATCTGGGAACAGAGCAAATTTCTTTTCATTTTCTGTTAATTCATAGTATGGTGGGACCTCCTTAGGTCATAGCTCTTCTATGGGTGACGTTTCAGATTTTTTAACTTCAGACCAGTCCATGATCAACTCTACGATTCCTGGACAACTGAGGTTCCCCATTCGCGCTCCTTGTGTAATCCACTTATTCCAAGTGGCATCAATAGCATGATGGGTGGGGGGAACCTTTCCTTTAAACATCCAGTTCAGCACTGGCAGTCGAGGTGGCAAAAGGAGCTGTGTTTCAGTACCTATTACTTCAGAAGCAGGCTGAAACCCCTCATACGCAGCTAAGATCTCCTTCTCAGTTGGAGTGTAGCACTCTTTGGACACCCTGTATGCTCAACTCCAGAATCCAAGGGATTAACCTCTGGTCTCTCCAGAGGCTCTTTGCCACAGACTCCAAGTGAGACCTTTCTCTCCAGCAGCAGTGTAGAGGATGTTCTTTACATCCTTTCCCATCCATACTGGCCGCAGGGCCATGGCACGGGCTATCTCCTGCTTAATTTGCCCAAAAGCCTGCTGCTCCTCAGGAGCCCCATACAAAATCATATTTCTTCCATGTCACCTGATAAAGGGGTCTTACAATGAGAGTATAGTTTGAAACATGCATTCTCCAAAAGCCCACTACACCCTGAAAAGATTGTTTCCTCTCTACTAGTGTGTGGAGACATGGCAGTAATTTTGTTAGTCACATCTGCTAGGATGTGACAATGCCCATCTTGTCACTTTATACCTAGGAACTGAATTTCCTGTGCTGGTCCTTTCACTTTGCCTCACTTAATAGCTAAACCATCTTACAGAAGCATTTGGACTATTAACTCTTCTTTCTTGAAAACTTCCTCTGCTGTATTGGCCCACACACCAATATTGTCAATATACTGCAGATGCTCGGAAGCATTGCCCTATTCCAGTGCAGTTTGGATAATTTGTGTTTTCCCCTCTGGGGCAAAAGGTTCCAGTTATACTGAACGCCCCTCAAGGTGAAAGCAAATTGTGGACTGCATTCTGTCGCCAAAGGAATTTAAAAGAAGGTATTGGCAGTGTCAGCAGTGGCAAGCGTCACTTGGCTGCTTTTGACTCCAGTTCGTACTGGAGTTCTAGCATGTCCAGTACAGCAGAAGTCAGTGGGGGTGTGACTTCATTCAGGACTTGGAGCATTAACTCTTTAACTCCCGGAGCCTCACATGATGTTATGATGTGGAACTGATAGCAAAAATCTTAAAACCATGACATAATGAGAAGAGTATAAATCTTTTAATTGACTGTTCTGTTGGTTTTATTAAACGTTAATTCTTGCATTTACAATTCTTGGAGTTTACTAACCTGTATAAGAATTTCAAATATATCAAAAGCAAATTTTGCCTGTCAATGTGAAAGAGAAAAATAAAAACATGAACATGGATAGTTAATCTTAAAGAACTACTTATAGTAACAGTAAACAAAATGTGAAATATCTACAGTTGCATCTGAGAATGGACCCTAAATTTATGCAATACTTCATCTCTTCTTCTGGGGATAAGCATGCTGACATGCTACTCTTTCATGTATACCTCTCTAAAAATTTGACCAAAACATTTCTTATGAACTTTAAAATCATTCAATTAAACCAAATCCAAATAATAATGACAATACTACTTTTAAAAAGCTTAGAGTGACTCCATTCAGGGCAGCTTGAATTTGCCTTATGAGAAGACAGAGATGTTCAGAAAAACCATGGCACATATCTAGTAAGCTCAAAGTGGATTCAATTTGATCACTTTGAGGTTGTTCTTGTTTTATTTTATTTTATTTTATTTTTTACAGAATTGAAGAGACTGGCATATTGAGGTAGCCTATCTCACTCCACAGAAAGATCTAAAATATTCTTGGTTCATATCTCTAGGAAACTTATTATGACCTTATTGTGTTTTCATAAGGAATCTTCATGAATTTTTCTAGTGAAATAAAAAAAATGTGGTACATTCTGTTCCTTTGCATAGAGACATACAGATAAGGTGTGTCCAGTCTTGTTTAGAATCTTTATTAATGATCTAGATGATGAAGTTGAATACACCCTTAATAACTAAACAGATGATGTGAAACCAGAGGTAGTGAGTTTCTCATCACTGCACTGACAACCAGAAGAAATTTGGCAGGCTAGAAAGTTGTGCTGACAAAAATATCACTGAATTCAACAATGAGAAGTTGGAGTTCTGCACCTGGGAAGGAAAACCTTCAGGCACCATTACATGCTCTACAGCAGCTCCACAGAAAAGAACATAGGAGTCCTGGTAGAAAACACACTGATCAAGAGTCAGCAATATGCCATTGCCACTTAGGCTAATGGTGCTCTTGGCTGAATTAAGCAAAGTATCACCATAAAGTCAACCGAAGTGATCCTTCATCTCTATTTAGCATTGATGATGTCATACTTGCAGTACTGAGTCCAGTTCTCACCCCCAGTACAAAAGAGTCATGGAGCTACTGGACTGAGTCTGACATAGGGCCACCAAGATAAATAAACGATGAGAGAACCTCTTATGAGGAGATGCTGAAGGAGCTGAGGCTGTTCAATGTGGAAAACAGAAGGTTTGTTCTCATGAGTGTACATTCTAAAGGAGGAGTATAAATACCTCAACTGAGGGTACAAAGAAGACAGAGTCATACTCTTGTCAGAGGTGTCCAGCTTCAGGACAAATGGTAATGGACCCAAAGAGTAACACAAGAGGTTCTCTCTATATTTCAGAAAAAGAATGCTGTGTAAGAATTGGCTGAGCACTTCCCAGAGAGGTTGTACAATAACCCTCTTCAGAAATCTTCTAAAGCTGTCTGAACATTTTCCTGGGTAACATGCACTATGTGTCCCCGATTGAGAAGTGGAGTTAGATCAGATGGCATCTGGGGGTCTCTTATAACGTTAACCATTAAGTGATTCTGTGAAACAGGGAAGTTCTCAAGCTCTGTAATAAACAACACTTTTAAAATTAACAAGGATGTCTTGGGTTTTATCTAACAGCTAATTGCAATGAGCTATTTAAGAGTGTTTTATAGAAATTAGTTGTCAGTATTACTCAGTAGATAATTAGAGAACAATCTCACATATTCTAAGCAACTCATAAACAGTTTGAAAAGCAACAGAAACTTAATGTTTCTTAACAATCTACTTTGCTGCAGTTTATTGTCCTAGTTTGACTTTCAAGCTCTATTTTTTTAGCTGTAAGAGATTTGTATATGAATATGAAATCTGAGAAAATGGGTCAGAAATTTTCTTTCATTATCCTGATGTACAGAATTCACAGTAGTTTTAGAGTGAGTTATTGAAAACCTGTATTTATCTTTCTTTCTTTTTTCTTTTTTATATTTTTTTCCCTCCCTAGTACTGGAAATTTTTATCATTTCCAATCCCTTTAGCAGGAGGTTGAACAATATAGCTACAATTTTTAATTACAGACAACTACTTAATTACTGATAATCATAATTCTGAGTTCCTTTTACCTAAACACCAATAACACTTAAAAAAAAAAAAAAAAAAAGAAGAAGAAGAAGAAGAAGAAGAAAAAAAGAAAAGAATCACATGGGTACATCTAATGGTTCTTGTTTAACGAGTTGAATATTATTTTATTTTTCTTTTTTTTTAATCTAGGCCTCTATTCTCATTATCATAGAGAAGATAAAGGTTTGGTACCTAATCTAAACCCCAGTACAGCATTCTTTGATGGAAATGACAGATATATAACAAGGTCTGATTCAGAATTCAAAAAGAAATAAATAAATAAATAAATAAATGCAGTAAAATAAGAAAAACAGCAGTTTTTTATTATCAGATAGATTTGCATTTGAACACAAATTTGGTCCTGATTTAACTTAAGGGTTTTTCAGTATTTCTGTTATTAAATCAACTGTTAGTAGCTTGACATGAGATTGCTTTGATAGTCATAATTCCATCCCACATGGAGGGATGGAATATATTGCTTAGGCAATATAGGGCAGTTCATGTATTCTAGAGGAAAAAAAAATAAAACAAAACAAAATACAACTATGAAGTGAGAACTGTTGTGGAATTTTTACTGACTGAACTTGTTTGAGCTAAGATTTTTGAAACTGAATTATAACTGTTTTCTAATGGAACTTTTTCTAATGGTTGTTGTTCTAAAGTTCTGATAGTTTGTCTATGTCAATGAACTTCTTGTCGTCAAAGGGGAAATTACTTTCAAGTGAAGGATTGTACAAATTGAATTGGGATGAGCATTTAATAGTAAAACTTGTATAGAGATATAAAGCATTTTCATTGCAAACAACTGAAATAATAATAATTCATCAGGCCTCCAGGAGGAGGCTGTCATGTGAATCCATCAGTTTCATCTAGAACACTAACGTAATCTGGAGTGAGAGAAGGCTAAATTCATGACCACATTTTACATGTGTTTTTTGTCTTCCTTGAACTTTACTTTTGCCTAACAGTTTATTAAGTCATAGATTTTTGTGACATATTTTGGGATGAGGTTCAATAAGACCAAGTGCCGGGTCCTGCACTTTGGCCACAACAACCCCATGCAATGCTATAGGCTTGGGGCAGAATGGCTTGAAGAATGAAGAGAGGAAAAGGACCTGGGGGTGTTGGTTGATGCTCGGCTTAACATGAGCCGGCAGTGTGCCCAGGTGGCCAAGAAGGCCAACGGCATCCTGGCCTGTATTAGAAATAGTGTAGCCAGCAGGAGCAGGGAGGTGATCATCCCCCTGTACTCAGCTCTGGTGCGGCCGCACCTCGAGTACTGTGTTCAGTTTTGGGCCCCTCACTACAAGAAAGACATTGAGGCCCTGGAGCGTGTTCAGAGAAGGGCAACAAAACTGGTGAGGGGTCTGGAGCACAAGTCTTATGAGGAGCGGCTGAGGGAGCTGGGATTGTTTAGTCTGGAGAAAAGGAGGCTCAGAGGGGACCTTATTGCACTCTACCACTTCTTGAAGGGGGGTTGTGGTGCGGAGGGGGTCAGCCTCTTCTCCCAGATTACTAGTGACAGGACAAGAGGGAATGGCCACAAGTTGCGCCAAGGAAGATTTAGATTAGATTTGAGGAGAAACTTTTTCTCTGAAAGAGTGGTCAGGCACTGGAATGGCCTGCCTAGGGAGGTGGTTGAGGCACCATCCCTAGCGCTGTTCAAGAAGCGTTTAGATGAGGTGCTAAGGGATTTGATTTAGTAGTTTAGTGGGTAGGGATGGTGATAGGAGGATGGTTGGACTAGATGATCTTGTAGGTCCTTTCCAACCTAATGCATCTATGAATCTATGAATCTATGAATATTTAAAAGGCATAAACTAGTATGATGTCGTTAAATTCCATGGTGGTTATGGATATTAGAAGGAGGTTAACATGTTATTATTCGGTTTATAAAATATCTTCTAAGAATTCTCATAGTATCCAAAGAATATTAGCCTTTTTTTTTTCCTAATTTACTTCTGAACTTCAAATGTTGTTCTATACCTTTAAAATATATCAGCTAAAACCATCATCTTTGTGAAGATTTTAATGTGTCTTAAAGGGCAACTAACTGAAATAAGAAAGCTTATTATAAGTAACTTCTGTTAAATTCTTTCTCTTCAGTCAGGACTCTATTTTTGTGCTCTGTTTTAACCCATTCAGCTGTCTTAATATTATGTTTCTCTACTTGCTTGCTTTCTTTTTGTATGAACTTCCTTTTAATGAAAACCTGGTTGATTTCTGCTATTAATTTTCATGAAAACTCAGATATTCATTATGCTGTATAAAAACAGTATGACTAACAATTCAAAATCTAAGTCTTACGGAGATCCTCTCTAATGAACAAAATATAATTCAAGATGTTTTATCAACAGTAGGATTTTCTTAATGAGCATTAAATGCAATGTTGCCTTTGCTTTCTCTTTATTCTCAGAAAAACCCCTTGCTAGGTATGCACTGGTTTTCAGTCGTAAGTGAGTTTTGTCTATTTGCTTTCAGCTCTTCAGGACTAAGCAGAGTCCAGTTTTCACTATGTCATTACTACAGTAATATTTGCAAGGGACAACTAAATCATGATCACAGCTCAACAGATTACCTCAAGGTTAGTAGTCATAGAATCATAGAATCATAAGGCTGGAAAGGACTTGTAAGATCATCTAGCCCAACCTTCCACTCATTGCCATTGCTGCAACAAGCTACTAAATGATATCTCATAGCTCTTCATCCAGATGCCTCTTGAACACTGCCAGGGATGGCAACTCCACCTCTTCCCTGGGCAGGTCTTTCCAGTGCCTGACCACTCTCTGGGAGAAAAAGTCTTTCCTAATGTTCAATCTAAACATACATTATTTTCCAAGCTAACATTATCATGTCAGAGTATATCTCATATGCACAGCTGGAAACTTGATACTTATTTATGAGGTCTGCTCCAAATGTAATGCTTCATATTTTTATTATGTTGGCCTATGACATCAGAGGCAGATGTTGGTAATATGGCAGTAGAGGTTAAATCTTCCCACCAATATTCTGTTACATTTTCTTCCTGTGAGATAGATGGCAGCAGAGGGGCAGTCTGACAAAATGGTGTCTGACACAGAGGAGTGTATAGAACAATGGTGTGTCACTGAATTCCTCCATGTGGAAAAAACTGTATTGCATTCATGTTCCTTGATGTTTGCTGAATGTTTATGGAGACAAAACAGTGGATGTGCGCGCAGTTAAGAGGTTGGGTGGTGTGTTTCCACAGTGGTGACAGCTATGTGAAAGACAAGCCGTGTTCCAGACAGTCATGCACAGCTGTCACACCACAAAATGAAAAGCATCTCCATCAGATCATCCATGCAAATCAGCTAGTGGTGATGACTACGCTGAAAAAGAGTACTAGATGAGAATTTGCTGTATCAAATAGAGCTCTCTGTGTCTGTNCATGTGGAAAAAACTGTATTGCATTCATGTTCCTTGATGTTTGCTGAATGTTTATGGAGACAAAACAGTGGATGTGCGCGCAGTTAAGAGGTTGGGTGGTGTGTTTCCACAGTGGTGACAGCTATGTGAAAGACAAGCCGTGTTCCAGACAGTCATGCACAGCTGTCACACCACAAAATGAAAAGCATCTCCATCAGATCATCCATGCAAATCAGCTAGTGGTGATGACTACGCTGAAAAAGAGTACTAGATGAGAATTTGCTGTATCAAATAGAGCTCTCTGTGTCTGTTGTAGTTTCCATATAAATAATTAGGAGATATGACTTTCAGAGAGACCTCTGTACCTTTCATCACAAATCTTACAGAAAAACTAAAAACATCTACACATTAATTCAGGTTTGTCATAGAAGAGACAAACTACACATTCGTATTCTTTACCAATCAGAGGAAGAAATTTTAAGTGCTCAAATTTATGTGTACATAATGATGAACTTACGAAAACTAGCAATGGCTAATTGTAAAAGCCATTCAGAAAATGCTTGAATATATATATATATATAAAAACTGTTTTAAATTTTCATTATAGAAGACAAACATGTCTACGATGTGCTGTTTCTTAGCCGTGAAGACACTTTGTTAGCTCCCTGTTTAGCTTCATTCTCTTTTCACTTTCCTTCTTCTCTGAGTCTTACAGGCAAAGCTGCCAATAGGAGAAGATGCTCTGTTTACCTTTATACCACTATCATCCCCCCTTCACTATACATATTCAGAAATTGCTTATCCTCAGTAGAGGACACTTTCAGGAGCTGGATGTCCATGTAGATTTTATAGGCTCAGACCACCACAACTTTCTTCTTTCAGTGTCAGCAACATTATGTTTGATTTTGCATGAACACTTAGAAAGTAACCACCAAACAACTTGTGTATACATGAAGTCTTCATATCTTCATCAAGTTGTTAAAGCATGTGTAAAAAGAGTTTTCAGGCTGGCAAACTCAGATTTCATATTTAAAAATAATTTAAAATCTTGTTACCCTATGTCTTTTAGCCCACAAAGTACATGACAGTTTCTATACTTGAATACAAATTCCAGTAAACAAAGTAAAAAATAAATATTCTTTGTAATCAAGAAGGACAAGGGTAATTGAGAAATAGAGAATTGATTTCATTTTCTCTGCACTGTTTAACACTCTTCTGAAATTAAAATTTGGCATCTGTATGCTTACAGAATGTTTTACATGGCATGAGTAGTACTCATACTATATATACAATAGCATTACGCTACTGCCTTTTTTTTGCTGTTCTTTAAGCTTGCATTTGAATGAGCTCTGATAGTAAAAAAATAATCATTTATGATAAACTTAGAGATGCACATGTTCTCATTTAGTTAGTACCCTCTGGTAATTTAGGAAAAAATCAAGGTACAAAGAAAAGAGTAATCTGAAAACAAGGCACTGGGAAAACAATTTAGAAAATTGCACATGAAATTTGCATGAGGTTGTTAAGATTACTGTCAAACAGATCAACATATGATATTAAATATTACTTTTGTGAGTAAATAGCTTACATCTGAATTTAAATGCTCAGAACTGATTTAATTATACATACATGATGTAACTGAAGTATGTTATACAGCCGCTTGCTATATTTTAACAAGCAAAATTGCTTTAACTATGCAAATTAAATGTACTTAAATATAATTGATTTAAATTATAACAAAAGAGTCGCTGTTACTTTACTACTTTGCCCTTTCTTATCTTTTTATAATATAAACTAATACAAACTTTAACTTATAAACTTTTTATAATGCTTCACGAAATTGCTTGGTAACTTCTCTAAGCTTGTAAACAAATCAAAATGAAGAGGATGGTAAAAAAACAAATACTTCTGTATTATGTTTTTGATATAAAAAAATCTACACGGTATGTAGATACTAACTCTGCGAGGTACTTAGCTTACCTTTAAGAGAAGAATCTCTTTTATTCAGAACATAACAATGTAAGATATTGGTGTGCAAAGTGGTTCATAAATTCCTGTTACAATAAAAATGATCATTTTTCCAAGTTACACCATTTAAAACTTCGAAGTATATAAAATATATAAAACAGTATGCATACTGTTGACTTAATTATATTTATATAATTTAAACATGCATACTGGTTTCCATCCCAATTTTTTTCAGTGTTATTACTTATAGGAAATGGAATCTGTTGACTGACAACTGCCCTCCCCTCAAACAGACAAACTAAAAAAAAACAATTCTTCATACAATCAGTAATGACAACTTTGCACCACACATAGAAGTCAGTTTCTAAGAACTGAGAGAGAGACATTCATACAATTAAATGCAGGTTTGTGAAAAAACATTTTCATTTGAACTTGAATTGAAGTTCTTCACTATCTGAGAATATAAAAGTAATGTCTCTATTTAGTTAGATGTTTTTTGCTTTATTATATAAGAATGTAAAGAGCATTTATAAAACTATGTTCCTCAAAGCCATAATTTACAGGAAATCTTTATGCTTTTGATTTACTTCTCTTTTTCCCATGCCTCTGTTTTTCTCATTTTCCTTACTTTGAATCTACCTTCAAATTGATTTCTTAATTTTGCAGTCTGTTTAAGCACCGTAAGAGATCAATACCATGGCTGTTTTACTATATTAAATCACACAAATCTATTAAATAATCCAATTTTGACTGTAAGAATTTCAAGCTGACTAGATAAATATTATTAATATATGTCATAGTGCTAAGATTTTCCTTAGTGTTTTAACCTTAGTAATTATTTACTTAACCACTTTGGATTCTTGTTATCACACATCTGTTCCTCAAATAATAATAAGAAGAAAATGGGAAGTTTTAAATCCATCAAGCAAACATATTTTTGAAGGCTGGAATGCACTTTCTTTAACCGACAGAAAAGCATCTTACAATTTGGGCACTACCCTTTGGCAATAATATGGCAAAAAACAGCCAAGATTTTACATCTGGGACTGTATAATTAGATGCTAATTCCTTTCTACTGTTTATATTTGAGTAGGAATCCAAGAATGAGTCATATGTAGTGATTCTGTAAGTGTCTTCCTCATGGCACAATTTTCCAGATTGTTTTAAACAGCTATCATTGTCAGTAACATCCCATAGCTGTGTTTAACATGAGTCTTTGTAAAAAATAACTAGACTGAAATTTTTAAAAAAGTTATCAAAGACTGTCACAGTTTCTCACTGTTTAGAAAATCATAGGGTTTTATGATCTCTAATAATATCATAACAAACACAAGAGGCAAACTGTCATTCCCACCTCAGAAACCACAGAACCACAGTGCATAACAGAAAGCATAAAATTCAGCAGATGAGTCAAACAGATAAAATAGTTACTACCTGTATTATAAAAATAAAAGTTATTTCTACTGAGTGGCTTATAGATTTCATGTTTAATTGTTGTTGGTTTTGTTTGTTGGCTTATTTGTTACATTCTAGACTTCTCAAAACTTATTTATAAGAATTCCACTAACAACATACCATTTGAGCAAGAATGTTATCGTCTTGAAATCTAAGTTGAGATGAAATGCAATTGAATTCTATTAGATCTTTAAGTGAGAACTGGCTCATTACACATTTATGACGCACTGTAGAACAGCAGTGAGACATTCTGCCTCCTAAAGCTTCAAGGGAGGTCAGACAGCCACTAGCCTTGCATGCTGTTGCTGGTCATCTCTGCTGTCCACAGGCTGTTTGTGATGAATGGGACCTTGAATTGCACATTATTTACAGTATGCAAATTTTGTATTTGCCTTGGTGTATCAGGATCATGTTTACATATTTTTGTTGTTGTTGTTCTCTCCCTTTTTCTCTCCCTTTTTCTTCAAATTATGCTCACACTTTTATCTATAGAGGAAGATAATTTTAACAGACAGCTAATTTGCCTTTCGTCCTGACCACTGCACCCTAAAGAGCATACAAGGAGCGAAGTAACTCATACTTTCATGAAGCAAAATGGATGGATTTGAAAACTCTCAGAATAAGAAAGGAGTTCTCCCCAGATTGATTTCCTATGTAAGTTACCTGCCAGATGGAAACAGGCAATTATTTCCTATTTATTCTTTTGTTAATTTTAAATAACCATGCGAATTTTTACACACTTCTTTTTGTTTGTTTGTTTGTTTGTTTGTTTTTTCTGAAAATTTGTCTGCAATATGAACTTTAAGGAATCTGCTTAACCTATTCTTGGTTCCGTGGCCCAGGCAACAAAACATGAGTGAAACTTCAAATACTAGCTGCGAATGTAACACTGAAATCTTTTCCTCTTTGTGTAGTTAATTGCTTCTGCTGAGTGTTAGTATAAAATGCAGATATGAATTCAGTTGTTTAGATGTCTGTGAACAAAGAAAAGCAGAGATCAGCCTGCTAAATCCACAGAGGTGCTGTAATTTTCAATTAAGTTAAAAGAGAATTTGCATGAGATGTAGAAAATGATATCTGTTTGCTGGATATACACAGATAAAAAAATGGAAAAATATAATGTTAATATTTAGTGTAACTGTAGAGTGGATATAATTGATCAAGTTATTTCAGAACAGAACCGTTGATACTTTTTTTTAAAGGAAATGTAGATAAACTCAGATTGTTGTTTTTATTATTTTGTTACTTGTTTAATGCTTGAGAACCTGGGTCAAGTGAAGACACTATAAAATATATAGCATCAGTTAAACTCATCAAAGGAGAAAGAGAAGATTATTAAAAAGAGAGAACTCTGAATGTGATAGGAGTAAATCATTTTTTCTGTTTTCATTGTCTGTGTCATAGCTGTGCGTGTAGAAAGAGTATATGAGAACTTAATTTGGTTCTATATTTTATGTATTTCCAACCTGCTAAAAGTATTGTGAAACAAGGGAACATACTGACATTTCACACTGGCTCAATAGGATTAAAATATTATCTGCAATACAATGTACTTTTCAATTAGCAATGATAGCAATACATATCCATTTGTATGATACATAACCCTCTACTTTCAGTAAATTTTGTAACCAAATCCGTATTAGTAATATAATGAGCAGCACACATGCTCATCACTTTACAAAGATAATGATATGTCAAGTAGAAAAAGTTTTTATTAAAACTTAGAAAATGTAATTAATATGTTTTGTTTTAATTTCCTTTCCCTCCCTGCCTTGTCACAAGCCTATAAATACGCAAATCTATTACATTTATTGTAATAAATTTTAATTCCTTTCAAGGAAGCCTTTAATGGCTTTTACTAACTTCTTTTCAATGACTTTTACTGAATTGTTATGGTATTCCACCTGTGTTCAAGTCAGATTAATAGCTTAGAGTCTCAGAGAGGAAGATCAAAAATATAAATTCTAATTGATTAACATTTATTGCAGACACCTTATGGCTGCATTAATGTCCACTACATATTAAATAAGTTAATATCTTTTTCATCTTTCTTTACTGCTTTATCACCATCTGGACAAAATCTGTTTCAAAACTTATTTTATATAGAACTATATTACTAATTTTACCATGTACTAAATATTATATTAAATATCTAAAATAAATTATAGTGTATAACAAAACACACAAAGCGAAAGAAATAAAAAATATTTTCACACATATTCAGGTATATTCGACAATTCTTATCAGGTTTTGCAATCTCTTATAAATAATAATTCCTAATACAAACTGATCTGATACAAACCAATACCAATCCATTATACAGACAAAAATATAGTTTTCTCTTAATTCATTATTCATTGACCCAGGTAAATGAATAATTTTTTGGCCGGCATTTGGTTTGGAAATACATTTTCAGACCTTGTTTGTTAGCTATGCTTTTAAATGACTGGTCAGTAATATGCAAATAAGTAAATTTAATAGGCAACTATGTGTTCAAATGAGATCAGATGCATTAGCTGAAGTCTGATTCTATACTGCCTAAACCAGGGGCATTCTTTTGATCACTATGTTTGATTAACTTTCACAGCTCACTAATTGTTTTAGATGTGACAATACCAAAAAATAATAAAAAATATTATTTTAAAATTATAAATATAAATGTATTTATTTATTTGTTTATTTATTTGTTTGTTTATTAAAAAAGAACACCTGGTACCTCTACCAAAGCCCCCTGCAACCTTACTTTGAACACTTCCAGGGATGGGGAATACACAAGTTCTCTGGGCAACCTGTTCTCATGCCTCATCACACTCATAGAGAAGAGTTTGTTCCTAACATCTGATCTAAGACTACTACTTTATAGTTTAAAACCATTAAGTGTTGTTCTGCCACTGTGCTTTCTGGTACAGAGATTCTCCTCATCTCTTCTGAAGGCAACCTTTGAATCCGGAAGGCTTCTAAAAAGTCTTACTGGAGCCTTCTTTTCCATGGGATAAATATCTCTATTTCTCACAGTCCTCAAAGGAGCGGTGCTTCAGCCGCTTGATCAACTTCATGGTCCTTCTCTGGATCAGTTCTACAGCTCTACATCTTTCTTGTTCTGGAACATCATACCAAGATTCAGTACTCCAGATGGGACCTCATGAGCATAGATGGAGACTGTCACCTCCCTCTCCCTGCTGACTAACTCTCTATATGCAGACCAGGATAAAGTTGTCCTTTCAGGTTGCAAGCTCACTCTTAATGAAAAGTTTTCAACCTCTAGAGCTCCTACATTCTTCTTCACAGGGCTGCTCCCTATTAACTAATTGCTCTGACTGTATTCATTTTTTTAATTGCTTGACCCAAGTGCAGCACCTTGCACTTGGCCTTGTAGATCCATGTGTTGTTCATACAGGCTGACTTTTCAAGCTTGTCCAAGTCTCTCTGTGTAGCAGCCACTCCCTCCAGTGTGTCAACACCGTCTCTATATTTGCTGAAGATGCACTCAGCCCATGGTTCTTGTCACATGGATGTTAAATAGAACGAGTCTAATATTGCTCCCTGAGGAACATCTCTCATCACAAATTTCCACTTTCAATCGTCAATGATTACAACACTGAGTGCAATCATCCAGCCAGTTCCTTAATCACGGAGTGGTCTAGGCATAAATGGATCACATATCTATATATACAATTGTTTTGATGCAAAATTCATGTATAAATCTAGTGTTTGAATTCCTATCAAATATGCAGTAGGCTTTAAAAATATTTTCAACTTGAGAAAATATTTGGTAATTTAAGGGAAACAAACAAAGAAATAAATAAATATTCAGTCATTACATATTTGTTTGTTTTTTTTCCTTACTTTTGAGAGTTTATATTTTCAAGGAAATGAAGAAAAAAAGTGGAAGAAATCCAGTCCTTGTGTAATATGATCATTATCTAGTGACTTTAACTGAGCTACAGTGATTTATGCAAGTGGAAGACATGACCTTTTCTGATTTATTTTGTCAAGGAACTTTCTCTCAGTTTTTTGGCACTAATTGTGTTCTTTAGTCACCAGTTACTAAATCTCTAGTATTGTAAATGTACTCTGAATATACTCTTGTAGCTGACAGCCCAAATAATTTGAAGCTAGCTTCACTAGAAATTCCCAACTTTCTAACCTTCATATAACAAAAAGGTTATCAGTAGCATTTTGAGACAGATCTATAATGATACAGATCAGAAGTAAATGCTTTCTCATTATTTATTTATTTTTAAATGTGGTCCAGAAAGATAAGTAGATTTTACAAGAAACTAAAAGAAATACAGTCTTCTGTTTATACTCTTAATATTTTGTTTCACCTTCTTAATGGAAAAGTAAAGTGTAAGAAAAGTGTAAGTTTGTTTTTCAGGGACCACAGTTTAACAAGTATTATAGTGTATATTTGCAGTGAGAAGATGTGATGGAGGCTCAAGCAAGGATTTCTGGGCAATAAGATTTGAAGTCCCTCTCTATTAGTCACCCTGTCACTAGGGATATCTGAAAGCTTCTGGGGGACTGCAATAGTCAGAGATAGCTCGGGCTAATCCCTACAGATATTTTATGTACTTTGAACGGGGCACAGGTCACAGCTAGCAAGTCTTCTGTAAATCTTTTCAAAGCATTTTATGATCAGCTGCTTTGGCACACTTTGTCCCTGAGCCTGCTCTCCGGGAATGAAAAAGAGGAAAGGAAGTTCCCATTTGAACTGGGGTGAGGTACTCTTGCCCACTGCTACTTAAAGTAAGCATTCTATTCATGACATAATAACACTCGGCCCGAAGCTCTTATGGACATCGTACTCCAAATGAATATCTACGTAGTATGTTCTGGAAACAGAGACATTTTTGTAAGAAGATTGTCAGAACATATTTAGATACATGAATGATCTATTTTCCTAGTAGACTGGCTAGCAATCATTCTACGTAGATAAATATATATAAAGCTATACCTATATCAGTAAACTGAACAGAAAGAATAAACATTAGCTACTGTTTATTGGCATAGTCCAGGCCACCAAGTAATTTCCAGAGAGTATGTGTACAGATTAGGAAAGAGAACAGGCCAGGAATTACTCTGAACAAGGATGACTGGTAATTTGTGTAGTACCTGAGGAGCTGAAAAAAGCTTGGAGGAGTTTTGTTTGAATTTATAATCCCAAAGAGCATTTTGTTATGCAAACTGAATTAGCCTGATGCCTTTACTGCAGCTAACCACTGAAAATTGAAAATTTAGAAACACAAAATATAATGTAAGAAATAATGCTAGTCTTATACTAATTTGACCACTCATTTACGTGTTCATTTTGTACATACAATTTTAACTTCTGCATTTCCATTAATTGTATAAAACCTGTAACAGTACATAAAGATTCTCAGTACCAATCCTTATTACCTTTTGTAAAACAGAAGATCATCAAGTACATTTTCAAATCTTTTCATCATTTATTCAGGACAATCAAAGCATGAGGAGCCCAATGCTGTCTTTGTTATTCTTTGTCACATCACTGGCTATAGAAACTCTTACACTATAAGCATAAAAAATTCATCTCACATGAGTTAGACACATCTTTGTCTGTTCTTCCAAACCAATGTGTAAGTACTTACACAAACTTTAAACAAAAAAAACCAGCACCTTAAATACTCACTTTTATTTTAATCTACATTAATTGAAGCCACTTAAGTATATTGTGTCAAAATCACAGAATGCCTTAAACTGGAAACAATGTTAAAAATAATCTAGTTTCAATCCCTCTGCCATACACGGCTGCCCAAAGGCCAACCCAAGCTGGCCTTGAACACTTTCAGGGATGGAATACTCACAACTTCTCTGGGCAATATGTTCAAATACGTCATCACCTTTGAAGTAAAGAATTACTTCCAAACATGTAGTATAAACTCACCCTTTTTACTTTGCAATCATTCTCACTTATTCTTTCACTATTAGCCAACATAAAAAGTTGGTTCTATCTTTTTATAAAATTTCGTACTGAAAAACCACAGTGATTTTTCCCAGGGCTTTCTCTTCATAGAAGAGGCATTTCAATGCACTAATCATCTTCATGTTTCTATGGACCTGCTCCAACAGTTCCACATCTTTCCTGTGCTCGGGGCCCCAGACCTGGTTGCAATACTTCAGATCTGTCATGAGGACAGAATAGAAGGAGACAATCACTTCCCTCACCCTACTTGCCACTCCCTAGGATTCTGTAGGTCTTCTGGGTATATAGGCACACACTTCTGACTCATGTAGAGCTTTTTTGTCCACCAGAACCCCCATATCCTTTTCCTTAGGGCCACTCTCGATGTGTCTTTCTTCCAGACTGAACTCATGTATGGAGTTGCCCTGACACAAGTGCAACACTATCCTTGTGAACAAGGATGAAAGACAGGATATTTCTAAATGAGAACCTACAGAAAACTAAATGTATTAGACTTCACTGATTATGGGTAAAAATAACTGATCAATTTACCTAATTGAATTATCTACAGGCAGTTCTCTTATCTTAAAATTATCTAGTGTTTGATGACGTGTTTCTGTTCTGTAGACAGAAAGTATACATTGTATTTGAGTTTGTCATGTCATAGAATCTTCCTAACATGTTTCAATGGATGTTTGCTCTTTTTTCAGTCTAAAAATAGCCTTGTATTAAAAAATAAAATTGTTGGAAGGAAATATGACTGTGTATTTTTAACTGCCACTGAATCTAAAGCAAGGGTTTAGGCACCTGATTTCACTAGCCATCTTATTCAGACGATGCTTGTGTTTGTCATTACAGTTCTTCACTCAGTAACTGTATCATTGCTATAGTATGTTTTTAAATTTAATATTTATTTATAGAACATAATCTTTTAAATTGGCACTAACATTTTTTTTTGTATATTCTGAAAGTTTTTATTATTCTCAATAATAGTTCATAGAATTAGCAGAAGCACAAATGACACTGAAGTAAATGTTCATAAGAATAAAATTATAGCTTTGAATTTTCATAGGTCTGTCAATTTCAACTGTTTGTGTTTATGATAGTGAATGACACGCTCCTTTTCTTAATAATTCACATAAAACAGATGAACATTAGTTATGACTGTCTCAAAGAAAATGAATCTAACTTTTGTTTTAAAAGTCACAGATGTGGAACAAGTAAGGGAGGTATATATATTCATAGAATCATATGAGTTGAAGGGACATAGAAAGGCCACCTAGTACAGCTCCCTTTCAGTGAACAAGGACATCAACAGCTGTGTCTGGTTACTTAGGGTCCTGTCTAGCCTAACAGAATGCAATTGTTTTCATGGATCAAAGTGAACACAAAGAATGGATTTAGAACAAAAGTTTTAAACAAATATCTATATTGACTTTGTTCGCAGAACATGGCGAACGTAATATTTTTTTCATCTAAAATGTGCAAGAATTTGATAATCTGTAGTTACAATCAAAACAAATTTTGCCATTGATTTCCAGGGTAGCCAGATTTTGATTATGTTTTTATTTATTGTTTATAAGTATTTATGTATTTTCTTTTAAGCTGAGTTCAGAATATCAGCCACATAAGGATGTTAAATATAAAAAATGACATGGTTCTGGTGCTTGGTTTAAACCAAGAGCTACTATGTGCACATTATTATCTGAATTATTTACAGATATAAAAGTGACGTTCAGTAAGTAAGAACACTTCACATAAAATTACACATTTTAACCAACAGTGTCAAGGAGTCTTTAGTAGATCTACAAAGTACAGGATATGACACTCGTACTTCCAGAACAATACGTATATCTTCAGTGAGGTAACATATGACATAATTTATCTGCAAAAGTATCAGGGAAAAGTAGAGAAAATTTAATTGACTTTGATAGAGACACAAAAAAAAAGGATAAAAAGCTCACATAAACAGCCTAAGACAAAGATTAGCTCTAAAGGTCACCATGATTATCGGCCAAAGATTATCTTTACTTACTCCTGTTTAGATAAGTAATGGAGTGGAAAGAGTATAGCAGATCCAAACTGCAGAAGACCAACAATTTCATATACAATTTCCTAATAAATGCCTAATGGATACAATATTTAAGCTGCCAATTAAACAGTACATGACAGGAGGTAGAACTCACTCTCTGACATATTTTCATATTAATGTTGCATACACCTTTTGATAAATTCAGCCTGAAATGTAGAATGAGATAGTCTTTGACTACATAGACCAAAAAGTTGTCCATGAGGCAACTGAATATACCTAGAAGCAGAGAAAAAACACCCTTTAGATAAGATCTTCGTACATAAAGTAAGGTTTTATTTCATTTACTCACATATATAAGTATATATATTTTTCATAAATGCATACAGTTTCTTATAGATTTTTATAGTAAAGAGATTTATCTGTATTTTACCTTTTCATGGCCGAGATAGGTAGCATTGCAATTGAAGAGAAATAAGAAATGTATAATGAATTCACTGGGAGTTCTTAAAAAGTAAGCTATTCCCTAGAGCAATATATTAAGATAATTAAGGAGGAGCACAGCAGGTCTGAAACTTGATTTTGTAGGCAGAGAGGAAAATTTCCCATGGTCAGTGACAACTAGACCTCCTCTGCATTTTTCAGTGCAGTGGAGGTGGGCAGAAAATATTTCTGAATCTCAGTGGTCTAGAGAGTATTAATAAGATTTGTTTTTTGTATTTATATGAGGATGTATGAATATTTGGAAAGATGTTACAGTTTTCCAAAAGCCAGAAATGGTATCTCATGGTTTTATGATTTTTTATTGGTATTCCACATCATAACATCATGTAGAACATTGGAAGTTAAAGGGTTAATTCTCCAGCTATGTGGATCATCAATAGTTCCAGGAATTAAGTCTCAGAAGAGAAGAACAACTATGTACCCCATAGGACTTTGCATTACTTTGAGTTTTTCTGTTTTCCACTCACAGGGAAAAATAAAACTGTTCATGTGTCACAAAACACAGGCTCTTTCCCCTTTTGGATTGAACCAGCAGTGGGTGCTCACTAGCTGTCTCGCCTTCAGTGTTAGCATAAGGCCTTAGGTTCAGCCACTCTCTCTCTCATTTCATTTGATTTACTAGCTTCAATTCCAATTATATTGTATTATATTGTGTTATTTTGCATTCCGATATTTTATTTAGTAAATTAGCTTTCCTCCTCAAATCATTGATGCTGTTTTATTTTTAGGCCCTTCTCCATTTTTCCTTTCCCTTTCTCCCTTTCCCTTTCCCGGGGTGTGGGCCCATGGGTTCCCTGCCACATTCGCCATGGAACTGGGCTGAACCAGCCTGTAAACCATTGACATGTTATTGCCTCACTAAAGATTATTTCAAACTGACTTCCCTGGAGGTGATGAAATGAGGGGGAAACAAGAAAATTGTGTGGGAGTTGTAGGAGGAAAAAAAATGGCAATAATATAAATAAGATTATGCTACATGATGTACTAAAGAAGAGGGTGTTTTTATGACTAAATGTGTATGTGACTTACATGTTTTATTACTCTTAATTACTCAATAAATTACCATATGCTGTATTTATTCAGGGACAAAGTAGAAGGAAAAACAGTTGGAGGTCCAAAACCAACCATTTAAGATTACATTTTAAAAATAACATTCAGGATTTTGATTATAGTCTGGCCAGAAAATCTCAGGACATGAAAATGTTTTGGAATAGTGATATAGCTAAAAATTAAATCACTTGACTTTTTTAAGCAGTTCTAAGTTAAGTGAGGGTGCAATTAAGGATATGTGTGTTTGTGGCCTAGCAAGTTCCAGGCACATATTTTAAACTTGGATTTAACCTCACTGAAATTATATTATCTTTTTAAAGTTATTATACTGACACTGGCTAGTGTTGAAATTAAAGGCTTGTCAACCTTGCCATTATAAATGTCAATATTTAGGAGTTTATAACTCAGCTGTAAAAATTTCCTTCAGGCTCAAAGCCGACAGTGAAGGCTATAAACCAGAGCTGATTTTTCCTCCCCCCCAAAAGGCATTAAAGAATATGTTTGGACTAAATCTGAGGATATTGGAGTGAACAAAATACAGACATTAAGTACCTTTTGATCTTTTTTATGTCTTGCATAAAACTCAAGAACACTTTTTATCACTATGTTTTATTTATTGTTTTTTCTTTCTTATTTTTTTTCTTTTCAGTCTTCAGTTGAGTTTAATGCTCATGAACACTGCCAAATTCACATATCTGAAAGTTTGAATCTTTCATTTACTCACAGAACAATTCTTTTCTAAGCAAAGGCTATTTAAATATCTCTACAGGTATGCTTTCGACTTCCAGCAGATTCATGGATCATTTTTTTTAACTGATTCAGAAGCTGATTCATTGCAGATAGTTGAAGCGGTAATACAAATATTAATGCAGACTAAATAAAAATATAGAAAATATCTCTCTTGAGATATTTAATTGGATGTATCATAGAGATCAAATGATTGTTCTTTTATTTTATGAACATACTGCATTATCCCTTTCAAAACCATAGACTTCTTTTTTTTTTCTTTTAAGTTGTTCATTTGTTTTGTTGTTTTTTTTTCCTGCTCTTGATGAATAATTGTTCAAAAAATCTGCCCATTTACTTTATGTATCAAATCTCACCCTGGCATCATCCTTTTACATAAGTAGAGATTGACCCAATTGACTTTTAAACTGAAGTCTGGGTCAGCTAATCATTCCAGCATCTATATCCTACCCTGGTTTCTTACTTTCATTTCTCCATGATCATCAGTGTGTAGGAGAGTAAATAAAAATGATTTCAGACAGAGAATAGGAACAACAGAAAAGCAAATTTAACAAGGTAACTTCAAAGCAGATGAAATAAATTCTTGTGATAAAGCATAGGGAATTTAATGCCATAGGAGACTCTGGATAATGAAAATATACCTGAAATGGAAAAGTAATAGGACAATCTGTGAAAAAATTATCCACTGATCTCTCTGTTTTCCTGAAACAGGAAGATCCCAGAATCAAATCTGTGAGATTTTGGGAAAGAATTCATAGTAAGGACTACTATACAATTGTCCATTTTGTATACTCTGTTCTTGACTACTTGGAATGTCCTAGTGAGAGAAAATGGGGGCCAATGGGTCTTTGCGCAGTGAGTGGAGGCACATATGGTGTTCATTAAAGATCCTGCCATTTGAAATAAAAATTTAAATTGTTATTTCTCTGCAACACGTTATACTTCAGAGCAGGCTGCAGTCCATGTTGCAGTTGAAAGGGTATTTATTCGGTTCATCTGCAATTACAAAGACTGTAATTCCCTTCAATAGAAGGATAAAAATAAGAAAGCCAAATATTAAGGCTATAAATTGACACACGTTTCATCTCATTATTGCAAGGTTTTATCTCTTGCATGTACAGGATATAATGGAAGAAGTTAAAAATAATTCTGCATATCACTTCTGCGTTTCTTATTCACTGTAGATAGAATTCTGTTAAAATGAATTTGGTTACTTAATTTATGTCATGGACTAGTCTGTATTGAGTACTAGGCATCTGGAAACAAGAGAAGAAAGCTATTTTTAAAACTGTTCCAATTAGATCAATTCTTAGGTAATTAATAGAGAGAAGTGAGAAAATAAATCAGTTTTACATATATGTATTCTTTCAAGTTTCAAGCTCAGTTTTTTAAAATATATAACTGAATTAGAAAATTAGAGTAGGTATAGCTTACTGCCATATTCTGTTCATTTAAAACTCAAAGCTTAAATTAAAATAAAATGAAACTAAAAGGATAAAAAATCAATCTAATATATATAGAAACTCATTCAATAAATGTGCTTGCTACAGAACTGTTTTTCTAACACTTGATAAATCTTGTTATTATTTTTTAATTTTGGTAAATCAGCAACAAAAAGATATCACAACAAATCTTGTTATTATAATTTAGACTGAATTCAATCTGTTTTCTCTTAATTTCTGAAAAAAAGTAGTGTTCAGTAATTCTTCATGTGTCTATGGAGGAGATACAGATTTTTGCATCCAGAAGTATTCAGACAAACGTGGATGTAAACACCAGGAACAGATATTGCTATCTGAAGGACAGTCAAGCATTTTCTTCAGATTCAGAACGAAAAAGTAAAGTAGATTCCTAAATTCTGTTTTTAACTTTCTACCCTGATCATTATAGAAATGTGCTTTGTAAATGGCATTCAATCACATCACGATCTGAATTCAAATCTATGTTACACCACATGGGTACTTTTGTTAGTCTGATAACATAAATGGGTAATGTAGAGCTATTAAATATCTTCAGGACTTTTTCAGTTCAGTTGTAAGTAGAAGTGTGTAATTTTATAAATCTTGGAGAGCACAAAGCCCATATATGCATCCCAGGAGTTAATCTACGAAAACCAGGCTAGATTATTTAGCCCAGCATAGCAGTCTGAAGGTGACTCAAAATAGCTGCCTTTGAAATTAACCCAATATGTTACAAGATATTCAGTTGCAACAACTTTATTGCACAACATTGGTACTAGGGATATAAAGCAAGATACAATCAGAAAAGTTCAGTAGCATGCAAACTTGATTTTTTTGATGCACTACCTCTCAGTTTGCTTGATAACTACTATACAACCACAGAGTGCAGGATTGATCAGAACTAAAAAAAAGTTATGTTGTGATTCTAAATATTGTGGAAAAGTACTGAACTCCTTGACATTCAGCATAAGACTATCAGGTTGATCCAAGGCTTTCAAAATACCAAGGACTCCAGTGGAAGAGGATGAAGGCTTTATTTCAGTCATATTATGGATGTCTCACCGTTTCTTGGAATACTGAAACTGACAGGACTAACTGCAATCTTAACAAGTTTCTGCTTGAAGATTTAATAAACATCTGGCAGACTCCTGGAATATCTTCTAGTTTTAACCACTTACAATCTATAATAGAAAAAACAATTAGTTTTACACTTCATAGCCACCTTTGTTGCACAGGAGTTGTGAATAGATCTGACAGAAAGGCAGCAGCATCTATGGTTTGGTACTTGTTATTGTTCTTTGGAATTAAGACAAAATATTTTACAGGTAAAAGCAAAGTAAAGCAAAGTTGTGTTGAAAGATCATTTTTTCTCCTTGTAACAGAAATACACTTCTCTCAATTTTCCTGCATATTTTTCATATTTTCCTCTTCAGATCTCTCCATTATAGTGTAGGTTTTTGCTGGCACTTTACCTGAGAGAATATGGAATGACAGCTTATGTATTACATGACAGAATGTAATTAGGTCAGACATGAAGTGATAATATTAGAATAATACATTTTACTGATTATGAAGAAAAATGTCTAGATTTATTCCTGAATAATTTATGAATGTTCCTGAAAAATTTAGCAATGGCAAGAATTTTTCTTAAAGAAAATCCAATGATTCAAACTATCCGGAAAGACAAGTTATATATATCAACTGTGAAATATATGACCCACTTAAAAATATATATAATCAAAACTGTGGAAGGAATCTGATACATTGGTCGATAAAGAAAAAGAAAGGTTGATTTAGATCTTAATTTTGTTTTTTTTATTTTCTTTCCCAAAACAATAGAATCTCAGAATCACAGAACCATAGGGACTGGAAGGGACCTCTGGAGATCATCCAGTCCAACTCCCCTGCTACAGTATGTTTCCTAGAGTAGGTTACACAGGAAAGCATCTTGTGGAGGACAACCTCCCTCAACATGCTGGACTCACTCTTTTTATTGCACCCCAGAATACTATCGGCCTTCTGTCTGAACTCTTCTCTTTTTGACACAAAGCTCTCTTTCTGAGGTATTTCTTGCAATAAGGCTCTGACATATCTAGGAGGCAAGTGGTGGATGTCATTGTGTGGCGGCCAGCATCACTTTGTGGACAGTTCTATACTTGAAAGCATTTCTTTGGAGCTCTTTGCCTTTGGAATGGAGTGCTCAGAATTGTTTACTGGCAGAAGTTTTGGCCTGTGATCAGATAACTCTAGCTTGGTATGGGAGACTGGGGGATGATATCGCTGCATCCTGTGAAGACAAGATAAAATTTGGCATATCCTTGCTCCCTCTTACCTGCTGGCAAGGCCAAGAGAATGGGAACAAAGGAGTTCCTGCTGGGATCCAAAAGCCAGGAGCTATTACTCCAAAAAGAGCTGACTCAACCGCTTTGGACTTATAAATAAGTTGTACTGTCATCGGGAAAAGAAGAAGTCATCATCAACTGAAAAGCACAGCCTCTGACGGCCTATCACTACTGAAGATCATGTCTGAACTACGAGTTACGTTGTAATCCTGGTGGTTACTAACTCTCCTTTGCTCTCTATGAAGATCTCTTTGCTTTTATTTCCTATCTCTTTTCTGTCATCTACCTTCCTTTCCCCATCTCCCTAAGCAACTAAGATTTGTAATAAACTGAGCAGGTTAACATTTGACCCATCATGTCTTAACCTCGAAGTTGGGTACACATATATCAAAAGAAACCCCTCTTCCTCCTATTAATTGGAGTGAGGCACTTTCTTGTCTAGAAGATTATACTGCTGGCTCATAGTCAACCTGTTGTCCAGCAGGATGCCAATGCCCTGTGTGATCTTTTGAAAAGGAAAACTTAAATGCTATGGTCTCATTCTTTTTAAAAGGAGACTAGATAGTACATGACTCATCATGATATGTCTTGAATTTATCTTATCTATCTATAATCTACACATGCATCTTCATTGCTGGGGTTGTTACGAACTTCATGAGACCATCTATAGTTACTAGCATATAGTTGATGTAGTTGTCAAGTCACTATACATCATAGTAGAAAAATCATGGGTGATTGCTGACTGGATAAAGAGAAGCAGAAATCCCATTTTTAAGGAAGGCAGAAAGGATGGCCCAGAGAACTGCAGATTGGTGAGCCTCAACTCTGTACTTGGGAAGGTCGTGGAACAGATAATGCTGAATGCTATGTTGAGGCACCTTAAAAACAAAGAGGTGATATGAGACAGACAACATACCTTCACTGAGGTCAGATCAAGACTGACTAGTCTGGTGGCCTACTATGGTACAATGACTGGATTATTTGGCAAAGGAAGACTGACTGACATCATCTCCCTGGATTTCTGTAAGGTTTTTGACATTATATCATATGACATCCTTATCTCTACAATGGAGAGATAAGGATTGGAAGGGCAGAACATTCACTGGACAAACTGGATGGTCACAGACAGTGGGTTGCAGTCAATGGCTCTGTGTTGAAGTGGAGACTGATAATGAGCAGTGACCCTCAGAGGTCTGTTTCAATAATATAGTAGGAATTAGTATACTCTCAGTAACTTTGAATAGTGAGAGGTGTAGCTTACTCAACAGAAGGATGACATTTTGTTTCAAACGAAAAGAGGGGAGATTTAGACTAGATATAAGCAAAAAGGTTTTTTTCAATAAGGGTGATGAGGTGCTGGAACAGGTTGCCTTGAGATGTAGTGGATGCTTGGAGACATTCAGCATCATTCTGGTCTAAACTCTGAGCAACCTGATATACTTGTAAATAGACTGATTCATTGCAGGAAATTTGGACTACATGACATTCAAATGTTCCTTCCAACTCAAAGGATTTTATGGTGTCATCCAAACAGATCTGGATAATTGCAGAATCATAGGATTATGGAATTCCTTGGCTTGGAATGGATCATAAGGACTGTACAGTTCCAGTCCCCCTGACATGTACAGGGGGGATAACCACTGGATTAAGCTGCCTATGGCCCCATCCTACTTATCCTTGAGATCCTCTGGGGATGGGACATCCACAACTTCTCAGGGCTATCTGCTCCAGTACCTCACCACACTCTGAGTAAATTCTTCCTAACGTCTAACCTAAATCTCCCCTCTTTTATTTTAAAGACATTCCCCCTTGTCTTATTATCAAACTGTGTAAAAAGTCAGTCTTCTTCCTGCTTATAAGCCCCCTTTAAAATAATGGAAGACCACTGTGATGTCTTCTGGAGCTTTCACTTCTTCAAGCTAAATAAACCCATTTGCTTCAAACCTTCTTCATAGGAGAAATTCTTTAGCCTTCTGATCAGCTTTGAGGATCTCCTCAGGACCTGCTCCAACAACTATGCATTTTTCTTGTGCTGGAGGTCCCAGGCCTGGACACCAGATGAGGCCTCATGAGGGCAGAGTAGAAGTGAACTATCACTTCTCTTTGCTGGCCACTGCTTTTTTGATGCAGCCCACGATACTTTTATCTTATGTTGAGGTTGAGGTAGATGGGCCTGATCAACCTGGAGAGGACAAGGCTCTGAGAACATCTCATTAAGACATTTCAGAACTCAAAGGAAGCTTATGAAAAAGGATAGAGTCCTAGTTTTACATGGGTTGATAGTGATAGCCTAGAAGTGGAAATGACTGTTAAGGAAAATGGGTAGGTTTATATTATATTAAGGGGAAATTCTTTACTTCAAAGGTGGTGAGGCACTGAAACAGGTTACCCAGAAAAACTGTAGATATCCCATCAGTGGAGGTGTTCAAGGCCAGTTTACATGGAGCTTTGGGCAACCCCCTGAGGCATCAGGATTCGAACTAGATGATTTTTAAGATCCTTTCCAATCCAAGCAATTATATGATTGTATGATGACTGATATTGATCAAAACATGTGTTGTAACCTCAGCAAATATTACTGTAGTTTATTTTTATTGTTTAAATTTTCTTTTTTTTCTATTTTATGTAAAGATTTTCAAAATTCCGGAATTTCATTGGAAATCTTTGTTACAAGGTTTATTTAAGAAAGTAATAAAGAGTTCATAATTATTATAGAAATAAAAAAATTGTAAGTATAAAATCTATATATACAATAAGGATTCTGTGGGAGATTTCACACTTCTAAATATGTTCCAGTTACAAAATTTTTCTTTCTTCCATGTCAACTTCAAAAAAAAAAGCATAAAAACTTTTTAATTCTGCTATTTTACCATACTTATAATGTCAAACAATAGTAATATATCTAGTGAAATACTAATAATTCATAGAACATCAGAAGTTTTACTTGGAAAAATTAATATTTAAGTAAAATTTTATATCATGAATTCAGAATTTGTAGAAATAAATATATATCATGTATCATAAATTCAACATGATATAAAACATGTACATTTTGTTTATTTTTCATTCTCTGATATATAGCTGCACAATTCTGAATTTCTTGGGAGATTTGATACCTTGTTTTATTTCAGACTGGAATCTTTACTGAAGAAACAAGGTATAATACACTGTTGTAGGAATTGTGTTGTTATTGATACGGATTAATTAATTGATACTACCCTAAATGAGAATCAGAAATAATTATCATGTTATGGCTCGCAATCCAAACTATTAGAGCAAGAAAATACAATATTGTCTAAATTTTAAACACACAGCTGCCTGGAAAGAATAATGTTTGTTGCTGTCTTTCCATGGTAAAACTGAACATGTCTTCCTTGTAGGTTTCAGTATGTAAGAGTAAGGTATACAAATAATAGATTGTTTCCACAAGAAAATGTGCTGAATATAACTGCAGTTCAGTGTTAAAGAGTTACCATTACAAAGGAAGACATTTATTCACAGACATGATCCCACAAGAACTACAAAGCTTCATGTGAAAGTTTACATGAATGAGCAAATAATGTCATTGTCTTTTAGTATTTGTCTTGTGTGCATGAACTTTTGAGTAGAAATATCAGGAAAGAATGAACAAATGAAAAGATTCAGCAGATAAACAAAAAGAAGAGGTCCCAGAAGACTGGAGGCTTGCCAGTTGTGACTCCCATTTACAAGAAGGGTTGTAAGGAGGATCTGGGGAACTACAGGCCTATCAGCCTAACCTTGATGCCGGGGAAGGTTATGAAGCAGATTGTCTTGAAGGAGATCATGCAGCACTTGCGGGACAACCAAGGGTTCAGGCCTAGCCAGCATGGGTTCATGAGGGGCAAGTACTGCTTGACCAACCTGATCCCCTTCTATGATCTAGGAACCCGTCCGGTGGATGAAGGAAAAACTGTTGATGTAGTCTAACTAGATTTCAGCAAAGCCTTTGACACTGTCTCCCACAATACTCTCCTTCAGAAGCTGGCATATCATGGCTTGGACAGGAACACTCTTGGCTAGGTAAGGAACTGGCGGGAGAGCTGGGCCCAGAGAGTGGTGGTGAATAGAGTAAAATCCAGTTGGTGACCAGTCACGAGTGGTGTTCCCCAGGGGTTGGTACTGGGGCCCATCCTGTTCAATATCTTTATTGATGACCTGGACGATGGCACTGAGTACATCCTCAATAAGTTTGCAGATGACACCAAGTGGTGAGGAAGTGCCCATGTGCCTGGGGGTAGCAAGGCCCTACAGGGGGGATCTGGACAGGCTGGATAACTAGGCTGAAGTCAATGGGATAAGGTTCAACAAGACCAAGTGCCAGTTCCTGCACTTTGGTCACAACAACTCCAGGTAATGCTACAGGCTTGGAGTAGAATGGCTGAAAGACTGTGTAGAGGAAATGAACCTTGGGGGTATGGGTCGATGCTTGGCTGAACATGAGCCAGCAGTGTGCCCAGGTGGCAAAGAAAGCCAATGGCATCCTGGCTTGTATCAGAAATAATGTTGCCAGCAGGACCAAGGAAGTAATCGCACCCCTGCACTCAACACCGGTGAGGGCACACCTCAAGTACTTGCTTCAGATTGGGACCCCTCACTGCAAGAAATTCATCAAGGCCCTGGAGCATGTCCAGAGAAGGGAAATGAAGCAGGTGAGGGCTCTGGATCATAGGCCCTATGAGGAATGGCTGAGGAAGCTGGGATTGTTCAGTCTGGAGAAGAGGAAGCTTAGGAGAGACCTTGTTGCTCTTTATTACAACAGGAAGGGAGGTTGTGGTGAGCTGGGAGTCAGCCTCTTCTCTTGTGTAATAGTATAGGATGAGAGGGAATGGCTTTAAGTTGTGCAAGGGAAATTCAGACTGGGTGCTAGAAAATTCTTCTCTGAAAGAGTGGTCAGGTGCTGAAATGAGATGCCCAAGGAGGTGGCACAGTCACCGACCCTGGAGGTATTCAGCATTTTGATGTTGTGCTGAGGAACATGGTTTAATGAGGACTGTTGGTGATAGGTGGATGGTTGGACTGGATGATCTTGTAGGTCTTTTCCAACCTTGTCGATTCTATGATTCTATGATTGATTCTATAATTGAGAAAGACTTTTGAAGCATGTAGATATTTTATTTTTTTTTCCCTTTCTGTGTATATTAACTGGATTAATAGTCTTTCTACCATTGAGTATGAAGGACAATCCACACTAGAAAGATCTTAATAACAAGTGTGCCTAGTAATAATTTCAAGAACTTTATGAACATTTTGCTTATCAAAAGCACATGCTTTTAGAATTTCTGTGGGATTGGAAGGTAGAACAGAATGAATTTGTGTGATTTCTTTCAGGACTTTATTGCTAGATTTTCTGCTTTGGTCTATAGACAAAGTGTATTTAATTCCTCATAATCTCCCATTATAAATGAGAAGAAAAAAAAAAAGACGAAAACACTGTAGATGATCTGAAATTTTAAAATCTTACTTAAATATCATCTGCATACATCGTGAATGTAATTTGCTGAAATTTTTCCCATTGTCCTATGTTGTAAGACATCTTGTTACTGAAATAATGTCTGACTGAAATGTGATGTATCGTGGAGTTAAAAGTCAAACTGTACACTTTAGATTACAACTAGAAACAATAAAACAAAAACAAAAACAACCTCCAAAATATACCTGTGATAAAGTCCTATTCATCAGATGTGAATGATTGTCCAGAATTAAGTCCAGATACAAACATAATAGGTTAAACAATGCTAAGAGCATGAACAGTGGTGCTTGATTGTGTCTTACATGAAACATGCATGCTCTTGATCAAGATGGGAAAATATGTGTGTCTTTTGCTGTTAAATATAGCATTTATGATTGCTTAGGACTTCAACATTCTAAAATGATTGAGTTGAGGTTAAAATGATTTTTCCTGTGAAGTATGTTGCTCACTTATCTTTTTTAAATTGGACAAATTACTTCACATTGGGCTAAGTTTTGAGGTAGGGCAATCTGACTTTTTAACTTAACTGGGCGTTCCAAAAGACATGAGAAACATATTATCTGTGAAGACAGGTTTAATTAGAATTCAAAATAAGTAATTAGAGCAGATAATGGTGTTCTTTGAAATGTAATCTACACATGCCAAGCTATCAGCATTGAGAAAAACTCTTCCTGATGCGTCTGCAAGACTTGTGTTCTAAGTAGCCACAAATTAACCTTAGGTTAGAGGTCCTCTAGTCAGTTATTGCAAAACAGGGTCGTCCTTATAAGCACCTACTAGTTGCATCATCACAACCTAGTTTAGCCATTTGTTCTGTATTAATTTTCAGAGAAATGAGGTTTCTTCAATGTTTATTTACATCTTTAGATAGACATAATAAAGAATAATGGTATCAGTAAATGCAAACTGCATTCTGAAAGCAGGTAGATCACAGGTGAACACCTCTCTCAGTACAGAACAGGGGAAGTATAGAATACCTGCCTGCACAGTAGCTGTCAGAAGAGGTATCACTGATTATCACTGAATCCCAGAGATGGACCAGATCCACAGTTTCTTTGTTTCTGTTGTTGTTTTTTTGTTTGTTTGTTTGTTTTTGTCATGTTTTCTTTATATCCCTTCTGTTAAACATACTTACGAACACAGGCATGCTATATCTATAATACAGGATTTTTTCTCCAGATACCAAAAAACATCAGAACGATCATTAAAGACAGACTTATTGTGATAGTACTGGGATGCAATGTAGCTTGAGAAATAGCTACCTCTTTGCCTCGTTCAGCTTTGCTTGTCATTATTATGGCAATCACTGGATTTATCCATCAGATAGTTGAAGCCAACTATCATTCCCATGATTATAAAGTGTGTGCAAGGAGAAAATTTCTAATATCACATCTCTATAGTGCCTTGGCATGGATGCAAGTAAATACTCCAGACAAATTCATGACTGAGGCTTTCAGAACAGAGCCATGTATAAACAAGTGTTACTTTGTGTTAATGACTGTAGTGATGACAGAAAGTTACAGAGTAGTAAATGTACTGCACTTGGTATATTTTACTTGGAATGGGCTACTGCTTGACATAACATTCCCCTAACTTCTGGTTTGGTCCTGGCTCAGAGGCAAATACATGAACCAGATGAGAATCTGACCTCACCTTTTCAAAGCCGCTATTACTTTCACAATTACCTTGTAGATTGTGACAAGAAAAAATAAAATTTTAACTGTGCACCCAGCCAGTAAATCTTGCAGTAGCCTGTTTTCTCTAGCAGTAACACCTCAGCCAAGATATAAGTTGCTCACAAAGAAAAATGCTTAATATATTCCAAAAATCACTATTTCTCTACCAGTCTTAAACAACTTTTTTTTACTCTTAGAGTTTTGGAGCCTCTGACACTTCTTTGAAGATCTCTAGGAATAAAGGAATGGGAAATATATCATAAGTTTGGATGATGATGATGAAATAATACAATAGCACTCATCAAAATGGCATTTTATTTTCCAAATATGAGAATAAAATCCTCTGTGATAATTATTTTTGAGGGAAAATTTGAGAAAGCAAGCTGCATAGTGAGGAAATTTAGAGAAGCTAGAGCACAGATGAAGTCTTACAGTGAGCAGAAAAAAAATAAATTTACTTAGTATTGTTTCAGAGTGAACAAACATAACAGATTATCTTAGGTAGAAAATTTGTGGAAAGATTGAATAGCAACAGAACCAAGAAACTTTTATATTGTAGTTGTTCACTTGGAAGAGAAGAGCAATATAAGAGGTATATGAAATAATTAAAAGTCTTGTAGTTGGTGTGGTTGCTTATTTGTAACCACCAGTCAAAATTTGCTCTCTCTGATAAAAGTCAGAAGTTAACTTGCAGCATCACTGTTAAAAATATTTTCCAAAACTGTATGAAAAGTATAGCACCATCAAGATTCTTCTCATTAACAAGAACAAAGACCTTGTTCACTTTTGAAATGTCTGAAATTACAGCAATTAACTATATCATAAAGCTGGAATGATCTTGCCATCATTACGAACTTTGAAGGAGTATGTTAAAATGTGTGAGTTTCAGGAACATGGCATTTTTAATTCTCACTTCAACCACCTACTGTGTCTAAAGGCTTAATATAGTTCATTTAACAATGTTTCAGACTATTTTTTCCACAGTTAGTAGAATAATTGACAATGGATGTTTTGAACACTCATATGGGGATTGTGGGGGATGGGTAAGAGCAAGCACAGAATTTATGAAATTTCAGAGATTATTTGTTAAGTTCTGATATATATATATATATAAGGTACTTATGTCATATTTATTTTGGAAAGTTGACAGTATTGTCACTATTTTGTATTTTGCAGAGTTGTTCTGCATAAGAGAGTGGATGAACTTTCTACTTTCATGGTATATCTTTGTACTTCAATTTGCTACCTATGTATCGAGTCCTGCCTACTGTATACTTCAGTATTGTTGACTATTTTATTTGTGCAAATACCGGGATGGAGGGAAGAAAGCAAAGCTCCAGCTGTCTGTGGCACAAATTTCTGTAGAAAACTAAATAGCAGTTTCAATTCTTGCCTCACCACTGACGTTCTTTTATTCACACATTATAAGCAGAAAAAATGAATGCTCTAGTATGCTTATAGTGTGACATTTACCTCTGGTCTTTTTAAATTTTCTTCACAAGTGCACTCCTTAAGTCAAATGTGAAGGTTCAGTTTATTGCAAGTGTTGAATCTTTTGCAGAGAATCTTTTATGGGAAAGTTGATCTCCTTAAAGCAATGAAGTTCCAATCTGAATTATTTCTACAGTTTCAGCAATGGAACTACAGATCAGGCAGAGAAGAAAATAATGGTTCACACACACAAAAAAAAGGCAAACCACTAAAGGAAAATATGGTGCTATTAATTAATTATTTAATTTACATATGTATTTAAAACTTCACTGACATTTATTTGCATCATTGCAATTGTAGGCTATCATATATAGTGACATTATTACATTATGTGCTCTAAAATTGCATACAAAATGTTAGTTTAACCTTCTCAAAGAGAGTTTCATAACTTCAAACATTAGAGAAGATAACATGTTTCTAAAGAGTTACCCATTCTTTTTACAGGGAATTTGATTTGAGGATGATAATGCAAGTTCTAACACTAGTGATAACGTTTTTTAGGTTTAGCCTTTACCTCGAAAGAAAATCATCCCAAAGAAGATGGGACAGTATACATGCTGAGATTCAATTAATAAGCAAATTATTTTCCCAGTCCTAATACTTTTTTATTTCTGAGAACTTTTCTCCTGCTAGGGACTTCAAAAGTAACCATCCTCGTTTTGCTGTTGTTGTTGTTTTTGTTTTGTTTTGTTTTGCTTTGTTTCAACAATAAAAAATAATAACTAAGAACATTCATTCTTATATCTTATCTTTTTCAGCAAAATCTGACAATTAATGATTAGGTTTAATATAGTGAACGGTTTTGCTTTTCAGTTTTAGCTTTCACTTGAAAATAACTATCACTTCTTAATCTGTGATAAACAGTGACACTATAATTTTGAATTCCTTTTGTAAATTTCTTTGTAAATTAAGTGTACATTGTAGATAATAATTTCTGTTTATGGGACAATATTGCAATGTAGTTTAATTAGATCTCCATCTTACTTTCAGCTGGGAAAGAGTTGCTTTTCTTCGTAGTGTCTGTTATGACGCTATGTTTTGGGTTTAGGAGAAAAAAAACGCTAATAACACATCAATGTTTTAGTTGTTGCTGAGCAGTGCTATACAGAGCCAAGGACTTTTTTTTGGTTGTTGTTTTTTTCTGTTCCTTGTACTGTTCTTACAGCAAGCTGGTTATGGGGCACAAGGAGCTGGGAAGAGACAGAACCAGGACAGCTGACCTAAATTGGCCCAGGGGATATTCCATATAATACATCATCATGTGAAAAAACAATAAAGCTGAAGGGATTTGACCAGTGGAGGGCCTGCTGTTCAGGAACTGTCTGGGCATTTGTTGGCTGATGGTTAGCAATTTATCATTATTGTTACTTCTCCCATTTCTTTTTTTTATTTAGAAAATAATTTTTATCTCAAATTTATGTCTTTTTTTTTTTTTTTAAATTCTCTCTCCCATTGCACTAGAAGGAGAAGTAGTGAGCAAAAGGCTGTGTGGTACAACCACACATGCCAAGATAAACCACAACAATCTCCTGTGGATGCCAAGTGGTGTCTATTTGGTCTTGGGACAATATTTCCCCCAGTGTTTTTTTCCTCCATTCAAAGCACCTACCGTAATGAGAAGTGGCTGTGAAATGCTTACCGGAAAAGTGTTTTCATAATGCAAAACTAATTGTGTTCTGTTTCATAGCTTGCTTCTAAAATCCATGATAACTACCATCCTAAAAGCACATCCATCAATTTGGATATTGTGTGGGACATAGCATATGGGATAAATTTTTGAAGAATTTATGGTAATTTATCAGAAAAAGAGAATCTTAAATACTGTTCACAATTTCAGTTATATCTTATACACTCTGTCACTGTGCTAATTACTTGCTTATTGTATTTTTTGTAGAATGTAACTCTTTTCCATCTATTCCCAGTAAGCTCTCGCTATTCTCTCTTCAGTTACAGTTTGTTTTTTGACACGTCATATGCCTTTGCAGAAGCTGGAGTGATACTGAAGCACTGACAAAGTACACTCAAAAAAACATTTTTTTTTTGCCAAGATAATACTGTATATGTTCGTATTTTTGAATTAAAATGAACCTTAGTAACTTCAGACTCAGGCAGTAATGAAAAAAAGCTACTAGAAGAAACCTTTAAAACACTGGATGTAATTCACACTACAATAATGGAGTGTTATGATTATTATTATTGCTGTTTTTATTGCTGTTGTTATGACTAATTTAAAATGTTAATTATTACAAAACAATCTAAGTTTCCCCTCCACTATCAATATTTTTCAGACAAAAGGAGGCTGTATAGTGGATTACTATTGGAGAGAGAAAACAGCTTGAGAATGTCACACAGAAATTTAAGTTTTGTGTGTATCTAGAGGAATTAATGACAAACAGAAGAGGAGAATAAGAAGGGCCTATGAGAACTGGAGACTGAAAATATCTACTGAACTCTAAAAGAAGTGAATGACATGTATGAAATCTATACATTTCCTTCTTTTCAGATATGTATGTTCTTGTTGCATAGCCAGGGCAAGTCCAATAGCAGCCTTCAATATGCATCTAGTGGTTGGTTCATTTCCAGCAGTTCTGTGGAACAGAATAGTTCTCAGTGAGCCATTTCAGTAACTAGAAATTGCAGCCATCTACTGGTAACTGCCAAAATGTCAGTCAGTCAGAGATTTTAGTGCCTAGCATCTATTTATATTATCTCCTCAGACACATTCAGGCTTGTACAAGTAGCGTCACTTGAAGAATATGATATCTGTAGTGTGACATCTGTCTCCTTTGAACTTCTTTTATTACACTATATTTTTTTTCTTTCTTTTTGCATATTCACACTGATACCAGTTAAAAATTTAAGACATTTAACACGGTTAATAGAAGTAAAAATACATTTAATAACATAGCCTTTTATAAGTTTTCTTTGCTTTCTTTATTTTTCCTCCGTACTTTTTTCCTCTAATAGGCAAAAAGGAAATGTTAACTGATAAAATTTGCCCCACGGTTGTTGTAAAACAAATGTACTTGCTATTTGAAAGAGCAGCTTTGCAGCAGTGGTCTGATTGCTTGAAGCTGTATACAGTAATAATAAAGTAATATCTAAATTACTTACTGTAATCAAAGCATTTACTTCTGCTGTGCTATGCAAATTTTTATTTGTTTTCTTCCAGTGTGGGAGATTCTCAAGGTCTGAAGGTAGGAAAATCCTCTTTGTTATGATCACCAGTGTAATTTCTGTCTTTGGTTGCTGGGTTACATTGCTTATTAACCATGCTAGGAATGCAAAGAGATTCTCTTTGTTGCTTTGGGAATACAATGTTTTTGTATTTTAACATGGGGTAGTCTGCTATGGAGAGGATCCTAGACAAGAGAAATCTCAAGGGGAGCATGAGAGACAGAGAAAATATTTGGACCAGGTACAGGATATGAAGGAGTTTTCCTTCCTTAATTCTTTTAATTGAATGACTGTTTTATCTCAGCATTAGTCATGGCTGTCTGGGTTATTTCACTTCTTTGCAAGAAGGAACCATTCTTTCTCTTCTTTTTCACCAGTCCCTAGATGGCAATTCCTTCTGAAGTTATATATATGTGCAGTTTAGATTTTAATGCCCCAGAACTTCAGTCGTCTTGCATGTTTGATGTCCTAGTAGTCAATACTATTTTTTTCTTTGGCATATATACTTTATAAGAGGTAAAAAGTACCTGTTTTGACAGTGAACTTACAAAGAGAGGGAAAATGTCTGGGGGAGAGGAGAGGAGAGGAGAGGAGAGGAGAGGAGAAGAGAAGAAAAAAA
>VXAB01000030.1:115803-131438 GCA_013399175.1 Odontophorus gujanensis
AAAAAAAAAAAAAGAAAAGAGGACAAAAGGCTTTCAATGACAACTGTGTTCGCTCAGTGTTCAATAAATGAATGTTTTTGTGTCTTGCCAGTAACTTTTGACTTACGCCATACTGTGCTCTAATGGCTTAGTAGATTAGATTGTGGTGGAAACTTCTTTGTGGTTTAACTAACAAGCTGTCTCTGTCAAATGACTGATACTAAGTGAGGTTTGAGATGTAGGCGTGAAAATTAAAAGTTTTCTTTTTAACATGGTGTAGAATGAATTTTTGTATCTGACAAACAAGTGGAGTAACTAACTGTCCCATGACATACAATTAGCAGGAGGATTCTATGACATAGGCAAGGTGTTTGCTGTGCAATGCATCAGTAGAATAGATGCTGATTATTCTTCTTATATTAAGAAGAGAATTAATCCTCTCCTCTAGAGAGAGTATCACTCATTCATATTTGTAAACAAATTCCTCAGTGGAAAATGGAGTTTAGTTTTACACGGAAAACACTTTCATTAATTTCACTGACACAATATCTGTGTTTACATTTAATGAAGAAGGAAAATACACTTTCCAGTTTATAAAAAACAAAAACAAAAAACAAAACAAAAACAAAAACACAAAAGCAACAGAGTTATCATTTAAAATGTAGGCTGTTCCCCTTCAGCCCATGGGATACTATGTGGAGCAGATTTCCTTGTGGAGTTCACAGTACAACAGGTGAAGTTGTGGATGACCCCTGCCTGGATGATCTTTAAGGCCCCTTCCAACCTAAACTATTCTATGATTCTGTGATTCAGTGATTCCATGATTATATAAGCGGATGTAGCCCAAAGGAAGTCATAGTCCATGGAGAGGCTTGAAGGAGCAGGCCCCAAGCTGGAACAGCAGCCCATGAAGATAAGATCGTGGCTGAGCAGAAGGTCTGAGGGAAGCTGCTAGACTAGTAATTCCAAAGAAGTATGTGATTTGTATCTCAGCCCAGTAACTTCATCAACTTTCATTTCAATTTCTGAGAAAATAAATAATTTTCCAGCACTGGCCAAGTTTAAGAATTTGCCTGTACCGTACAGTGATGTGCAAAGCAGTGATGAGAGAAGTTGTCTGGAATCAATATCCCTCTTTGCATGGTGTCTCTGGACTTTCTAGTGATGAAAATGATGACAGCGTATTAGGCAGAGTGCCGTTAAAATCCTCTATGGATATATATCCTCAAGTGCTTATGAATTTTCTGACTGAAGAAAAATATTGCAACAAGCAAGACTTTTCAACTTAATTTAAAATGTAATGTAATCAGGAGACAAATAGAAGTTGTGTCAATAGATTATTATTTGCTCTTATAAAGTAAATTTGGCTTGGTTTAGAACTCCTCATATTGATTCTTGGCATTGTCTGCTACAAAATTATAGCATTTGTAGATGTTAACTACTGCACATATTCTTTCTTTGACTCCTATGGGAGTCATAATTTGTCCATGAACTACTTTCTTTACAGCAATCTCACCAAGAAGAATAGATTCTCTTTCAACTCAGCTATTCAGTTTCCTCGCTGAAGTGCTAGGCTCTCTAAATGTGTGGCATTTGTCACTGTTTGGGCAAAGACAATAACAAAATGGAAGAAGTCATGAAGAGTTCCAGTCCTACACTGGGAGCAGATTTAGCAATCCTGTTTTACTCTACTTTCTGCCGTGAAGATTAAGTAGCCCATTTAAAGATGGCTCAGGGCTATCACAACAAGGCATTATATAGCACAGCATAAGATGGAAGTACTAAATTTGCCCACTCAGCTATTCTTCTGTACTGTATCACTTGTCCTGCAGATCAGGGAGATTGTGTAATTTGTGAAATTGTAGATTTCTGTGATTAAACTGTTCTGATTACTGAGTCCATTTGATCTTCACATAGTTATTTAATTTTAAATTGCTACAGATGTTAAAAATCTAACTGAGGCAAAGAAAAGAAGCAGTAGTTGTACATCTGAAAGCAGGAAAGGAGAAACATTACACAAATCCACATAAATAAAAATAGTTAAATAGAAAACATAAGAAAACCAGAAAGAAATCTATGCATATGAATCATGATCCAAAACCAGTATTGTCTACAGGAAAACTTGATATGGTCTCCATGGTTACTAAATCAAACCTACATGTGGTATTACTGATGGAAATTCTAAGCCTTGTAGAAGTCAGGGCAAACTAAGCTAACTTCAGAGAATGTTTCACCATGAGATGTGAACTGTTTGCAGCGCACCAGAGTAACTTTATCGTTATTCAGAACCTGAAAATACTGACTGTCCACCTTACTCTGACCAAAACCTAACAAAGGCAAGCATAAAAAAAACTCTATTCTTTGCTTAGACATTTATCTTCAACAAGAATAACTTTTCATTTGAGAACATACAGAAAAATTATGAAAACACAAAAATCACATTCTCAGTTGCGATAAATTTCAGAAAGTGCTTGAATTTGCTTTACATGTCTAGATTTCTCTTCTATTTACATTTAACTTTTTCTAGACATCATTCATCTTTAGGCTGTTTTCTGCTGAATTTTGTTGTTGTTACAAACTCTACCTTTCCAGTACAGTATCTAATCCAGGACCTATCTGTGCAATGCTAAGTAACTAATTACCCTTTAAATAATTGTCAGTTCTTGATGGTGCTTACTGTGCCTTTTATCAGTTTAAATGAATGTGTGTATACACGTACTATAATCCAGGTAAGTTTTACATATATAGGAAAATATGTGACTTTTTAATGAAGTACTTTTGCAGAATCATTGCAATATAAAGAACAGGGGAACAAAAGCACTTAGATTTGCGCTGGTTTATTTTATTTTAGCATGTGTTACACAGCTTAAATTATATTGTATCTTTCATGCTAAATGGTAAAGAAATACACTTGACAGTGCCCTTGAAAAGTTTTCAGCAAACAGATATCATTGTTGTATATTATGAATCCTAAAACAGAAAAATAAATAAATAAATAGATATTCTGTGTATATATAAAGCAATTAGAGAGTTCAGATGATACATTAATTTCCAGGTAGATCCATATGCGTGAATATAAAGTAAGCAGAAAGTAAGTCAGAGGAATTTAGTGTTCGTGCCTTTTTTTTTTTTTTTTTGTAGGTAAAGTAGCACTGAACACTATTTTGTTTGCTTGTGATTAATTTGCTTACTGAAGTCTCACTGAAGTAGTTTGTAAGAAGTAATGTTCTGGAGTTCTCTGTTTACATGCAGAAAAATGTATAAGAAAGAAAAATTCAGTTTAATGTGAGTTCACTTTCTTTGGTTTTCTTAGAAAGCTAGCAAACAGAAGCAACTTTCTTTGTAATGTAATGATTAAACCAACTGCAACCAAAGGAACAAAAGAAAAATGAAAAGTAAAACTCCACTCTAGTTAAAGTCATCTCTAATGATCTGCTGAAACAGTCTTCTCACATCTTTCTATGTGTAAAAAGTCTGAGGCTACCCACATATGACACCTATGGCAGGAAGAAGACTCCTACATGAAGCACATTTGATGATGCAAAGTAGAAGAGTGAATCTATTAAGATTTTTCCAGGATTGCTTCCTGCAGCTGTGAATGCCAGTCTGAATCTGTGCTAAATGTCTTTTCATTAGTCAGCTACCTACTCGATAAAAAATATTGCACTGGCAACCCAGCATCTGAGAACATACATGCAATGTTTCAGACAAGGTTATACCAGTACTGATGAAGTTTGACATGCAGAGAAGTTATTTTGACATACACACAAACTGAAGTAATTCTTCATTCAAATGTTTCCTGATGTGCCTTTATTATTATCTTATCTTTCCTGCTTGCACAGTGCAGTTTTTTAAAGCAATGCCATTGATACCTAGAAGCTCTTCAGCACGTGGTATCATAGTGTTCTACTAGATCATCATCAGGTTCTGACAAATGTGAAAGTCCAATAAATATAGCAATTACTGTCACAGAGAACAGACTAAATTGAAAACTGACTAGTAGGCATTTTCATGAAGTCATTTTCCTAACAAGAGGATTATCATTCATAACATTTTCTGCTCTAAATGCTAAACTTTCATTGCTGATGGTCTGTAAGATTTCCAAGAAGGCATTTCAGTGTTTCTTACTACTAAACTGAGATGAGGACAAAATAGTTTTTAGCTCAATTATTTAAAATTCATCTGAAAAGCAATTTTACATTTTGTAATGAATTATTTTCCAGCAGACAGTAAGTAAGAACAGTTCAGAGATGACAGAAACCTTTACAAACCACTGAAAATACTTCAGTTTTATGATCTTGTTTATGTTTGGAAGAAAGTGAGGTTACTTTATCACACTTTCCTAAGCCACCTATAAAAGAAGAGAGTGGATTGATTCCATCTGCCACTGAAATTCCTGAATCCTGAAATGCCACATTCATACTGTGGGTAGTAAAAGTAAGAAAGAAAAAAGTTGGACTGAGCTGAAGCCAGATCTGTCTTCCGACAAGAGTGAAAATGCCAGTGCTTTGGGATCAAAATTCTGACTGCATTAATACTAGTCAAAGGCTTGTAGAAAATCTAGCTGTTTAAATTTGACACTGTGCCTCTATTTGTGTCTGGAACCAAAAGAAAAGACACTATAATTTTTGAAGATCAAGTTTAGTCTGCTGTCAACTACAATCTTTACAGAACTGTAAGATCAGTGTGCATATAAAAACATTTATGAATGAAAAATCTAAAGTGAAATCCTCTGTGTTCAGAGAACAGATCTGTCTTTATTCAATCACACTATTCAAGAAGTCAGTATGACATCTTACTGTCCTATTGTTACACTTAGGAAACCTTTATTTTGATGTTCTATTCCTGTGAAGTTTTGTATTGACACAATACCACGGTTTTTGCCTGGAGCATCAATATTGTAACAATTTATTTATAACTTCTCAGTCTGTGCTCTGATGCACTGAAAATAGTTTCTTAGTTTTCTCATGAAATTTGAAATGAATTTCTGATTCCCATAATTTTAGATAATATATCTTATGGACACAGAATACTGTCTCTCCTCATATCTATGCAGTAATTTGAAAAAAAATCTTTTCTTTACACTTTTTTATTAAAGATAGCTAAAAAAGAAAAGAAAAGAAATATTAGAAAATCAATTAAAAATCAGTTTCTATATGAATTCAATGAATTTAATGAATTTAATGACATAAATTTCAATGAATTATAATATATCTCCATAACTCCTATTTTGGGAGAAAAATATACTGAAAAGAGGAAGAATACATCCAGTAGATTCAGAAGTATTTTATAGACTGGCAAAAATTCTGTCTCTTATTCAGAATCTGTTTTCATATGAACAGCAAAAGTACCAAACTGAAAAATCCATCAAAAACTGTTGTGCAGTTATTTTTCTAACAAGACATAAAGTATAAGGAACAGTTTTGCTGCTACTTAAACAAAAAAGCTATGAAGGAGAGCTGTAGCAGTTGCACACCTCTAAGATGTTATCAGTGTCTCCATCCCCAACATAAATGCTGGTATCACAGTTAATGAGTAAGCATGAATACAGTAAGGTCTGGTTGACTCAAAAGATGAGTCTTTCAGCTATGGCTGAGTGTCATTGACATTTTCTGTAGTAAATTAGACAGTGTAAGAAAAACTTGCAGGTACTGGTCTTTCATGTCTTTAGTGTATGAATAACCCTATCTCAAGATCCAGTTCACTCCCAGGAATTCTGCCTAGGAGGGTGATAGTTTAACATCAATGGCCAGCTAAGCTTCACCGCACTGTTTTCTCAATATCCTTCTTCAGCAAGACTGGTGGGGGCAGAGTGGGAGGAGAAGGGGGAGACAGGTTGGATAGGGAATGCAATGAAAAAAGAGCTCAGGCTTTGACATAAGGACAAGGAGACAACTCAGCAATTACATCATGGGCAAAATAGACTCAGTATAACAGAGATTAACCCAATTTCTTGCCTATTTAAAACAGAATATAGCAGTAAGAAACTAAAAGGAAAGTAACCCTTCCCTCAGTTCACCTTGTTCTAACTCATTTCCCTCCCACACCAGAGGGGAGTAGGAATGGAGTTTGCAAAGACTCCATATTGCCTTCTCATCTGCCACTCCTTCATCTTCATTCTCTTTCCCTGCTCCAGTATGATGTTCCTCCCACACAATGCCATCCATCTTAAACTGGTTTTAAGTGGGCTTCCCACAATGTACAGAACCTCAATCAACGCTCCAATAACTGCAGGACTGTTACACTTCCAATTCTCACTTCTCCAGTTGCTGTTGTTCAGTAGTTATAACCTTTTTAAAATCTGCTCTCCAAAAGGTACAAGAGGTGTCACTCATGGCTCATCTCTAACCAGCAGCTGGTCAACCTGAAGCTGGCTCTTACCAGACAAGTGGCAGCTTCTGGACTCCATTCATACCTGCAGTCCTAAAATATTGCCACATTATCGCAGTATGGAGGGAAAAAATTAATTCAGGAGTGTATAGAAAGGTCCATGCTCTCTGCCTTCAATGGCAGAGAGTAGTCTTGCAGATATTAAATGATATAGACATGGATGTATCCTCTCTTCCTCTGGAATTTAAAGAGTAGTTAAAATTAGACCTCCTAAAATGGTGAGTCAATGAGGAGAATAAAGTTCTTCAGGGCAGAAAAACTGAAAATATGTTAATCTTTCCTAGTCCTGGGATGATCTGTAATCTGTTAATAGAAAAACATAATTTGAGTTAGTTCTAGAGGGAAGGAAATAAGTAGTATTGATGAAAATGAGTGGAACTTCTTAGGAATTTGCAAAACTGTCAACTGTTTACAGGCTGCTTTGGCCCAGTGTACTGCATGATGTTATAATGTGGAGTACCCATAACAAAAAGTCGTAAAACCATAACAAATACAGCTTTTTCAGAGAAGCTTACTGAATGTCTTCAGTGGATTGCTTACAAATTGCATGGATCTATACAAACCTAGCTATGAGGATTCAAAGAAAAACTAATTTTTCAGGAGTTGCTATAATTTTCAGGGCAAATAATAGAAGTGTACAGGAATGTTTTAACGCAAAGATGTATGAAGATAGAAAATTCCCATAAGATCATGTCAAGATCTTCATGTTAATACTAGTCAAAACAAGTAGAAAATACTGAAAAACTTAGAAGAGTTTTCACCTGTAGTGAAAACCCTTCAGAGAGTCTTACAAAAACAGGGAGGGCTGCCTACCTCAGTTATAGAGATCTGTGTTTTTCTTATTAATTAATTACACTTATTGTGTAACTATGGTAATTAAAATATATTAATTAATAAATACATCGAGTGAGTCTGCTGAAGTCAGTTGATAATACATCTGTGTAATACTAACAAGTCTGACTAATATGATTCCAACTATAACAATATTTATTTAAATCAATCAATGACAGTACAGAGATCAAAATTGCCCTATTGTACTCAAAAATATCATAGGAACACATCTCTTTTGATCTCGATTATATATAATTAACCTATAGACATGATTCAATTTATATAGTCTAAATAATGGTTTTCAGATGTGAAATGATCCCCAGAAGTTGTACACTGATGAACAGACAGTGTATTAAATATTGATGTTTGGCTTTAAGGGGAAGAAATGTGATAGTATAGGTGAGATTAATGCAGTTAATTCCCTTTCAACACATTAATAAACACTAGAAAAGAAATTATCATCTGTGCTTCATCTATGCTAATGTGAATGTAAAATTTATTCAACTCCACTACATAAGATTATATTCTACTAATTGTTCAGTAGTACAATAGCACTATGTAAATGAACTGTTTTCATACTAAAACTATCATGCATTTGAATTCATGTATGAATGTATGTATGTGTGAATGTATGTATGTATTATTTTTATGTATTTAAAGCTACTGAAGGTGTTGTTAAGATCTAGGATACACTTGTTATCATGGTAGTTAGAAGAAAAGGTATCACGTGTTTTAAGAAACTGGGGATTGTAGTAACTGCAGCATTCAATTACTGACTTACTCTTTACAGATCAATGGCCTTGAGGGAATGAAAGGTTAATTAAGCCTTAATTCACTCAAGATAAATTGACATTTTTGTCTCACAGAACTAATTATCTATAAAGAAAGCTTACTAGCAGTGGTGGAAATTATTAGAAATATATAATTATTATCATTTTATTCTTTGTGTCATTATTTAATAAGAACTCCTCCACTTTCCTCAAGTAAAAATTTGCACATGTAGCAGCAGTCATAAAATGCTTGCTTACAATTGTCACCTACTGTCAAGGTTTTATGACATTTTGTTATCTGTATTCCATATCATAACAACATGTAGTGCACTGAGAGTTAAAGTTAATGCTCCAGTTCCATGGATCATCGATGGTTCCAGGTTTACCTGTCTCAGAAGAGAAGAGGAACTACGTACCCAAGAGGACTTTGCATTACTTTGTGTTTTCCATTTTCCATTCTGAGGGAAAGATAAAACCGTTTGCAAGTCACAAGATCCCTCTCATTTACCTTTCGGTTCATCCCAGCAGCATGTGTGCTCCCCAGCCATCTCCCCTTCAGTGTTAGAGTAAGGCCTTTGGATTTTGGACACACTATCTCATTTTATTTGATTTATTAGTTTCAATTCCAATTATATTATGTTATTTTGCGTTCTGATATCTTATTTAGTAAATTAGCTTTCCTCCCCAGATCGTTGTCACTGTTTTCTTTTAGGCCCATCTCTCTGCCCTTTTCCCCTTTTCCACTTTCCCTTTACTGGGGTGTGGATCCATGGGTCCCCCCACCCCATCTTTCATGGAACCAAGCTGAAACAGCCTGCTACAAAATATTCAGAAACATTTAATGATTCATCCTAGAATTATTATAATTTGTCTTAGAAATTCATCTAAAAATCTTAGACATAATTTCCATGCTTTGCAATCATAAGAACTAAAGAGTCTCACATTGATCTTTGCAGGTTATTACTTCATTTATGAACACAACTTTTAAAGGGTACAAAGATGAATTTGTATCACCCACTGAACACTGAATTTTGAATAAGTTTCTGTACAGCTTAATTTCTGTGTTTAGGCAGAAAATTAACTGGACTCACTCTAACAAACTGTTAGATACTCTGGAAAAAGGATGAATTAACTTCTTTACATTAATAGCATTCAAACAACTATCCTAGTGATATTTCTATTCTTTAGGGGGAAAGTATATTTCACAGAGTATGTAAAGTATTATGTATATAATTTAAACTCATATATCTTGTTTTCTTCTCTATTTATCTTATCACTGCTATCTGAAAACTCTTGCTGAAAACTTTCAGAAACCTCATTTAGATGCAGTTCCACATTTCATCATGCAAATCTGGAGGCAAAACAAATAAGATCATTTTTTTGCAATTTGAGAGAAGTGGCAATCTGTCATGGTTTTATGATTTTTTGTATTGGTATTCCACATCATAACATCATGTAGTGTATTGGGAGTTAAAGAGTTAATTCTCTAGCTGCATGGATCATCTATAGTTACAGATATGCCTGTCTCAGAAGAGAAGAACTACATTCCCCAGAGGACTGTGAGATACTTTGCATTTTTACATGTTTCAGCTCAGAGGGAAAGATAAAATCTGTCTGCGGTCACGGGACCGTCCCTCTTTCCTTTGGGATGGACTCAGCAGTGGGTGCTCGCTGCCGTCTCGCCTTCAGCGTTAGCGTAAGGCCTTCGGTTTATCGGACACTCTCTCTTGCTCATTTTATTTGATTCATTAGCTTCAATTCCAATTATATTGCATTACATTGTGTTATTTTGCTTTCTGATATCTTATTTAGTAAATAAGCTTTCCTCCTCAGATTGTTGCCGCTGTTATGTTTTTAGGCCCATCTCCCTTTTCCCTTTTCCCTTTTTTTCTTCCCCTTTCCTGGGGCGTGGGTCCATGGGTCCCCCCCACCAATTGTCATGGAATCGGGCTGAACCAACCCATAAAACGTTGACACAATCTCTGATAATATCTATCTTGCACCATTACACTGGTCCAAATGTTATTATTGATCATCTGATACAAGTGATCAAAAATTTACACAGAATGTATGAATCTTGAAGAACTGAAAATCATTTAATGGTCTTAATTGAACAGTCTGTTCCCTTGCTATAATGACATAAAAATTCATTATAGCACATCATCATTATAATGCAAAAGAACATAATGACATCATTGTCACATAAAAGCCATACTGAAAGCTAGATTTCCAACAAAGAAGTTTTTTAATCAGCAACAATTCAACAGGAGCAATTTTTTTTTCTCCTTATTAATGTGGTTTTAAGCATAATAGTATTTTTGTGATAGATTATTTTTTTCTTATTTCCTTTGTTCTGTTTTAATTCTGAAGCTATTCTTTCCAAAGTGTTCTTTAGCAACTGGATATAAACATCTGGTGATATTCAACTTACTTGCTTTTCATCTAAGAACTTCTTGACTAAATTAGAATTCAGAATTTCTAATACCATCTGATGCTATTTTTTTAACTGTCCTTTCATTATAAACTGGCCGAATCAAATATTATTTCCTGCACCAAGTTATTTACATAATATGCAAACTTATGTATGAGTATGCAAACTTGAATTTGACAGAATTATGACTTCCAATTCTCTGTGGTAATGTAGAAAACAATGTAAAGCAAGTTATATGCTGCAGGCAACATCATTCTTTACTCACTTGTCTGCATGGAACATAGCAGCAGTGACAGCTTCCTAGGGCTGACAGAAATATCAGAGGATCTTGCAACAGTATGCTGCCAGTAAGTCATGTTAGAGATCAGAGCTTTAAAATCAGCAGTTTAAGAAATATTTTGGTTTTTTTTTTTACTTTTATTATTTGTCTAACTTTCAAAGGCAGTTCTTTATTAACAAGAGATAAAAAGAAATGCTATTATGCTTAGATTGAGATCATTTTTTCTCAAATCTTGATGACTTCACTGAAATCACTGAGACTAAACCTATAGTCTTAACAGCACAGCCACTCCCTCAATAGGCTAACGAACCATGAGAGTATTTGCTAAAATCTCTCACAAAGATCCTTAGCTTACAGAAGTTCTGCCACATGTAAAATTTTGACAATGTGCCTGCAATCACTCTCTTTAAATTTTGTAGAATGTAGCAAAAAACTTCAACTCAATTCTTTTCTCTCTCAAGATGTCTTGAAAGTGATTTCTGAAAAAAAAANTCTGAAGCTATTCTTTCCAAAGTGTTCTTTAGCAACTGGATATAAACATCTGGTGATATTCAACTTACTTGCTTTTCATCTAAGAACTTCTTGACTAAATTAGAATTCAGAATTTCTAATACCATCTGATGCTATTTTTTTAACTGTCCTTTCATTATAAACTGGCCGAATCAAATATTATTTCCTGCACCAAGTTATTTACATAATATGCAAACTTATGTATGAGTATGCAAACTTGAATTTGACAGAATTATGACTTCCAATTCTCTGTGGTAATGTAGAAAACAATGTAAAGCAAGTTATATGCTGCAGGCAACATCATTCTTTACTCACTTGTCTGCATGGAACATAGCAGCAGTGACAGCTTCCTAGGGCTGACAGAAATATCAGAGGATCTTGCAACAGTATGCTGCCAGTAAGTCATGTTAGAGATCAGAGCTTTAAAATCAGCAGTTTAAGAAATATTTTGGTGTTTTTTTTTACTTTTATTATTTGTCTAACTTTCAAAGGCAGTTCTTTATTAACAAGAGATAAAAAGAAATGCTATTATGCTTAGATTGAGATCATTTTTTCTCAAATCTTGATGACTTCACTGAAATCACTGAGACTAAACCTATAGTCTTAACAGCACAGCCACTCCCTCAATAGGCTAACGAACCATGAGAGTATTTGCTAAAATCTCTCACAAAGATCCTTAGCTTACAGAAGTTCTGCCACATGTAAAATTTTGACAATGTGCCTGCAATCACTCTCTTTAAATTTTGTAGAATGTAGCAAAAAACTTCAACTCAATTCTTTTCTCTCTCAAGATGTCTTGAAAGTGATTTCTGAAAAAAAAATAGTACATACTCTTTGGTTTACTTTGTACACTGAGATAGTTTTTACTACCAAGATAAGACAACTCTGCTTTAAATAATGCCTATTGTATGAAAGCATTGTATATTTCCATATAAAAACTGTGGAAAAGCTACTAGTAGACTTGAAGAGCAAAAATGACTACTCTAAAAAAATGAGACAATACATTAATTGGATACAAAAATTTGTTTTTCTTAAATTCATATTTAAGGAACAATTTGCTTAAAATGAAGTGCTGAGACATGAATTCTTAACATCAAGACTGATTCTGGAGCTCTGTTTGCCATTTTTGCTGAACTTCATAAATAAATTTTAATTATAATATTTTTAATGTTGATCAGGTAACAAAATATTGATCTGTTTTTTCCTAAGATTTACATATTTAACTATGTAAGTAAGAGGATAAATAGCTTGCCAATAGTTGATTTCTTATCTATAATTTATGAGTAAATTAAAATCTCGCTATTTTTTTTTTCTATACATGAGTGTGTGTGAAAGTTTGTTAAAATGTTAGCTTTTAATAGCACAATGTCTTAACCAAAAAGAAAAAAAATGAGAAAATAATTTTAAAGGGCCCCCCTACAGACTTTGATTTGACAATCAATCAATTAAATTTATATATATATATATAAAATAATGACATAAAGAACATCTGGACTTTTTCAACATAAGTTTGTGAAATCATTTTTCTACCTGTTCACTGTAGTAGTTAACAGTGTTGTCTTTGTCTGTCTGAAAGTTGATAACGTCATATGATGTAGCGTGATATAGAGATCAATACCTTCCTTGAAATTTGTTACAGAAACCAAACATTTTGTGCAGTATATAAAGATGTGATCTATTATTCATTTATTCTATTGGTATTTATTATATCAAACAAAAAAAAAATTACTAAATGTCATTCTTGTGTACATTTACAGAAGTCATTAATATATTTTTTTCAAAAATTAATAACAGAAAAGTAATTTTCTTATTAAAATAATGGCCATTGAGAAGCACTATAAATTAAAATAAGCGAAATATATCAAGATTAAGTCATTTGACAATTTCTTTTGACCCCTAATCTGAAATTAATTATTTGATCATTATAACTACTCAGAAGAAGGAAAGAAATGCATGGACATGATTTTATATCTCAATAGAACAATTCATATAAACTACAGAAGACTAAATTTCTAGCATTTTAGAGAGTAGAGAGCTATTAAAAATGTATATTTTTGCAATACATGCTCTAAAATGTGTATTTTATTATTTTTCTCATTACTACATTTTACTATAAAAATACAAAAAAAAAACCAAAAAGAAACACAAACTCATCTTTTAGATAAGAATCAGATTAGAAAGGGAGAAAAAGAGGGAAAACATTACTGGGTCTGAGTCCCATTCTTATCATCTATGCTAATGAATATATAAGCTAAAATTTACTTCTACTCTTTGAAAGTGTACAGACATAAACACTTTACTTAAATAATCAAATATAATTTGGGTTTACCAGCGGTATGTATTTGATATATGAAGTCTAGTCCAACCTGGGATCTTCAGCATATGTTTCAAATGATTCACACAACACCATGAATAACTAGTTTCCTATTCTATTTGTAAAATGAAAATCTGTATATATGATTTTTGAACAGTCTTTGGTTTTTCACAGAGAGACAGCAATTCCATACAAAAAATCTTCTTTGTCCATTTCAAAGTATAGCAATAAATATGTAAAACAGGGCATGAGGATAGGCAGAAGTGATTATTGAAGTAGAAGGGTGAAAGTGTAATACAGGACCATTTATATTTAAAAATGAGAGAAGAGAAGAAATTAAAAAAAAAAAAAAAAAGAGAGAGGGGAGGGGAGAAGAGGAAATAGAAAAGGGAGTGGAAAGAAGGGAAGGGTAGGGAAAGGGGGAAAGGAGAAAAACAAGAAAGGAAAAGGAAAAGGAAAAGAAGGACCCTTCATCTCTCCTTTTTTTCCTGGTAAAGTTCTCACATGACTATTTATGATTATTTCTCATTTGGCTTAAATCCCATCAACAAAGGGATTTCAAAGTGGTAGTGTTGACAGAAAATTACAAATTTGGAGGTGAGACTTAAATCTGGAACCATAGAATCATAGAATGATCATAGAATTATAGAACGGCCCAGGTTGAAAAGGACCTCAGAAATCACCCTGTTTCAATTTTCTTGCCACGGGCCAGGTTGCCAACCACTAGACCAGGCTGCCCAGAGCCACATCCAGGCTTGCCTCAAATGTCTCCAGGGATGGGGCATCCACAGTCTCTCTGGGAAACCTGTTCCTGTGCATCACCACCCTTTAAGAGAAAAACTTCCTCCTAACATCTAACCTAAATCTCCCATCTTAGTTTAAAATCATTCCATCATTATCATTAAATCTTGAGCTGGACAGGTTGGTGAGTAGGGCAGAAAGAATCCAGATGAGGTTCAACGAGCAAGTGTACAGTCTTGCACCTAGGAAGCAATAACTGCATGCACCAGTACAGTTGGGGGACGACCTGCTAGAGGGGAGCTCTGAGGACAGGGACCTGCTGTCCTGGTGGATGACAAGCTGGCCATGAGCCAGCAGTATGCCCTGGTGGTCAAGAAGACCAATGGGATCCTGAGGTGCATTAAAAAGAGCATGGCCAGCCTGTCAAGGGAGGTGATCTTCTCCCTCTACTCTGCCCTGGTGAGGCCTCACCTGGAGTACTGTGTCCAGCCCTGGGCTCCCCGGTACAAAAAAGAGACAGGGATCTCCTAGAAAGAGTCCAGCAGAGAGCTACAAACATGATAAAGGACATGGAACACCATCCTTATGAGGAGAGGCTGAGAGACCTGGGTTTGTACAGCCTTGAGAAAAGAAGACTCAGAGGGGATCTGATCCTTGTCTAAAAATATCTAAGGAGCAGAAGGCAAAGGGACAAGGCTGTTTTGGAATATGACTTAGTCTAGTTCTTATGGAAAAGGAACAGCCTTTGAGCACACCACTGATCAACTCAGTGGACGACAAACTCACATGACTAACTATAGATACAAGGTAAAATCCTTCAAATTTGCAAATATAGACAGATCAGTGAGGTAATTCCAAATCATAGAAGAAAGACAATTATGAAGAAGTATACATAATCAATAATATAAAATGGNAGGGAAAACATTACTGGGTCTGAGTCCCATTCTTATCATCTATGCTAATGAATATATAAGCTAAAATTTACTTCTACTCTTTGAAAGTGTACAGACATAAACACTTTACTTAAATAATCAAATATAATTTGGGTTTACCAGCGGTATGTATTTGATATATGACGTCTAGTCCAACCTGGGATCTTCAGCATATGTTTCAAATGATTCACACAACACCATGAATAACTAGTTTCCTATTCTATTTGTAAAATGAAAATCTGTATATATGATTTTTGAACAGTCTTTGGTTTTTCACAGAGAGACAGCAATTCCATACAAAAAATCTTCTTTGTCCATTTCAAAGTATAGCAATAAATATGTAAAACAGGGCATGAGGATAGGCAGAAGTGATTATTGAAGTAGAAGGGTGAAAGTGTAATACAGGACCATTTATATTTAAAAATGAGAGAAGAGAAGAAATTTAAAAAAAAAAAAA
>VXAB01000030.1:131449-153120 GCA_013399175.1 Odontophorus gujanensis
GAGAGGGGAGGGGAGAAGAGGAAATAGAAAAGGGAGTGGAAAGAAGGGAAGGGTAGGGAAAGGGGGAAAGGAGAAAAACAAGAAAGGAAAAGGAAAAGGAAAAGAAGGACCCTTCATCTCTCCTTTTTTTCCTGGTAAAGTTCTCACATGACTATTTATGATTATTTCTCATTTGGCTTAAATCCCATCAACAAAGGGATTTCAAAGTGGTAGTGTTGACAGAAAATTACAAATTTGGAGGTGAGACTTAAATCTGGAACCATAGAATCATAGAATGATCATAGAATTATAGAACGGCCCAGGTTGAAAAGGACCTCAGAAATCACCCTGTTTCAATTTTCTTGCCACGGGCCAGGTTGCCAACCACTAGACCAGGCTGCCCAGAGCCACATCCAGGCTTGCCTCAAATGTCTCCAGGGATGGGGCATCCACAGTCTCTCTGGGAAACCTGTTCCTGTGCATCACCACCCTTTAAGAGAAAAACTTCCTCCTAACATCTAACCTAAATCTCCCATCTTAGTTTAAAATCATTCCATCATTATCATTAAATCTTGAGCTGGACAGGTTGGTGAGTAGGGCAGAAAGAATCCAGATGAGGTTCAACGAGCAAGTGTACAGTCTTGCACCTAGGAAGCAATAACTGCATGCACCAGTACAGTTGGGGGACGACCTGCTAGAGGGGAGCTCTGAGGACAGGGACCTGCTGTCCTGGTGGATGACAAGCTGGCCATGAGCCAGCAGTATGCCCTGGTGGTCAAGAAGACCAATGGGATCCTGAGGTGCATTAAAAAGAGCATGGCCAGCCTGTCAAGGGAGGTGACTTCTCCCTCTACTCTGCCCTGGTGAGGCCTCGCCTGGAGTACTGTGTCCAGCCCTGGGCTCCCCGGTACAAAAAAGAGACAGGGATCTCCTAGAAAGAGTCCAGCAGAGAGCTACAAACATGATAAAGGACATGGAACACCATCCTTATGAGGAGAGGCTGAGAGACCTGGGTTTGTACAGCCTTGAGAAAAGAAGACTCAGAGGGGATCTGATCCTTGTCTACAAATATCTAAGGAGCAGAAGGCAAAGGGACAAGGCTGTTTTGGAATATGACTTAGTCTAGTTCTTATGGAAAAGGAACAGCCTTTGAGCACACCACTGATCAACTCAGTGGACGACAAACTCACATGACTAACTATAGATACAAGGTAAAATCCTTCAAATTTGCAAATATAGACAGATCAGTGAGGTAATTCCAAATCATAGAAGAAAGACAATTATGAAGAAGTATACATAATCAATAATATAAAATGGATATCAAGTTGCCTTCCTTACTTGAATCTCCAAGGAAATTCTAAGAGGGCTCAGTTATGAGGTAAAAGACTGAGTTTTCAGTCAGTTTTGCTCTCTATTATATACATTTCTACATGCACTTATTTCATCCTAACAGATTACATAGCACAGTACTCACTTTAACAGTAAAAAGACCTTGAGATAAGCAATATATATTCTATGAACATATTTGCAAATATGTACAGACACCTGACAAGTTCTGTGAGCCAACTACATATAATTGTGAAAGTGTGTCAGTCTTCACTTAAACTATGATTATGTGAGGTGAGATGCATTATGTACCCTTTTCTTTAACAAAGATCACTCACAAGACAAATTGCTATCACAATCAATTCATATTTGACCTCGCAAAATCCATCCATTAAGTTATTATAGCCAGCAATGAAAGATTTGAAATTGAAGCAGTTTGAGATAGTTTATTCATGCTGTGCTGTTTTAGGCAGCATCTCTCACCTGCTGCTGTATAATTTTCCTTTGAGTGATGACATTGTTAGGAGCATTTTTAAAAAATAAATAAATAAATAAACTGAATTATTTAGTCACATTATTAAAGTATATAATACTCTAGGATAAAGCAGTCTGGCAATCCAGACAAACTTTGTAGAAAACAGAAGAAGGGAAAGCAGAAGGCAAATCTTTTAAGCAATATATACAAAAAATAATAAAAATCTGATACTGGTGTTTTTATTGTGATGTTTACAGATATTTTCAGCTTCATAGGTCTGGTTGTAAAAGTAATTTCTAGGGAACAAAAAGTACTGAAATGAGAGAGAAGCATCCATTTCTTCTAAAGCCTTCTTAAAATTTGTGTCAAGATGCACTTTTCCTAGTACAATACAGAGATCCTCAAGTATTCACCCTTTCTTGTCCCCTACCTCATTATATCTGAGACTGCAAGTCCTAATGTCATAGAATCACAGAATGGCTGAGGTTGGACCTCTGTAGGTCATCTAGTCCAACCCTTTTCATAATGCAGGGCCACAGAGAAGTGTTTGCCCAGTGTCTGCCCATGTCCAGGTGACTCTGGGTATCTCCAAGGATAAAGAACCCTCTGCCTCTCTGGGCAACATCTGACAGCACTCCATCACCATCTTATTAAAAAATGTATTTCCTGACATTCAGACAGAACCTCTTATGTTTCAGTTTGTCCCCATTACTTCTAATTCTACCTCTGGAAATCACTCCATCTTCTTTACAGCATTTCTTTGGTTATTTGCATGATGCTCTGTGCCTTCTCCAAGCTCAACAGTCCCATCGCTCTCAAACCCTTGTATGTGAGATGATCTAGTACTTTAATCATTTTGTGTCCCTTTGCTGGATGCTTTCCAGCATATCCATACCTTTCTTGTACTGGAGATCCCAGAAATGGACACAGTACTCCAGATGTGGCCTCTCTAGTGCTGTAGAGGGGAAGGATAACCTCCCTTAAGCTGATGGTAAACTTATTGAATAATTGCACTATTAACCTTAGAGGCAAGAGCATGCTGTGGACTTGTGTAGAACTCAGTATTCACCAAAACATTCAATTCCTTTTCTACAAAGCTGCTTTTCAGGTGGGCAGTTCCCAGTATGTACTGGTGGCTGTGATTTTTATTCCCCAGGGGCACTGCTTGTCCTCTTGTTGAACTTCATTAATTCAGATTCCCAACAACCCATTTCTACAGCATGTTCAGTTCTGTCTGGATGCCAGAAGGACTCTATGGAGTACTAGCAGTTCCTCAATCCTCCTGCATTGAAAAATAGTTTTACAGCTGAGAATCTGTATTGTGCTTTCTGTATCTGTCGTAGTTTCCATGAAAATAAGTAGGAGACATTACTTAAAAATTATCTATGACCCTACCATCATCTACCAAGCCACCCAGTTCATCATAGAAATTTGCCTCACAATTTTCCTCTGGGTAAATCCATGCTGAGTCCTGATTACTTTCTTCTCCTTCATTTATATATTAACGGTTTCCAGAATTAGCTGTTCTATTACCTTCCTAGGAATCAAGATGAGACTAATGATGCAGTTGTTATCTGAATCCTCCTTCTTACCTTCTTGAAGGTAGGAGTGATATTTGCTTTCCTCTAGTTTTTGAACACTTCTCTCATTTGCCATGATTAATCAAAAAAGATTGAGAATGGCCTTGTAATTATATTTGACAGCTCCCTCAACACTCATGCTCATTCACTGATAATGCAGAAGCACCACTACCTTCATGACGATCATTACGAGATAGTTTAAAACACTGCGGCACTTAATCTCCCATAAACTGCTGTTAAGAAGACAGCAGCATGAAGTTGGACTTGCAAGAGGCAAAGGAGGTATTACTTTCTGGAGAAAGACACAACTGACTTCTTTTTAGTATTGAAATATCACTGTCAAAAGATCTGAACAGAGAGGGGAATGCATTTATGACTAATAAATAAATAAAATAATAAAAGCAATAAGAAACGAAATCTTTTTCCATGACATACATAAGGCTTCAAATCACTTTAGTCAGCTTTTTACTTACTGGTAAAAGATAAATCCTTTATGATCCTCAGTGGTCATACACCTGATATTAAAGGTCAGTTCTGTTTTTGGTGGACTTTTTGCTTTCTTTCATTGTTGTCATTGATTTTGGTCGGTTTTATTTTTCCTCTTTTTTCTTTTTTATACTATTTGTAGTCCTAACTGAAACTTTTCCAGGTTACAAGAAAATATTTTATCAATTATTTGCATCTGTATTTTTTTGGCCAGCCACCTTCTTTGCTCAGTCATTAGTTTAGGCCATGACATAACAGTTCCCCTACAGCATTCTACTAGGAAAAGGTAGGCTTCAACATACCACGTGTAGATGTGATTCTGTCTTGTTTATGAACATCTTTTACTCGCAAAAAGCTATTGAGATAAATCTATATTCAAAATGAAGAAGGTGCAACAGGCACTAAGAATAATGTTTCATTTGAGGATCATGCACTTCCTTCTGTTTGTGTGGTGACAATGTCAGTGTACAAGAAGGATTTCTTTACAAAACTTAAGCATCTTATAGCCTTGACTGTGATTAAGTAATTACAGTTCTTCAGTATTTATAAAACAGGCTCACCTGTGCTTATATACTACCCTTCCAGGTGCAGATATCTTCTCTTACTTAGTTTGTGGTGTAATTTGACTATCAAACTAGATCATGAAACCTGGTTTCCAGTCTTCAAGTCTGCCAACTTCTGTTGAACACCTTCCCACAAAACTGACTCATCACTGGTGGATTTTCTATTTGAATGAGTATTTATGTTGCTAACTGCTCTCAGGATTGATGCTGGAACACCATGTATTAATTACCGTGCAGGTCACAGTAAAGATAGACTTGAAAGCACAACAAAGTTGACTCAAAAATGGAATATAAAAGTAATTCCTAAATTATCACAAAACTAATCTGGTAAGTTTAAGTTTGTACGTAAGTTTTGAACATCAAAGAAAGTAGGTGAGAAGTTATATTTACTACATATTTCCAATACTCTTCTAATTTCACTACATTCCATTAAAGAACTTTCTAATATGTTCTGATACTCAACAACAGCTATATGTCATGAAGGTATATTAAAAATCTATAAATCACTTGTATGAGAATTGCCAGGTCACGGCCTGAATCAATGGTTGAACACAAAGTGTAAAGGCATAGCTAACTCAGGGATCCGTGGTGCAAGCAATGTACCTGAGCGACATGAAGAGGTGGGCACTGGGTCCACTCCTCTTCACCCCCTCATTAAGGGTAGTTGGGTTAGAGGCTGAGGGAGTAGTGTTTCTATTTTGAGATGCTGTCTTTTTATTTTGGGGATACATTGGCATTTGGAAAGGGTAAACATCTTTTTCTGTATTGCTTTCTAAGCTAATTCTTGATGAATACCTTTACAAGTGTGTTCCTGTTATAGTAGAGAGTGCTATTATTGTGTTGCATTGCTGTATATCACTTGTGTAAATTTCAAGAGATTTGTGCAGCAGCTCTACTGTGTCAATCCAAGGTACTGAAATCATATAAAGTTTATTTGACAGTGAAATCACTTCATTCGCTTTACTGCTTACCAATCGATATATGAATTCAGTTAGGTCTGTAGTGTACTTCCTCTCCCCAGTATCAAATCAATTTGCAAGAGAAAACACTCCCTTTACTTAACAAAGAAGAAAAGTATAATTATCATTTCAGTAGAATTTTTGGTGGTCTTAAAGTCTTTAACTGCGAAGGAGAATTGATAAGGTTATCAGTGGTTGTCCTTTTGGTTAGTTAGATAGCCGACGATAGTCCCAGTACTATGTAACAGGACATAAGCTAAGTGGATATCTCTGTCTTTGAGAAGTAACTGTATAAAAGGAGATAAGTGGTACAAGACAGAGAAAACAATACAATGATCAAGATAACATTTGATAAATAGAAGTTAATTTTCTTTCCCTTCCTATAAACTACAAACAATTCCACTGTAAATGCGGAAAGTCTTTTATATTTATTTCAGTTTGAATGAAAAGGCTTTAACAATTAAGAGTTACAAAGGGAATTGTTTCTCATGAGTGTTAAAAGACTGCTTTTTTCTTTTTATTTTATTGGTTTCCAGAAAACAAGCAAAATCACATATGCAGACAAACTTTTACTTAAATATCTGTACATACCACACATGTTTAAAATCTGACAGGTTTTTTTTATTGTTCTAGATATGACTAAAGGAATAAAACCTTGGAAGATGATCCTATTTGTGGCTGTAGGAAAAATGTCTAGAGTTATATGCATTCTATTTACAAAGCACTGTATATATCCTTTATGCAGGTAATACATTCCCCTCTTATAACAACAGTAACAGCAACAAAATCTATAACAAGAAAAAAAATACATAAACTAAAGAACCTGGTCTTGAAAAGACATAATCAGTAAGATGGATGGATCATACTTCCGTGTGATCATATCTAATATGTAATCTCAATGATCTTGACAGTGAAATATGATTTAGAAATATAGGTACATAATAACACTGAACCAGCTTGATCAAAGATTTTTTGAATGATCTTCACAGTAGAGACTAACATTATGTCTTCTGTTATTGCTTCAGAAATAGAGTTTCATTTCTACTATGCTGTCAAAGGTTTATAGGCTGGTTTGGCCCGGTTCTATGATGACTGGGGCAGGGGACCCATGGACCCACATCAGGAAAGGGGAAAAGGGAGATGGGCCTAAAAACAAAACAGCAGCAACAATCCAAGCAGGAAAGCTAATTTACTAAATAAGATATCAGAATGCAAAATAACACAATATAATACAATGTAATTGGAACTGAAGCTAGTAAATAAAATAAAATGAGCGAGAGAAAGTCTGAAAAACCGAAGGCCTTACACTAAATGCTGAAGGCAAGATGGCTAGTGAGCACCCACTGCTGGGTCGATCCAAAAGGAAAAGAACTTGTCTCTTGTGACACACAAACAGTTTTTATCTTCCCTCAAGCATAAAAACAGAAAAACGCAAAGCAGCACAAGTCCTCTGGGGTATGTAGTTCTTCTTCTCTTCTGAGACAGGTATACCTGTAACTACTGATGATCCACAGAGCTTTAATTCTTTAATTCCCAATGCAGTACATGATGTTATGATGTGGAATACTAATAACAAAAAAAAACATGACATAAATTTTGCTACAGCACCAGGTAAGAAACAGTGGCCATCTGCATTCTCAGTATAAAACTTCCTATGAAGCCCATGATACATCAGGAAGATGTTTGGTAGAAGGTAATATTCTCTCTTTTGTAAAATAAAAATCTGCAGAAGTCCTCTGTGTAACACAAACACTGCTGAATACGGCTGCTTTTACATGTTCTTAGAAAAATAAAGAATAAAAAGCAAAAAGTTCATTATCATGATACACAGCTTACTTGTCCCAAATGCAAGTTTTGCTACCAGAGATCACACGTGACTATTGCTCTGGTAAAAATTAAAATCAATATGCATTATTTCAATATTATTTAGTAGCATTTAACATTAAGCCTTAATTTGTATGTTTGCAGTGTAATAAATTAGAATCTTTAAAGAGATTAGTGTATGTTTCAGTCATTTCCATAAACATTCATCAACATTTTGCAATACAGTATCAAAAAGTCAAATGTTTGTTTCACACTTAACTGCCTAGGTAAATAGGCAAGATTTTTAAACCAGGTAATACACACAATGAACTCTAAGCTTCTAAAATTCTGTACTTTAATGGCCAAACGATGCGTATAGACATTTAGCACAATGTGATAGGTGGTAACTGAGAACTGATTAAAATATTCCAGTTCTTTTGAAGTGCTTTTAAGTAACTAAACAAATCATTTTATGAGTAAAAGCATGTGTTTCTGAATCCTGATTATTTTAATGACACAGAAATGTATTCACACCCAAATGCATGCCTGAATTTCTTATGATTCCCCTAACTTCACAGAGTTTCCAAGTTGTGGAAAAAATATCAGTAAATGCTAAAACAAAGTACCTATAATATTTCTATTGAGACAACTATCAGAACAATTCATACCTGCATCTACCAAGAGAATATCACTTTACAGTGTAACCAAGTTGCAGAATCACAGCTATTTCTATCATGATGAACAATTACAACCTAAAGCTTAAATATGTTATACTCATGATATATACTCTACTACTGCCTGAGAATTTTCCAGTTGTTTTGATAGAGTGGCTATCCACAGATTAGCCTTTATCATTTGAAATTGCAATGTGCTAGAGCAACAAGCAGAAATTCATTCAGGTATAAACATGTTTTCAACATAATCTCACATTAGAGGGTTAATCACTTTCTTGTTCTTAATATAGAACTGCATTCGGTCGCTAAGGAAACCAAGTACTTAATCATGTTGTGATTTCTTTGTTTTTGGAGATTGTGCTTTTTTTTTTTCCCTGATGAGTGAGGCAGAAAAGAGTGTTGACTGTGGGGAAACCTGATGTAGGCTTAGCTTTATTTTTTTGTTCCTTCCAAAAAAAATGAAAGTTTAGGGGGATCTTACTATGAGCCCAGAAGCCAGTGATGACTTACCTTTAGCCAGCTGAGTTCTGGAAACAAACTCTATAACCCAGCATTAGGTATAAATCAGGTATGTTTACTCAGTGCTGTGCACATGTGCTGGGTGCAAGGGGGAGTAGTCCCACCTAACTTGCACACCGAAGGGAGAAATGACTACATATTTAAAAGCATAAAGTATAAATACTCATTTTTTTTTTCTGAAAATTGGAATGAATTATTACAATTAGTTCTGAGAAATCATTCCATAAGCACCACCTCGAATTCCTTAGGGTGAACGTGTGCAGCGCCTCCTGGTGGTCACCAATGAGGGTCCCAAAGATAAAGGCTGTAGGTCTTCCTCGCCTTTCACTTCTTACCTTTCTACAAGTCGAGGAAGTCAATGCAGTTCTATCTAGTTACTGCCTAGCCGTCGTTTGGGTCCCATTGTCTTTTTATTGTTTCTCCCTTGTTTTTAATTATAAAAAAAAAATAAAAATAAAAATAAAAACAAAAATAAAAACCCAAGCCTTGGGAAATGTATTGCTTCTGATATTTTTCAAATATAATGTAATATTTGTTCAAACTACACTAACATAAGATGAACTCAACATGACCTGCTCTGCACATGGTTTAGTATTCACAATATTCTCATTGTTAGATTTTATTGAAATTAATAATTCTAAATTCACAACATTGTAGTTCTGTATTTTTTTAAGCTATGTTGCAAGTTATTATTAGAAATACTAGTTTTAATTGATGAAAGTAAACTTTTTGGCAAGTCTGAAGAAATCTTTCTAAAATATTTACGCATATGTTGTTTAGTAGAGCTTTGTTCTGATAACTATCTAATACACTTTCTCTGTAGAAATTATAATAAATGAATTGTATTAACTAACTACCCAAAATTCATATTTTGCTCGATTTCTTTTTTATTATTGCTGGTGTAAAGTATCTACATAAAGAAAAAAATACAAGAAAAATCTAGGATAAATGCACAGAACCAGGAAATCTGAACACTAAGTTATAAATCTAGATATTTGAAGTCAGTATACTACACCACACTTTAAAGACAAGCAAATCTAACAGTCTAACTTTCAGGAGTGCTTCTGATCTATTAAATTATAGCAGACAACACAGAGTTGAAAGATTCTAAAAATCTTTCAAAACCATTCTGCTTTTACTTAGGTGCCCAAATGAAGATCAAGGAACACAACTTATGGCATCCCACTGTGACAATTTTCACTTTTGTCTTTTTGTTATGTCTAATGCCAGCTAAAACCTAGTGGAAATAAAACAATTTAATAAAGATAAAGTACAGAAAAAAGAAATTGCTCAGGATTCCAGCTGAGTTTTCCACTATTCTGGTAATTATCATAAGTGCCTCCCCACAAGTGGAAATGAGAAGAGAAACTGCTGTTATTGCCACTTTCCTGCTCTCCATGTTGCTTTTTTTATCCACAGTAGCCTCCTAAACAAGTTATCCAAAACTAAGAAGCTGTGAGGTTCTGCTAATACTCACTTATTTCAAAAGGACTTTTGAGTGTAACATCACACTCAGCTTTTAATCTCAGCCATTAACTTCCCTGCCATTGCACAACATGCCAAATAAATGGTGATCTGTCACAGAAGTATGGAATCCAGAAAAAAGGACAAAGTATCTCTGAAATTGTTTAGTATTGTGGCTAACCGGGCATTATTTACACATGTTCCTTTGCGTTAAAATCATAGGATAATTTGAGTTGGAAGGGACATAAAATCTGTCATGATTTTATGATTTTTGTTATTCCTATTCCACATCATAACATCATGTAGTGCACTGAGTTAAAGAGTTAATGCTCCAGCTCCATGCATCATTGATAGTTATGGGTATACCTGTCCCAGAGGAGAAGAACTATGTACCCCAGAGGACTTTGTGTTGCTTTGTATTCTTCCATTTTCCGCTCAGGGAAAGATAAAAACTGTTTGTGTGTCACAAGACACAGGCTCTTTCCCTTTCAGATTGACCCAGCAGCAGGTGCTCACTAGCCATTTTGCCTTCAGCATTTAGCATAAGGCATTTGGTTTATCAGACACTCTCTCATGATCATTTTATTTGATTTATTAGCTTCAATTCCAATTATATTGTATTATATTGTGTTATTTTCCATTCTGATATCTTATTTAATAAATTACCTTTCCTCCTCAGATAGTTGAAGCTGCTTTGTTTTTAGGCCCATCTCCCTTTTTCCCTTTCCCCTTTCCTGGGGTGTCAGCCCATGAGTTCCCCACCCCAGTTGTCATGGAACCAGGACAAACCAGGCCATAAACCATTGACACAAGCCCATCTAATCTGACTCCTAGAAATGAACTGGGACCCCCACAGCCAGATGAGGCTCAGAGCCTGATCCAGCCTAGCCTTCATCTCTGGGCAACCTGTTCCAGTGTCTCACCAGCCTCACTGTAAAAACTTTTTACTTATGTCTAAATTAAATCTACCCTCTTTAAGTTTGAAACCAGACTCTGCTAAGGAGTCTGTCCCCTTCTTTTCTGTAGCTCCTCTTTAGATACTGAAAGGCTGCTATCAAGTCAAATGAGAACCTTCTCTTCTCCAGGCTGAACAGCCTCATCTTTCTTTGCCTGTTCTTGTAGGATAGGTGTTCCATCCCTGCAGCCATTTTTGTAGCCTTCCTCAGGACATACTTCAACAGGTCTATGTCACTCCCGCATTGAAGGCTCCATGTCTGGGCACAGTACACCAGGTTAGGCCTCATCAATGCAGAGTAGAGGTGCAGGATCATCTCTCTTGACCTACTGGCCATATATCTTATGATGTGGCCCAGGATACGAGTGGCTTTCTGGGCTGCAAGGGCACGTTACTGACTCATGTATAGCTTGCTATCTCCCAGGTCCTTTTCTTCAAGGCACTGTTCAATCTTTTCATCCCCCAGCTTGTACTGGTAGTGAGGGTTGCATTGACGCTGGTGCAAGATCTTGCTCTTGGATATGTTCATGAGGTTCTCCTGGCCCCATTGCTCAAGCCTATCTAGGTCTCTCTGGATGTCACCTGTCCCATGGGTGCATCAGCTGCACCCCACAGCTTGGTGTCATCAGCAAACTTGACTCAACCCACTATCAGTCTCATTGATTAAGAGTATTAACATCTTCACAGTGATGGTAGCAGAGCACTGGCACAGGCTGCCTGGAGAGGTGGTAGAGTCTCCTTCTCTGGAGACATTCAAGACCCTCCTGGATGCCTACCTGTGCAACCTGGTCTAGAGAGCCTGCTTTGGCAAGGGGTTGGACTAGATGATCTCCGGAGGTCCCTTTCAAACCCTACAATTCTATGATTCTGTGATTTTTTTTAAGGTCTCTTCCAACCTAAGCCATTGTATGTTACTATGAAAAAAATGTTATTGCTGTAGCTTAAAATCATGAAGATTCTTCTGTACTTGCATTCAATATATCCAAGAAGCTGAAACAAAAGTTAGCAACTGGTGTGGATGAAAAAAAAAAAAAAAACTCACTAAAAAGTTTTTTGATTATTTTCAGTGGCAATTTATGTACTTCTCCACATCATTTATATACAGCCTATGGATTCTCCTTTTCCTGAGGTAACATGATACTAATGGAGGAGCAACTGTATTTCAGTAACAACTTTCAAAATCTCACTAGTTCTTCCAGGACTCAGTCTACAAAATAAAAAAATAAAAGGAAAAGTTGAGGAGTTCCCCGGTAATAGCTCTCAGATTCACACATTTTTTTAGTACACCATTGTCACAGTGCCATAAGGTTGGTTGTTTTTTTTGTTTTGTTTTGTTTTTGTTGTTGTTTGTTTCTTAATCCTTTTTTTTTTCTCCATAATACTTTTTGACTTTTAGAAGTTCTAAAACAAATCCTTTTTCAGTTTCTCTCTGGTCTACACTCTCTTTTTTACTAACAAGGCATTTTAGGGAAAGAGTGAACTGAAATAATAGCTGAGAGACTATTTTCAGATTTTGCATTCTGGAGTCTTAGATCAGATGAAAATCATACTCAGCCACCAGTGAAGGTTCATTTAACAACACTAGAGCATGAAATGACTAAACACATTTAGATAATATAATCTATACCATGTTGTGAAAGAAAAAAAGTGAAGTAGTTAATTCCATACATGAGCCATCAACAGACTGATGTCAGGTCAACTGATTTATTATGTTATTTAATATGACATCTTACAAGAAAACTTGTTTTTTCTCTTATCTATGGAAGATGACTACTTTGTATCTCTATTTCCTCATTGTCTCAGAGGAATATCATATACTTATCATGTTACTTAATTTTATTATGAGGAAAAAACAAAAAATTTTTAAAAGAACTAACTGGATTTTCACACACCTCAGTGTCTTCCAGTACATCTTACTTACATGAAGCAATTTTAGCATAAATTTTTTCTAAAGGAAATACAATCCCAGAAAAAAAGAACTACAATATCTACTTCAGAAGGTTATTACAAGAAAATACATACCTTCTCTGAATCTAGATGTAACTTACCAGTTATCTGTCTATTTGTCTGTCTATCTGTCTGTTAAGTGGGAGATACAGAGTTCAGCAAATACCTTTGTAATCAGAATTACTTATCATGGGCCATACTGAATACAGAGTTGAATCATAACAGTCTTAAAATAAATAATGATAAGATGCCATAATTTTAAAGAACTGTAATACAGTGTTCATTTTCCTTTTTTTTTTTTTCCAGAGATCGACATGGTTCATATGAAAATGAAGGACTTTAGTTTTCAGTGGGACATACAGCCACTAGACTTCTTGGTCACTTGTCACCTTCTTTGAGTATATTCATGAATGTGTATATCTGACCTGAAACTACACAATTCAGAAGACTGAATAGTTCGATTAAATATACTGCATAAACTCAAGCTTGACTCTCATGTGAGTCCTTTGCAGATTCAATTTAAAATTTGCTGAAGTATATGTCTTCTTTTTTAATGTGGAAAATCTTGCTCTTGAAAGGCCTTGCATACTTTTTTAGAACTTCTGTATCCTTCTTTGCACACTCGGTTGGCTCTCTCATACTCTAGAAAGACTGGCTGGCTGTAGGTGTGATCATTACCAATATGAAAGTGCTGATGGAATGTTTTAGGGAAGAGTACTGGAATTTCCAAAATGTTTGGCATGATAATCTTGGACATTTGAAAATAGCCTTCAAATACTATTGAAAAAACTTATTATTCCTCTTACCAGCCCGAACCACTTCTACTTTAAATTCTAAGAAATATACACATTTACTAGGACAGCTCTTTGTGAATTTGTAAGAAGGATTTCTACCAACTACTCCTCTTAAAAATGTATGAGGAAGGAAGAACTACAAAAACTTTGTTTCAATATTAACTAACTTAATCAAAAGTTTTTAGAAGTTTATCCTTTTTTATTATCAGATTATTATCCATGAGTGCGGATGATTAGTCAGATATGCCCAGTTACACAATTTGCAAATGTTCTCTAGCAGAAACAGATGTAGCATACACATTAATAAGACACAGTGCACATTTAGTTTCTAGTTTACATGCTTGGGTTACAAATGGAATGCCATGTCTTTAGGGACATCATGATAGCATTGATGTTACTAGAAATAAAATGCAGGGACGTAATGAACAAACCTTTAATGGCTTGTAATTTCAGTGTCTTGACACTTTTTATAATCTGAGTGTTGCTTGCATGTTGTTACCTTAGTGCCAGCAAGTATCTGTTGGAATTAAGGACTGAGAAATCTCTATTGATTATAGCATTACTTGTTACAAAATTTATACCTCAATTCTTAGAACTATGAAGAGTTTCAGATAATTCTTTCATTACTGAGAGTTAAAACCTGTAAAATGAGATCATGCATTTTAAACTACACAAAAGTTATTTTTTTGGATTTGTCATTAGAGTGAACTGACATGCATAGTTGTCATGTGAAGTATATATTAGCATGCATAAGGTGCATTTAAATTTGATTATGTTTCTGTCAACAAATAGAAGAAAATATAACAGTTGATCTTAAAAAGGTGTAATTGTGATGTTTTATATTTCTACATAACCTAGTGTAAAGAAGTGACAATTCATATAAACATTAGCAAATATTTTTTTCTAATTAATACAATTGCATCTTTTGCAGCACTCATGTAGTTGAGTGCACGTCTGGTAAAAGAAACTGTGCTTTCTATTCACAGAATCACACAATCATAAAATTGTAGGGTTGGAAGGGACCTTCACAGACCTTGAAATTCCACCCCCTGCTATTCTAAGTTCCCTCGGTTAGGTTGTAGAGGAAACCATCCAAGCAGGTGTTAAATATCTCCAGAGAAGGAAATACCACAATCTCTCTGAGCAACCTGTTCCTGTGCCCCCTCACACTCACAGTTAATCCTCATATTTCACAGAAATTCCTGTGTTGCAGTTTTGGCCCATTACCTCTGCTGCACACCACTGAAAAGAGCCTTGTCCCATCCAATTGATTCCCGCACTTCAGATATTTGTGAACAGTGATGAGATCACCACTCAGTCTTCTCTGGGCAGAAGAGTTCCAGTTGTCTTAGCCTTTCCTCATATGGAAGATGCTACAGGCCTCTAATAATCTTTGTAACCCTACTCTGAATTCTCTCTAGAAGTTCCCTTTCTTTCTTGAACTTAAGAGCCCAGAACTAGACATGATACTCTGATCTGGCCAGGACACAGTAGAGGGGAAGTACAGTCCCTATAGTTTATTAATTAATCATTTATTATTAATCTTTTTAATGCATTCTAGGACATCATTGATCTTCTAGGCAACAGGGGCACACTACTGGCTCATGGCCAACCTGTTGTCCAACAAGCCAACTAGGTCCTTCTTCACAGAGCTCCTTTCCTGCAAATCAGGCCATAACCTGTACTAATATCTACTGTTATTGCTTCCAGGTGCAGCACTTCATGCTTGCTCTTCTTGAAGCCCATTAAGTTCCTCTCCATCCAGATCTCCAGTCTCTCCAGGTTTCGCAAGCACAGCTTTCTGGTGTGCCAGTCCCTCTGCCCATCTTTGTATCATCACCAAACTTTCTGAGAGTACATTCTATCCTTTCATTCAGGGCAGTGATTGAGACGTTGAACAAGACCAGAGCCAGTACTGATCACTGGGGAAAACCACTAGCCAAGTCCTCCAAGTAGAATCTATGCTGTTGATCACAACCCTCTGAGATCTGCCAGACATTTAGATTTTAAATCTACCTCACTGTCCACTCATTTATCCAACACTTCCTCAGCTTCATTACAAGGATGTTATGAGACAGTGTCAACAGCTTACTGAAGTCAAGGTACAGAGCCCCAGCTGCTCTTCCCTCATGTACTTAGCCAGTGATGACATCATAGAAGGCTACCAGGTTGGTTGAACGTGATTTTCCCTTGGTGAATCAACTTTGACTACTCTTGATAACCTTCTTGTCTACCACTTGCTTGGTGATAACATCCAGAACAAGATGTTTCATCACTTTCCTAGGGACAGAGGTGAAGCTGACTGGTCTCTAGTTGTTTGAATATTATTTCCTGCCCTTCTTGAAGACTGGGGCGACATTGAGGACGAAGGATAACCAAGCACCATTCCCATTCTCCATGACCTTACAAAGATGATAGAGAGTGACTTCGTGTAGATATGGTGGCAACAGGACTGGCACAATCAAGTAGACATTACAAAAAGAAAAAGAATGCTCACCCATCTCTGCAGATTGATGCAGAAGGGAAAACTCCACAAAGGAGGGATCTCTCCAACAGGAGATCCCTTCCTCAGTGGCAGTCAGCCCATAAATGGGGTCTACGAGGGGTGGAGCCTGGCTCCACCCTTCTGGTCACACAGGTGAATTGCCTTCACCCATGCTCCCAGCATTTACCAGATCTTTTCTCCAGGTGCTCAGTCAGTGGTTCAGGCTGTGACTCAGCAGTTCCCATGCCCTTCACAGAGTGAATCAATGATTGAGCTAACCAGTGGGTGAGCCTTTTCTAATACAGGGACCCAGTACATTGTGATGTTTATAAAAATAGGTTGACATAGTGTAAGATGATTGATGATCAGTTCATGGTTGAAGTTCATGTTTTCTCATTGTCCAGTGCTCAATGGTGTTACTGGAGGCATGCAGTTGCTTGGTGCAGGCCCATCTTATGTTCCAGCAGTTCCACATAAGTCATCACTAGGTGTCATTCTCCATCTCACAGTGACACTGAAGCACTTTGATGACACTTCGCTACTTCCAGTGATCCTAGACACTCAAAGACTCATGGAGAATAGTATAAACATTTTAGAAGTACCAAGAAGGGGACGTCTGCCCTCCATGCAAGATACAGGCCATACTCCTGTCTTGGGTCAACACTTCCACTTGAACTGGGGCTGTCTGTATCACACCCTTTGGTTATATATCTCTGACTGTATAACTGTATCAGGTACTAAAGGAGGGGTTCTAATCTGCCATAAAGACATGATGAGGGTCCCCTTAGCAATGAAGACTGGAGTGCTGACCACAATGTCAATAAGCCATGTACCAATTACTGGAGGGACTACCAAACCCCCCACCTCCAATAGTCACCCCAAGGTACAAGTAGACCACACCGCATCGGTCCCACTTGTGCCTTCCAGGGCCATTCTATTCTATAGGTACCAGATTCTAGATTCTTAGGGGCAACAGATTCATAAGCTCAGCAGCTGTGTATGGGTGCACTGTTACATGTAATGTGTTTTGCACAGGGGGCCACTTTTCAGGTGCCATCCCTGCTGGCCGTCCTGGACTTTTTTTGCTTTCTGAATTATAACTGGTCTTATTTCTAGAGAGTCTGAGGTCCTGGCTAACTGGGTCCTTTCTCCAGGTCTCAATCAGTAGTTCAGACTGTGACTCAGCAGGTGTCATACGCTTCTCAAAGACTCATGTCAACTCCCTCAGTACTTGTGAGAATGTCCTGTCAAGGTCCATGGGTTTGTGCGCATCAATACTGACCAGATAATCTCTGAACAGATCCTCTTCAAACAGAGGGAAGTCTGCCCTTCTCCAGACTCTCTCTCCTGCATCCAAAGTCTCTCATTTCTGAGGAGCAGTCTTAGAAGTAAAGACTGACAATAAGAAGGCATTCAATACCTATACCTTCTCAGCAACCCCTGCCATCAGGGGTCCTACCCCATTAGGAAGCAGAATAACATTTCCACTAGTCTTCCTTTTGATGCTGATAAAATTAAAAACCCATNTGAATATTATTTCCTGCCCTTCTTGAAGACTGGGGCGACATTGAGGACGAAGGATAACCAAGCACCATTCCCATTCTCCATGACCTTACAAAGATGATAGAGAGTGACTTCGTGTAGATATGGTGGCAACAGGACTGGCACAATCAAGTAGACATTACAAAAAGAAAAAGAATGCTCACCCATCTCTGCAGATTGATGCAGAAGGGAAAACTCCACAAAGGAGGGATCTCTCCAACAGGAGATCCCTTCCTCAGTGGCAGTCAGCCCATAAATGGGGTCTACGAGGGGTGGAGCCTGGCTCCACCCTTCTGGTCACACAGGTGAATTGCCTTCACCCATGCTCCCAGCATTTACCAGATCTTTTCTCCAGGGGCTCAGTCAGTGGTTCAGGCTGTGACTCAGCAGTTCCCATGCCCTTCACAGAGTGAATCAATGATTGAGCTAACCAGTGGGTGAGCCTTTTCTAATACAGGGACCCAGTACATTGTGATGTTTATAAAAATAGGTTGACATAGTGTAAGATGATTGATGATCAGTTCATGGTTGAAGTTCATGTTTTCTCATTGTCCAGTGCTCAATGGTGTTACTGGAGGCATGCAGTTGCTTGGTGCAGGCCCATCTTATGTTCCAGCAGTTCCACATAAGTCATCACTAGGTGTCATTCTCCATCTCACAGTGACACTGAAGCACTTTGATGACACTTCGCTACTTCCAGTGATCCTAGACACTCAAAGACTCATGGAGAATAGTATAAACATTTTAGAAGTACCAAGAAGGGGACGTCTGCCCTCCATGCAAGATACAGGCCATACTCCTGTCTTGGGTCAACACTTCCACTTGAACTGGGGCTGTCTGTATCACACCCTTTGGTTATATATCTCTGACTGTATAACTGTATCAGGTACTAAAGGAGGGGTTCTAATCTGCCATAAAGACATGATGAGGGTCCCCTTAGCAATGAAGACTGGAGTGCTGACCACAATGTCAATAAGCCATGTACCAATTACTGGAGGGACTACCAAACCCCCCACCTCCAATAGTCACCCCAAGGTACAAGTAGACCACACCGCATCGGTCCCACTTGTGCCTTCCAGGGCCATTCTATTCTATAGGTACCAGATTCTAGATTCTTAGGGGCAACAGATTCATAAGCTCAGCAGCTGTGTATGGGTGCACTGTTACATGTAATGTNGGATCTCTCCAACAGGAGATCCCTTCCTCAGTGGCAGTCAGCCCATAAATGGGGTCTACGAGGGGTGGAGCCTGGCTCCACCCTTCTGGTCACACAGGTGAATTGCCTTCACCCATGCTCCCAGCATTTACCAGATCTTTTCTCCAGGTGCTCAGTCAGTGGTTCAGGCTGTGACTCAGCAGTTCCCATGCCCTTCACAGAGTGAATCAATGATTGAGCTAACCAGTGGGTGAGCCTTTTCTAATACAGGGACCCAGTACATTGTGATGTTTATAAAAATAGGTTGACATAGTGTAAGATGATTGATGATCAGTTCATGGTTGAAGTTCATGTTTTCTCATTGTCCAGTGCTCAATGGTGTTACTGGAGGCATGCAGTTGCTTGGTGCAGGCCCATCTTATGTTCCAGCAGTTCCACATAAGTCATCACTAGGTGTCATTCTCCATCTCACAGTGACACTGAAGCACTTTGATGACACTTCGCTACTTCCAGTGATCCTAGACACTCAAAGACTCATGGAGAATAGTAAAAACATTTTAGAAGTACCAAGAAGGGGACGTCTGCCCTCCATGCAAGATACAGGCCATACTCCTGTCTTGGGTCAACACTTCCACTTGAACTGGGGCTGTCTGTATCACACCCTTTGGTTATATATCTCTGACTGTATAACTGTATCAGGTACTAAAGGAGGGGTTCTAATCTGCCATAAAGACATGATGAGGGTCCCCTTAGCAATGAAGACTGGAGTGCTGACCACAATGTCAATAAGCCATGTACCAATTACTGGAGGGACTACCAAACCCCCCACCTCCAATAGTCACCCCAAGGTACAAGTAGACCACACCGCATCGGTCCCACTTGTGCCTTCCAGGGCCATTCTATTCTATAGGTACCAGATTCTAGATTCTTAGGGGCAACAGATTCATAAGCTCAGCAGCTGTGTATGGGTGCACTGTTACATGTAATGTGTTTTGCACAGGGGGCCACTTTTCAGGTGCCATCCCTGCTGGCCGTCCTGGACTTTTTTTGCTTTCTGAATTATAACTGGTCTTATTTCTAGAGAGTCTGAGGTCCTGGCTAACTGGGTCCTTTCTCCAGGTCTCAATCAGTAGTTCAGACTGTGACTCAGCAGGTGTCATACGCTTCTCAAAGACTCATGTCAACTCCCTCAGTACTTGTGAGAATGTCCTGTCAAGGTCCATGGGTTTGTGCGCATCAATACTGACCAGATAATCTCTGAACAGATCCTCTTCAAACAGAGGGAAGTCTGCCCTTCTCCAGACTCTCTCTCCTGCATCCAAAGTCTCTCATTTCTGAGGAGCAGTCTTAGAAGTAAAGACTGACAATAAGAAGGCATTCAATACCTATACCTTCTCAGCAACCCCTGCCATCAGGGGTCCTACCCCATTAGGAAGCAGAATAACATTTTCACTAGTCTTCCTTTTGATGCTGATAAAATTAAAAACCCATTTCATGTTGTCCTTAGCCATTTCATGTGTTCCTTGTCACATTCCCACAAGTCCTGACAGTGTTCCTATATTCCTCTCAAAGGGCAAAGACCATTTTCCACATTTCATGTAATTTCTTCCTTCGAGTGTTTTCATGAGTTCTTCATTGATCTGCAATCACAGAATCATCAAATGCTGGAAAAGACCTCCAAGACCATCCAGTCTAACTGTCCACCTATCTCCAGTATTTCTCACCAAACCATGTCCCTCAGTACAATATAGAGAACTAGATCATCGAAGGAGATCATGTTGGTCAAGCAGGACCTGCCCTTCATGAACCCATGCTGGTTAGGCCTGATCCCCAACTGTCCCATACATGCCATGTGATCTCCCCTAAGACAATCTACTCCATTAATTTTTCCTAGCACTGAGGTCAGGTTGATGGGCCTGTAGTTCCCCAGATCCTCCTTACAACTCTTCTTGTAGATCTAGACAGGTCTCCTGCCACTTTTGTCTGATTTCTTACTCTTAGGGATGCATCAGTCTTGAGTTTTGAAAAAGTGGTTCTTAAATGTCAACCAACTCTCTTAAATGCTGACCGACTCGCCTGTATTTTCAGGTCATATTTAAAAATTTATTTGATCTTGGCTTTGCATTTTAGAAAATCAAAATCACACAAATTGTGACTATGGAAAACATGACAAGACTGATAAAATCTTGATTTGATTTCTTTTCTTCATCTCTATAATGCTTTATACTCTGAAATAGTAAAAACCCCTTCCCTAAAAGCAGGAAAATCACTTAAAACACTTTAAATACAGATTCGTAATACCTCAAAGTAAAATGATCAGAGGTAGGGAATGTCACAATTAGACATGTCTAAAGTCAGTATGATTAAATAAACATTATGATAGATTTAGAAACATGCAGCACAATGGCAAGCTAAGGTAAACAATACAGGTTATGAATGTCTATAATGATTTTGACCAAATATCTATCTGTCTTAAATTTCTCTGACTATGGTCAGCTATAAATATCTAGAGCATGTGAACATGTAAATTGTCCTGATGTTTTCACAGAATATTCCTGTAGTTTACAGCAGTTTTTATTTTTGCTAGTACTTCTTAAGTAAAAACTAATGAGTTTAAAAAATCCTTTGCCAGTTCACTTTTAAAATATTTAGATTTTATGTACTCAAATCATTCTTTGATAATTTGACACTGCTTGTCCCACTTCTGCTCATCTTCACAGTCGTAAGCAGAATAAGCATACCCCATCACTCTGGGTGCTACTGTCAAAAATGCCTGAGAAAGCAAGTTTTAAGCAAAAAAATAAAAAAAATTGTTGTCACACACACCTGCTCATTCCTCTTTCAACTATGTGTTTTCATGATTCAATTCTGTATAGTAATACAGCAGAAATAATAAGGTAAGGGTATTTTATCAGAAAGGAAGTGTCAACAGTTTGCAGGATGGTTTGACCCAGTACTGTGACA